>AP028454.1:4670149-4889152 GCA_036509395.1 Antheraea yamamai
AATCGGTAGAAATAGAATTGCTTTAAGTTTCTCTAATTATTTAGATGCCAATCAGTTTTTATCACATGCATTGTTAAAAGAAAAAAATTTAAATGCATTCATTCCGTCCTTTAACATTACTCGCATGGGTCTAGTTAGAGGAGTCCCAACAGACTGGACATTAGATGAAATTAAAAATAATATATCAGTTCCTATTGGCTGTGGAAATATCATAAAGGTTAGAAGATTAAATTTGAAATTAATAGTAGATGGAACATTGACTTATAAACCTTCGCAAACAGTTGTTCTCACTTTTGATGGTCAGATACTTCCTAAACGTATATTTGTATGTTATAACTCCCTACCAGTAGACTTATATATTTACCCCACAATACAGTGCTACAATTGTTGTCGTTTTGGACACACCAAACTTCAATGTAGATCTCTTCCACGGTGTTATAAATGTGGTAATAGTGATAGTGGAGAGACTTGCTCTCAAGAAGAAAACAATTCTTGTTGTTGCTTGTGTTCTGGGTACCATTACGCTACAAGCAAAATGTGCCCAGAGCTGAAGCGACAGCAGGACATTAAATTATATATGGCACAGAACTGTGTATCTTATTCGGAGGCAGCAAAGATATATAAACCGGTTACTAAATCTTATTTAGACTCGCTTGCTTCAGTTGAATTTCAAAAATCTTCAACAGTCTTACCTTCTATATCTAATACAAATTTAAAAACATCACACAAGAAAACTATTCAATTAAAGCCACGCTCTCCCCCCAAATTGCAGAAGGGCTACGACCATGTAGCGCACAATGCTTTGGTACATGAAAACAGTATTCCATCTCCTGCCAATGGTTGTGCAATAGTTCCAAATAATAAAGAAAAATCTTTCATGACATCATAGCTTTATTAATCGACTTATTATCGAAATCACCTGATTTACCGTCCAACGTAACTATTATAGTCAATATGCTGAAAAATATTCTCAATAATGGATCAGTCGAAAATAGTACAGTGGAACTGTCGCAGCATAATTAATAAAAAAGCAGACTTAATACATATTCTAAATAAATTTGAACCTATCGTAGTCTGTCTGTCTGAGACAGGGCTCAAGCCTGAATTTTCTTTTAAAATTTCGGGTTATTCTGTAATTCGACAAGATAGATTTGACGGATTTGGCGGTGTTGCTATGTTAATTAAACATTGTCTTCCCTTTTCGAGAATTGCTCTTCCTTCTTCTAATTATAATTTTTCTGTAATAGCTGCTAATGTGAATAATATTTGTTTTGTTTCTCTTTACATTCCTCATCCTTCAAATGTCATTTTTTCTGAGATTCAAAATATCATTTCTACTCTTCCAAAGTCATGCATGATACTAGGAGATTTTAATGCACAGCACGTAACATGGGGCAGCTCTATTTCTAATTATTATGGAGAGCAACTTCTTGAAATATTAGACAATTCTGATCTTTGTGTAATTAATACAGGATCTCCTACTCGTTGTACAGCACCTCACGAGAATGCTAGTGTTGTGGATTTGTCTATCTGTAGTCCAAATCTTGCATCTGCTTTCACTTGGCAAACTCTTTCCTCTTCTTTGGGCAGTGATCACTACCCTATTCTAATTTCCTTCCCTTACAGAGTCATTTCCAAAACAAATACATATGTATCTCCCTGTTTAAAATATAATTTACCTTGTCGAGCTAGTTCCAATTTTAATAATAGATGGGAATTATTTAGAGATATAATAAAATCTGAATCCTCAAATTTGCCCACAGTGATTGCGGGTGCTGAAATTTATTGCTCTGAATCTTTAAGTACTGCTATGATAAAAGCTGCTAATGCAACATTTCCTATCAAAAACACATACAAAGGTAAAATAGCATCACCCCCTGGTGGGATAGATATTGTACATTAGCAATAGCGAAACGAAAGGAAGCCGAAAAAATTTACAGCAATAATATGTCAATAGAAAACTATAATAAATTAACAGAACTCATCAAGTCGACTAACGATTTGTTTAGAAGTAAAAAAATTGAAGGCTGGAGAAAATTCTGTCTTTCTATTACTCCTAATACTAAATCTTCTATTATCTGGCGCAATATAAAACGATTTAGATCTGTTTTATCTGATTCTAATCCTCCTATGCCACGGAATATGTCTAGTGATTTTTTAGATCACTTAGCTCCTCCTTATGTTCAATCAAATATTTTGTTAGATAGTCTCATCTGTCCTTCCACTTCATATGACTGTCTTGAATTCAATGACTTTTTCTCACTTTCTGAATTGAAAACCGTTTTAAGTCATGTGAAAGATTCATCTCCTGGCAGAGACGGCATTCCTTATTCATTTTTTGTTAATGCCAGTGATTATACTCTTTCCTATTATTTAGATATAGTTAATATAATTGTATTCCGTGGTGGAATCATCCCACCTTCCTGGAAATCACAAATTATTTTACCTATTCTAAAACCTAATAAATGTGCATCTGATGCTGCTTCATATAGACCAATAGCTCTTTCTTCTGTTTTTGGAAAAATTGCTGAACATTTGGTGAAAAATCGGTTAGAATGGTTAGTTGAATCTAAGCAATTATTGGGAAACAGTCAATTTGGATTTAGAAAAGGTAAGAGTACAATAGACAACATTGCTATTTTGACAACAGATATTCGTCTTTCATTTTCTGAAAATAATTTTTTAGTTGCTGCCTTTCTGGATATTAATGCTGCATATGATAATGTCGAATTAACTATTTTGTTACAAAAACTTCAAAGACTTCACATTCCTTTTAATCTTTCAAAATTCATTGTAAACATGTTGTCAGGTAGAACAATAACTTTGCAAAGTGATAACAGAGGAGATGGTCGAACATTATGGAAAGGTCTTCCGCAAGGATCTGTATTGAGTCCTATTTTATATAATATCTATACTTATGATTTAGAATCTTCCCTTGTTCCGAATGTAAATGTTCTTCAATATGCCGATGACCTTCTGCTTTACTGTACTAATAAATCTGCTGAAAATGCATCAAATCATTTAAATAATTCATTCACACATTTAAAATTATGGTTGGATAATAATGGATTGTCATTATCTCCTTCTAAAAGTTCAGCTATTATATTTTCAAGAAAACGTGTAACTCCTCCAATACAAATTTTGTATGATGGTTGTTCTATACCGTTAAAAAGTGAAGTAAAGTTCTTAGGTATAATGTTGGATTGTAAACTAACTGGTTTTCAACACTGTCAGTACATAGTAAATAAATGTGAACGCCATATAAATATGTTAAGATGCTTATCTGGTGTGTGGTGGGTACCGGGTAATATAACAGCATTCAAAAAATTGTCCTTGATACAATCAAAAGCTTTAAGAATTGTGTCGGGTACAATGAAATCTAGCCCCATAAATGCACTACAAGTAGAATGCGGTGACCCACCGTTATTTTTAAGACGTCAATATCTTTCTGATAGGTATTTCTTTAATATTTTACAATTTTCCAACCATCCAGTAATTTCTAAAATAGAATTATTGTTAAATTATACTAACACATCCACTTTCTGGAAGCATAAATCTTTACCTACATTAGTTCAAAGTTATCTAAAATATAAATCTCTTTCTGCACCTGTTTATAGTTTTGATATTTTGCCGGTATATAATACTAATTACAATGTCCTGTTTGTTCAACCAGATATTATGTATAATGCTCATACATTTGAAAATTCATCTGAATCGAGAATTGATTTCCATGTAATGATAGAAAATGAAAAGTGGCAAAATTTCCACCATATTTATAGTGATGCGTCCAAGTTCTCTCATGACAGTTTTGTTGGGGTTGGAGTATATCACTCGCAATATAATATTGTTCAAAAAATTAAACTTCCTTGTGAATCGAGCGTTTTCAGCGGGGAGTGCTTTGGTATACTTAAAGCAATTGAGTACATTTTGTTAATGAAACTTAATAAAACTGTTATTTTTTCAGACAGTCTTAGTGCGCTACAGGCATTAAATAATCTTCCATTCAAACTAAGACACAGTAATTCTATTATTCTTTATATCCGCAAATTGTTACATACTTGTTCTATTAGGAATTATAAAGTAGTTTTTACTTGGATCCCAAGTCACACGGGAATTTATGGAAATGAAAGAGCAGATCAATTAGCTAAAGAAGCCGTGGAATGTGGAGACCATTATCCTTTTAAAATATATTATCATGATCTTGTTGCTTTATCTAGTGTTCACCTCAAGAAGGCTTGGAATGAGTACTGGATGAGTAGCGCAGGATCTAAAGGGAAATTTTATTTCAGTATTCAGCCAAGTATTAGTCTAAAACCTACGGATTTTTAAAGCTGGATTTGATAGTGTGGTAACTACTATTTTAATTCGTATGAGGTTGGGCCATGTATGTATTCCTTTTCACCTTGCAAAACTTCGTGTTGTACAAAGTGCATCGTGTGCCTGTGGATTTTATGAAGGGAATGTTAATCATATTTTCTTTGCTTGTCCGTTAAATGACTCCGCTACTTTCTTCCATTCTTTAAGATCATTACAGGTTCCTTTTCCTATATCTGTAGTTTCACTATTAGTTTCTAATGATTATTATATATACTTTAGCTTGTTTTATTTCCGAAAATAATATTAAAATTTAGTATTTTCATATGTATTTCAAATTAATTTTATATAAATAATTAAGAAATATTTTGTATAAGTATGTGTTTATAAAATGTTTGTATATATGAATATTTAAAATCCTTATCCAATTACCAAATCCTAAATTTTTTATATATAAACTAAAATAACTTCCTTCGTTTTAATAATCTTATGTTACATGGCACAAAGATTTCGTCAGAATATCTGCAGGCATATTTGTAGGTTCTAAGTATTCTACTTTAACAATATTATTATTAATACATTCTCGACCAAAGTGGTATTTAATATCAATATGTTTTGATCTATTGTGAAAGACAGGATTATACAATAACTTATGAGCAGTCTGATTGTCATTAAAGATTACAATACATTGTAGATCACCAGTCAATTCCTTATTTAAATTTCTTAGATAAATAGCCTCCCTGCAACATTCTGATACTCCTATATATTCAGCCTCAGTGCTTGATAATGCAATATTATTTTGTTTTTTACTCCCCCAAGATATCACACCACCTGAGAGACTAAAACAAAATCCTGTATAGGATTTCCTATCCAATGTGTCATTACCCCAATCTGCATCCACATAACCCACTATATTTTTGTTAACATTATTATCTGTCCCGCAATATTTAATACAATAGTGTTTGGTTCCTTTGAGGTACCTTAATATACGCTTAGCATGAGCCCAGTGCTCTTTATTGTAACAATTATTAAACTGGCTCAAGTACCCAACTGCAAATGAAATATCTGGACGGGTGAGTACTGCTAGATACATTAAAGAGCCAATTAATTGTTGATAAGGCAAATCTTTATCACAGTTCTTATTTTTAGCCAATTTCAATCCAGACTCCATTGGTGTGTCAACAGATTTACAATTAACTAAATGAAATTTAAGTAACAACTGATCAATATAATCACTTTGATTCAAAGTTAAAATTCTTTTCTGTTTATCATAACAAACTGACATACCAAGACACTGCTTGATTTGCCCCAGATCCTTAATCTTAAATTCAGAACCTAATACAGATTTCAACTTATTCGTTTCATTACAATTATTTGAAAAACAAAAGAAATCATCGACATACAATTCGACTACGGTTATATTTGCACCATCATTTTTAATATATAAACAAGGTTCATATTTGGACTTTGAATATCCAATATTGATTAAACAAGTATTTACTTTATCATACCACATTCTTGATGATTGTTTTAATCCATAAATGGCTTTCTTTAGTCTTAAAACTTTATCAGAGTTTGAACAGTTAAAACCTTCAGGTATTTGCATGTAAATATTCTCATTAAGATTGCCATTTAGGAATGCTGTAACTACATCAAAGTGTACAATATCAAGTCCAAGTTTCACTGACAAAGCAAATAGTAATCGCAGAGTACTATGTCTCAACACAGGTGAAAATGTCTCATTATAATCTATACCTAATTGCTGAGTGAAACCCTTAGCCACTAACCTAGCACGAAAACGCATTTTATTGTCACACTCAATTTTTTTTTTAAGCAACCACTTACACTGCACTATAATAGAGTTATTGGGAAGATCCACTATCTCCCATGCATCATTTTCTTCATAGTTTTTTAATTCCTCCTGTACAGCCCATAACCATTGACTTTTCTCAGGACCTTCTAACGCTTGTTTAAATGTAAGATCAGTTACATTATCTAAACGATTGTCTGTATAACAGATACCACCAAAACCATATCTGTCTGGTGCACGTCTTAATCTGACAGGTTTAGCTGATTCGTCACCTCTACTCTGCGCCTCCAAACAATCTTCATAGTCGGTAGGTATATATTCAGAATCTGACGAATTGGTCAGTGACTCTTCCATCAATGTTGAATTTTGAATCTCCCCCACTGAATACTGTGATGTAATATTTTCTGAGATGTTCTCATCAATTACACATTCTTTTTTCCTCTCTGCAGATGCAGTGTCTACCATAACATTTTGTTGAGGCGTGTACGGGTTTGTTCTTTGATGTATTATTCCAAATTTCTTTAGGTAATTATCAAAGTCTGAATTGCAAAATTCTCTACCATTATCACTTCTGAAGACTTTCACTTTTCTATTAGTTTGATTTTCAGCTAATGCCTTAAATTCTTTAAAATATTTCAATGCCTCATTTTTACTTTTCAAGAAATAAATGAATGTCATCCTACTGAAGTCGTCTACAAATAATAGAAAGTAGGATGAACCTCCTAGTGAATGCTGCTCCATTGACCCACACAGATCACTGTGAACAATTTGTAATAATTCAGTACATTTTGTACCACTACTTGCAAAAGGTAACCGACATTGCTTTCCTTCACAACATGTCTTACAAGATGATTTACTTACATTGATTTTATCATCAAAATTCATTCCTTCTACTGCATTCTTAGTTTTCATTAAGCAATCACTGTTCACATGACCTAGCCTCCGATGCCAAGTGAGACCTGTAGTTGTCACTGCGGCAACTAACCTTTTCTGCATGTTTAATTTATAGACACCATTTGTCAAAGAAGCAGTAGCAACTAATTCTCCACATTTATTGTAGATATCACAACCATTTTCCGTGAAAATTACTTTGTTGCCTTTCTGAATTAACTTACTCACTGAAATATGGTTTGTTGTCAAGTTTGGAACACAAAACACATCTTCAATGTTTATATTGACGTCACTGTCTTTAACCGAGGTTACTATCTTCACATCGCCAGCGCACGTAACTGAAACAGTTTCCTGATTTGCTACCATTATTTCTTCACGATAGCTACTGGTGATCCAATTCATGTTAGCAGTTAAGTGAACACTTGCACCGGAATAAATATACCAGTCGTTTTTATTAAAACTGCCACTCAAAAATACAGCTGAGAATCCAGTGTCCTATTTGTTTACATCTAAAACATTTGACATTGACAGTTCTTATGTTGGCATTATTTGACTTATTAGGGCGGCCATCTTTGTTTCCATTCGTTTGTTTCTTGTTATGTTGGCTATTCTTCGACACAACGAATGCGCCCTCTTCACTATGACTACTTCCATTTCCGGTCTCCATATCTAAACGTTTGCTTTTAATGGCGTCCGATGTCACTTGAATTCCCGAATGCTCGATGGCCATGATCATTGGTGAATACTTTTCGGGTAGTCCAGCTAGCAACAACGAACCGATCCACTCGTCATTTATTGCAAATCCTGTCCCACATAGCTTTTGACCCGTCTCAATTAACTTTGTAACATACGAGGTCATGGAACTACAATCATCTAACCGAATGGATATCAATTGCCGTAAAAGACTTATCCTTCTAGTAAAACCAGAATCGTCAAAGAGCGACTTGAGTTTTTCACATAGCTCTTTTGTAGTCTTGACAGTCTTTATATGGACATATAATGATGAGTCTATTGTAAGTATTACTTTCGCCTTTGTCTTGGCGTCATCAGCGGCCGATACTGTAATTTCAGTACCGCTTTCATTTCTTTCTGGCTTGATACACTTCATCATGCCTTCGAGTATCAGAAAGTTTTCTGCCGCAAACACCCACTCGTCGTAATTCTCTCTACCACGTAACTTAGGCACATTTACAATATAGTTTGTCGTCGCCATCTTTAATTTGATAAGAAACGGCAACTAACACAAAACAGTTGAATAAGTGCACCGCAGAAACTTGCCACACTAATTGTAGAAAAATCGATCCCTATCGAACTGTAATTATTTAATGTAATTACTTCCACAACTATTAGTCTAACAGGCATAATCTGGGCCCAGAACCTATTAATAAAACTGCTTGTTTCGTGTTTCATGAACGACTGACTGTATTTCACATATTGCATAGATAATCCATAAAAGACCATAGACTATACAGGTTACCAGTCTACAACCGACAAGAGAAAACTACTAATTACAATATATTTTGATATACTATTAATAAAAAATAGTTTAACAGAATTAAGTTTGAGTTCGGTACAAATTAATGTCATCGGATGAAAAGAGGAATTGGGTTGAAATGGTAAAGTGTGTTCAGTTGGATAAAATAATTAAATTTAAACCTGATTCAGGAGCACATTGTAATTTAATGTCACAAAATATTTGTAAAACTTTGTTAAGTACTTATTTATTTGAAATGTCTTATAGTAAATTGTCATACTATGATAATTCTCAGCTTGAAATATTTGGTGAATTGAACGTGTTGTGTGAAATTGGTAACAAAACTAATGTGGTAAATTTTAAGATTTCAAAAGGTTATTATGATTGTATTTTGGGGTCACCTACAATAGAAAAATTTAATTTAATTCTCAGCTTGAAATATTTGGTGAATTGAACGTGTTGTGTGAAATTGGTAACAAAACTAATGTGGTAAATTTTAAGATTTCAAAAGGTTATTATGATTGTATTTTGGGGTCACCTACAATAGAAAAATTTAATTTAATTCTCAGCTTGAAATATTTGGTGAATTGAACGTGTTGTGTGAAATTGGTAACAAAACTAATGTGGTAAATTTTAAGATTTCAAAAGGTTATTATGATTGTATTTTGAGGTCACCTACAATAGAAAAAATTAATTTAGTTAAGCGGAATACTTACATGCAATAAGAAATAGATGTCATAAGTTATAAGAATAAAACTTTATTACATGAATATAAAGATATTTTTGAAGGAATAGGAAATATTAAAGGATTTAAATATGATATAAAAATGAACGAAGCATCACTAGGTAAAATAGAGCCGTGTAGACCTGTACCTTTTAAATTAATGGAAAAATTGAAAAATGAATTAGAAAATTTTCAACAATTAGGCATAATTTCAAAAATAGGCAAACCCACAGATTTTGTTCGTTCATTGGTTATGACAACCAAGCAATATGGTTCATTACGTATTTGTTTAGATCCTCAATATTTAAATACATACATTAAAAGAGAACAAATAATAATACTCACATTAGAAGAGATTACTTCAAAATTAAAAGGGAGTAAGTTTTCAGTACTTTAATACACAATAATTAATATTTCCAAAAAGCGAATATAAACATCGTATATATATTACGAATCTTAATTCTTAATTTTTTTCTCCAATTTATTTTCCCCAAGCCGGTAGATTAAAATAAGCCTACGTGACTGTGTACCAGGTGTCGCGATTGACGGTCATTAACTATAGGTATAATACACATTTACGTAATAGATCGTTATCTTCGTTTTGTATATATTTTGTTTATAACATTTGTTAATCGATATAAATATTTATAGTTTTCTGAATTTCAACCATGCTCGAAACAAGACGATCTAATAAAATTAAATTATAAGAATCCCGTTTACCTTCGTATTTTACAAAAATTCAGGGATTTTATGATTTATCTTTCACCTTAACAGATAAGGCGGATGAAATATCAAATTTCTTAGGTTGTACTTGCAACGTATTAACGTTACGGACGGAGTTTATGGAACAGGTTGAGGAATTAAATTTAATAAAATTAGAAGATAATCCTAGCTACGAACCCTGTTACAAACAATAGTAATCCTGCGACGATTTATATTCTAATATTCTAAATAAAATAAATTTATTGAATGTTAATGAGAAACCGCAAGTGGAGTCATGTAAAAAGCCAGTAAAGCTACCGCCTATTCAGTTACTACGGGTTGATGGTGGTCCAAAAAGCTGGCCTAAGTTTATTGGATGCTACAATAATATTGTGCATTGCAATATTCAGTTATCCAACTCGGAGAAAGTGTACTATATGTGCGGTCAGCTTACTGGGAAGGCGCTAAATTCGATTGTAGGTATTTCTCCGACGGGCGCTAATTACGAATTAATTTATAACACTTTAGTAGATAAATATCAAGACGTTCGTATGTTAGGTGCGTCGTATTTAAATTAAATATTCAGTTTAAAAAGGATGCAGATACTGTCTAGTGATAGTTTAAGCATGTTTGTTGACAAATCTTCAATTTCTATTAGCGCGTTCGAAAAGTTAGAAATTAAAAATAAATTAAGTTTTATTTACTTATATATGGCGTTGAAAAAGGCTCGATGCTGAAACCGATCGATTATTCGAGAGTTCCGTTTGTGGAGTAACAGTAACGACATATCAAGATTTTGTAAAATTTGTCAAGGAGCAAGCAAATATATTGGAAAGGTCATATGTTCATGTTACGGTCAATAAAAACTTACAGTCACATTACAAACTACTCGTACCAAAGAATGTTATAACACAGTTCCTTACGCATTAATTGCATACAATAGTTCAATACATATCCTTAACAAATGCAGACCGTTTGACCTTATTAGTGGTCATTTTGACCCCAGAGACCCGACAGATTTGCACTTGACACGACAATTATATCAACAGTAGCTACAGGACCACCGTGAGAAGATGAACATAGTATACAACATTATACATAACTTATTTAATTCCGAACGTGAGCTGATAATGACTCGAGGTAACCTTAACCGAGAACGTCAAACAGATTACGAACAAGGGCAGGATGTATATATTAGAAACTCAATGGGTCAAAGACAAAAGCTCGCTGCTCGTTACACTCAAGGTAAGGTCATGTCAAACTTATCCATACACATATACACAACTAAAAGAGCGAGCAAGTCGCTAAAGCTAGAATATAAAGATCAAAAGTGACTAAAAAACAAACATTATTACAGGATATGGAACCTCATTATGACCCTGGTCCCAGTACAAGCCGACAATCCGACGGACAAGACCATACGACTTGACGACTTATTTGACGGACCAGGAATTAACACCATTTAATATAGGGAAAACTTGAATAATTTACAATCACCACATCTTTTTACAAGAAATGAATATCAGTAAAATACAGCGCCAAGTTAATTTATTAAGATATCAGCTCAGTGGCTAGACTTCCCACCTATCGAAACAAAACACAGCTATGTTTAAACATGAAATTATACACTTATTCAAGAAACTAGAGATTACTTCCCGTTTAGAAACCTTTGAACCTAAAGGCCTAATGGATCCCTTTGGATCTTTAATAAAAAGTATTACAAGTAATCTTGACCATGCCGACGCTCTGCGATTCGAAAACGCCATTCCAATCTTCCAGAAAAACGATAAAGAGCTATCAGCCAATTTTAATAAGCACATCAGCCTATTTAAAGATATGACGGTTCAACAATCGCGAGTATTAAATAGTTTGAGCAGTAATCAGCGAAAGCTCGCAAAATCTATGGCACACTTATTAAATCGTTATTTGATGTGTTAAGTGACAATGTTCAGGACCTTTACCTGGAAATTATTAGATTAGAAAACATTTTTGCTTTTATTCGCACTAATTGTATGTACCATTCTATTATAACTATTAAATAACATATTAAGCAAATTCAAATCTTTATACAATTCGGAACAAATATTAGAGTTAGATACTACATACCGTAATAATCCAATTAGTCTAGGATCATATTATACGGGTAATAAAATAGTGATTGCCCTTAAGTTCCCAATCTTATCTATAACACTCTATAGGCTCTATTCTGTTCCTAACAGAAAATCCCATCTTGCCCCCATTCCCGTACATAGCAACCAACTCCAAGGAATTAGTGTACATGGAGGCTGAAAGTCCAAAGATAGACACCTGGTACATTTGCGAACAGAAGAACGTATTTCGAATCAAAGGCGTACACACCGAGATTGCATCTATCACCTTCTCAATCAACAAGAAACAGAGAACCTATCATTCTACTTTTTAACCGACTTCAAAAAAAGGAGGAGGTTCTCAATTCGACTGTATTTTTTTATTTTTTTTATGTTTGTTAGCAACACATTCAGCGATTCATTTTTATATTATAGATATGGTTTCAATTGGTTCTACAATAAGTAACGTTTGGCTCCTAAGAATTGAAGAGTTTTTTTTATACTATTGGGGGCAAACGAACATACGGGTCACCTGATGGTAAGTGATCACCGCCGCCCTTGGACACCTGCCACACGAGCGGAAACACAGATGCGTTGCCGGCCCTTAAGAAAGGAGTAGGCTCATTTCTTGGAAGTTTTGTTACTTTGTCACGTATCCCATAATCAGAACCTAACCAAACTGCGGTAAGTGCGGTAGCTTGAGCAACAGCCCGCTGAATAATTAGTTCAGTGTAACCGAATTGTTCTGCGCTGACATTGCTCTGCAACGGGCGAAGATCACTTTGACGCCTTATAAAACAGTCTTCAGCGGTTTCATTTTCGAACAGTAACTCGCCTTCATTACGAAATGGTATGTGGCATACTATTAAACTGTAATTGTATGCTTGTTTGTCACTATTCATCGTATAATAGCGGGTACGTAATACTGCTGGTCATTTCTTACACGCATTCTAGTGTTGTCCTGCAATCTGATATAACTCACTGGCATAGTATCTTCATCCCTTAGTTCTGCATCTCCGTTGTCCTCTGACCATGTCGTGTTAGAGACAGTTTCAAAACGGACCGCAAATTCCGCAAGGCTTAAATTCTCCAGCTCGTTTGGGCGTAACACATAACGATCAAAAATGTTATTATAAATACTGGTTTCATCACTGTCGAATCTCAGAAGTCTGAAACGGTTGGACGTCAATATTCCCCTTCCATAGTCCTAAAAGAACTGGATTGTAATTGTTGACCATGGTTTCATTTGAAGTACGTTTCAATAAACAGAATCGTCCGTTGTTAGCAAGTGCTTCATCTGGCCCCATACAAATTGTCTTATCACTTGCTCGCTTTGGAAAATCAAACCGACAATCATCAGCTTGGCGGTTTTTTTTACATGTCGCTGTGTGTTTATGAATTTGCAAATCCTCGACTAATTTACGCAACGTAGAGTCTTTAGGATTTAATGAGCATGAAACCACTTTTTCAATTACGGCAATTCCTTCTGCTGTAGAGAATTCTGGAACATTACTACACCAGACTAACATATGCAGATGTGGGCTACCACTATTTTGAAATTCCACTCGATACCAAAAGTCTTCAATAGGACCACCCAAGCAAACGTTATTTCCCTTTAAGAATCGCATGAGAGCGTTAACACGCAGTGTGAACTGTCGTGCTACCACTACCGGATGTTTTTGCGCTAGATTCAAGCGCTCAGGGAATGACAGGCGTTCGGCGTCGTCGATGTTACCTCCATCGGCGATCAGCAAGGCTTTTATCATATCTGACCAATTTAAATCATTACAGGAAAATGTTAAAAACCATGTGGGAGGCCCTAATGTTCTAACCATTGCAATTAATTCAGAGCAACATTTCTGCCAATATGATGCCGATCCTCGAATATTTCTCATAGTGAGATGCATGTTATCCACAAGTCCCTGTGGTGTTTGTTCTCCATGTCCTTGTCGCATCCTACATGACACAGATACACTTGATTTGGCACGAAAATATTCAACAATGGATAGAGCATAAAATAAATAATCATTTCTGTTGAACCTCTTGTCAACACTCATTACCCGGTTTTGGAAGTAGTCAAGGGGGGTACACGCATTGTCTCTTTCCTCACCAAAGCCATTTTTGCCATTTGGAAAAAGGAAATACCAACACAATTCCTCATTACGGCGTTCACGCTCCAAATTCAAGGGTGGTGCAGTTTTCCTTGTGATGGTGGCCAATCTCATTGTATCATCTGATAAAGGGCTATTCATATTTACAACACTTTCTAAATTAGGTACGTTATCATCTATGTTTTGGAGCATACTTGTTGATTCGATATAAATGGTGCCCGAGGAATCATTGACTGGTAACTGAAAATGGTTTGATGTTACTGGACTTGTTCTTGGGAGTGACTGAATGACTTGTGTTGTTGTTTGGATGGGATGACTAGTTTGTATTATTGGTCGGAGCGAATCGTTTGGTGTACATATTGGAGGATTATATGCCCTTACTATTGGCGATTGTTGCAATACGGGGGCAAATGATTGTATTTGGGTGTCTCGAGCTATAACTAATGATGTTAATGAGAATACATTAAGATTATCCCGAAAGTTTCCTTCTGGCACTTTATTTGGCGAAACAAATAAATTGCGACGTAAAACGGCATGCAAATCGTTCAGATCACTAAATCACATGCAACAAGCGGTGCCATTTATGGGAGCAGAAGCTCCCTTGGGACCACGCGCGTGAGAATCAAATAAAAAGTAAGTTTGACTGTTACCCAAAGTTTTGCAATGTACTGCTATCGAAATAGCGTTTGCTGTAAGTATACCATTCGATTGTTCTCTGAAAAAACTTAGTAAGGCATTTTTCAAGTTAGGGAATCCATCAGAACTGTTGTCATTGTCTATATGACCATTATAATTTGTTTCCTCGAGTACTGTGATCAATAAACGTTCTCTATTATATACAAGTCTTGGACTAATATCTGTTACAGCAAGGTACTCAGGGTTTACTTCGCCGGGTGCAGGATTATCTCTAGCAGTAATGCAGTCATTATAGTATTTATCGCCAACGATTACAATGTAATCGATATCGCTTTTGGACCATTTGTTCGGATCTAATACAGTGAATGCTGCACAAGCAACAGCCGCTATCCCAGTGCATTGCTTACCTCGAGATAAATTAAATCGTAAATCACCTTGATTAAATGATCCGCGCAATATTACCTTGTTGTCATTTAAAGTGACATAATGTTTCGAGGATGATTCTGAAGTAACAAGATCCTGTTCAGGAATAGAATTTTCAACTATTTGGACTAAATGAGGTATGTTTAAGGTAGTTTCAATATGCACCTGAACATCTCTGTAAAGATGGTTATTGGAAATTAACCAAATTAATACTCGATTCAGTCTTTGCATATCTACGACGAATTCTTTAGAAAATGAAAGGTTCTCTAAGCTTTCCACTACTAAAACTAAACCAGCTTGATGTGGTGTCAGTGGTAACTGTTCAGCTATTTCCACAACATCCTTTGCAAATAAAATGACTTGCCCTTTACACCAATTTTGACTGAAACGGTTATTAAGTTTAATAAACTTTAAAAATGGTGTAATGCGACTTAAAAATCGTTCTTCAACGCTTGTCAAATTGGCTAACTCAGGCGGTATTTCTGCAGGCATCATTTTATTCCAGTATGCAGTTGCTGGAACTTTCCTTTTTCTAATATTATTGTAACAGCGAGTGCAGGTAGTTATTGTACCTAAAGTAATCAGTTCTTCAGGTAATAGCGTACTATACAAACCTGCTCGTAAATTGGAACGCTGTTGTGGATAAAGAGTTCTTTTGCAAACGGCACATGGTACATCAGCGAAAATATTAATAGCCGCTTCAAAAGATTGTTCATTCGCGATATCCCTACAAACATGACTGACTTGTCGCATTCTACTAAGTCGAAGTGAACGAGTTTCAGGTGTTTCGTTTGATAAGCGATCGTGAATCAGTCCAAGTCGGTAGGCTTATTGCTCCTCCGTCTCATAAGATAGACGATCGTGGATTAATCCAAGTCGATGGGCTCGTTGTTCCTCCGTCTCATTAGATAGACGTTCGTGGATTAATCCAAGACGGTGGGCTCGTTGTTCCTCCGTCTCATTAGATAGACGTTCGTGGATTAATCCAAGACGGTGGGTACGTTGCCCCTCCGTCTCATTAGATAGACGTTCGTGGATTAATCCAAGACGGTGGGTTCGTTGTTCCTCCGTCTCATTAGATAGACGTTAGTGGATTAATCCAAGACGGTGGGTACGTTGCCCCTCCGTCTCATTAGATAGACGATCGTGTATCACGCTGAGTCGGTGGGCACGTTGCTCCTCCGTCTCTTTGGATAGACGATCGTGTATCACGCTGAGTCGATGGGCACGTTGCGTCTCCGTCTCTTTGGATAGACGGTCGTGTATCACGCTGAGTCGATGGGCATTTTGCTGCTCCGTCTCTTTAGATAGACGATCGTGTATCACGCTGAGTCGATGGGCACGTTGCTTCTCCGTCTCTTTGGATAGACGATCGTGTATCACGCTGAGTCGATGGGCACGTTGCTTCTCCGTCTCATTCGATAGACGATCGTTGATCAAGCTCAAACGGTGACTTCGTTTTTCGATATTTTCCCTGTTCAAAACTTTTTTCATGTAAAGCCGCATTTTCGAAAGTCTATTTTTGCGCTCTTCGCATGTCTCTTTTGAAATTTTCCTCGAAGTAGATTTCCTCTGTTGAGATAGACGTTTCTCCATAACTTCGTATGTCACAGCGTAGTGTCGTATTACAGTTGGTTTGTTAGGTTTAATTTGGTATTGGTATTTATGTTGTTTCAAGGTCGTAGATACTGTCACAGTATATTGTCGTAAAAGAGTTAATTTGTAAATGTGTTGAATTAGGTATTGGTGTTCTGTCACAGTATATTGTCGTTCGTATTAAAGTTAATTAGTAAAAAAAATATTTCTTAAAGTATTCTCGTATTATTATTATTGCTAGGTATATTATAGTGTTTTTTTGTTTGTAAATGTGTTGAATTAGGTATTAGTGTTCTGTCACAGTATATTGTCGTTCGTATTAAAGTTAATTTGTAAAAAATATTTCTTAAAGTATTCTCGTATTATTATTATTGCTAGGTATATTATAGTGTTTTTTTGTTTGTAAATGTGTTGAATTAGGTATTGGTGTTCTGTCACAGTATATTGTCGTTCGTATTAAAGTTAATTTGTAAAAAATATTTCTTAAAGTATTCTCGTATTATTATTATTGCTAGGTATATTATAGTGTTTTTTTGTTTGTAAATGTGTTGAATTAGGTATTGGTGTTCTGTCACAGTATATTGTCGTTCGTATTAAAGTTAATTTGTAAAAAATATTTCTTAAAGTATTCTCGTATTATTATTATTGCTAGGTATATTATAGTGTTTTTTTGTTTGTAAATGTGTTGAATTAGGTATTGGTGTTCTGTCACAGTATATTGTCGTTCGTATTAAAGTTAATTTGTAAAAAATATTTCTTAAAGTATTCTCGTATTATTATTATTGCTAGGTATATTATAGTGTTTTTTTGTTTGTAAATGTGTTGAATTAGGTATTGGTGTTCTGTCACAGTATATTGTCGTTCGTATTAAAGTTAATTTGTAAAAAATATTTCTTAAAGTATTCTCGTATTATTATTATTGCTAGGTATATTATAGTGTTTTTTTGTTTGTAAATGTGTTGAATTAGGTATTGGTGTTCTGTCACAGTATATTGTCGTTCGTATTAAAGTTAATTTGTAAAAAATATTTCTTAAACTATTCTCGTATTATTATTATTGCTAGGTATATTATAGTGTTTTTTTGTTTGTAAATGTGTTGAATTAGGTATTGGTGTTCTGTCACAGTATATTGTCGTTCGTATTAAAGTTAATTTGTAAAAAATATTTCTTAAAGTATTCTCGTATTATTATTATTGCTAGGTATATTATAGTGTTTTTTTGTTTGTAAATGTGTTGAATTAGGTATTGGTGTTCTGTCACAGTATATTGTCGTTCGTATTAAAGTTAATTTGTAAAAAATATTTCTTAAAGTATTCTCGTATTATTATTATTGCTAGGTATATTATAGTGTTTTTTTGTTTGTAAATGTGTTGAATTAGGTATTGGTGTTCTGTCACAGTATATTGTCGTTCGTATTAAAGTTAATTTGTAAAAAATATTTCTTAAAGTATTCTCGTATTATTATTATTGCTAGGTATATTATAGTGTTTTTTTGTTTGTAAATGTGTTGAATTAGGTATTGGTGTTCTGTCACAGTATATTGTCGTTCGTATTAAAGTTAATTTGTAAAAAATATTTCTTAAAGTATTCTCGTATTATTATTATTGCTAGGTATATTATAGTGTTTTTTTGTTTGTAAATGTGTTGAATTAGGTATTAGTGTTCTGTCACAGTATATTGTCGTTCGTATTAAAGTTAATTTGTAAAAAATATTTCTTAAAGTATTCTCGTATTATTATTATTGCTAGGTATATTATAGTGTTTTTTTGTTTGTAAATGTGTTGAATTAGGTATTGGTGTTCTGTCACAGTATATTGTCGTTCGTATTAAAGTTAATTTGTAAAAAATATTTCTTAAAGTATTCTCGTATTATTATTATTGCTAGGTATATTATAGTGTTTTTTTGTTTGTAAATGTGTTGAATTAGGTATTGGTGTTCTGTCACAGTATATTGTCGTTCGTATTAAAGTTAATTTGTAAAAAATATTTCTTAAAGTATTCTCGTATTATTATTATTGCTAGGTATATTATAGTGTTTTTTTGTTTGTAAATGTGTTGAATTAGGTATTAGTGTTCTGTCACAGTATATTGTCGTTCGTATTAAAGTTAATTTGTAAAAAATATTTCTTAAAGTATTCTCGTATTATTATTATTGCTAGGTATATTATAGTGTTTTTTTGTTTGTAAATGTGTTGAATTAGGTATTGGTGTTCTGTCACAGTATATTGTCGTTCGTATTAAAGTTAATTTGTAAAAAATATTTCTTAAAGTATTCTCGTATTATTATTATTGCTAGGTATATTATAGTGTTTTTTTGTTTGTAAATGTGTTGAATTAGGTATTGGTGTTCTGTCACAGTATATTGTCGTTCGTATTAAAGTTAATTTGTAAAAAATATTTCTTAAAGTATTCTCGTATTATTATTATTGCTAGGTATATTATAGTGTTTTTTTGTTTGTAAATGTGTTGAATTAGGTATTGGTGTTCTGTCACAGTATATTGTCGTTCGTATTAAAGTTAATTTGTAAAAAATATTTCTTAAAGTATTCTCGTATTATTATTATTATTGCTAGGTATATTATAGTGTTTTCTTGGCTGACACCGACTCCAAAAATAACAATAATTGTAACTACATTATATTATCGTAATAATTTGATTGACTTTTAAGTAGTCTAATATTTTTAATTTCATTTTACTTAGGAGAACTTTAAAAAATATTTTGATCTTTATTTGGTATTTATAGGTATGTGTTGAGTTAGATTTGACGTGGGTAGACACCTACTTACCTTCCTGCGTGGTAAACACAGATCGTACCTACATATTGATGAGTAGAAAAAGTATGTTGATTATTAATTAAGGTATAAAAGAATACGAATTATTTTTTTACTTTTTAGTGCATATTAATTTCTTTTGGACTAGTTTTTTTTGAAGGCGGTTGTTGTTTTTGTTAAAAATTTTGTTTACTTTACTTTTTAGTGCATATTAATTTCTTTTGGACTAGTTTTTTTTGAAGGCGGTTGTTGTTTTTGTTAAAATTTTTGTTTACTTTACTTTTTAGTGCATATTAATTTCTTTTGGACTAGTTTTTTTTGAAGGCGGTTGTTTTTTTTGTTAAATTTTTTTTTATATTTCATTATATAAAGAAGCACTTCTGGTATTGGACAGTCAACACTACATAATTACGTTCCCGAAACCCACGACGATTCAACAAATACGCGGGCAGAAGGACACCGATTACCGAAGGGCAGTTACTTTGCAACAATACCTAGAGATTGCAATATAAAGTCGCCAGAATTTATTATTGTTAACTCCGATGAGAACGGACCGCCGTTGAATTAATGTCTATCCCGCAAAAGTTGCGGTCCAATTCTGAGATTCGATCGCCGCATTACAATTTTACCATAATTGATCTGAATAAACTTCACGAAATTCAGCATCACGTTCAGATACAACATTTTTCAGGCCTGGATACCATGAACTTCTCTACTATACATCATATTACATTATGATGTTTACGAACGTAAACATTAAAAAAATGTGTATTTTTTTTACTTGTATGGCAACATTGCTATTAAAAAAATATGTCTTCCTTCATTCCCGTTTATGTGTGTGATATGTTTCTCTGTATATTCTAAATTCAATAAAAAGTTAATTCAATATATTTGAATGTTTTTATGTTTATTTCGACAATCGATAAACATATGGAATTTTGTTATTGAGGGCAACGAAAGGGCTGACCAATTGGCTAAAATAAGTGTAGTTTGCAGCAAGGAAATTAATATTGCTCAAATTTCTCAGAACTCATTAATAAATATAAAGGTAAATGCTACCAGATGTGAAAATCAACATTCGAACGTTTATCCACAATGAAAGGAATTTGGTACAGAGCAATCTAAAGTAAGCCTTGTCGTTACCCTTGGTTTGCAAATAATAATTATCCTAGAGAGAATATTGTCAACGCTTTTTGGGTAAGATCCGGACACATTTCATTCAACAAATACAAATATTTAATTAAAAAATCGCCTACACCAAACTGAAGTGTGTGGGGTAGTAGAAGATGTGCATCATGTATTAACAGAATGTATTCGGTTTCAAACGGGTAGACAGTTACTGATGTCGACTCTTAACTTGGATTTGCAAGATATTGGAATGTTTCATGGGTTATTATCCAAACCGAATAGTATCGAAGCACTGAATTTATTTAAGATGTTGAGTCGTCATTAATGACGCTATAGTAGTTTATATTAGCTGTAATAATGTGTTTTATTTAAGATATTCAGCCTGTAAATTAAGTTAAGGTTACTATGGGGTTGATACAGCCAAAAACCCCTAATAAAAAAAATGGAATTGTCATATTAGGTGCAATTGTATTGTTAACCATGTATATTATGCGTCACCGCCGATGCCGATTATTGTTGAAAAATGAATCATCTCTACAACCTAAAATAGAAATACCTACAGTCATCCTGGAACCGAAACTTTGCCTTCAGGAAATGTTCAGGAAACTAATATACAGAATCACCAAGCCGCAATATTTGCATTAATCATGTGCAAATAATTGCTCATCCAGGAGAGGAGGCGTTACCTACTTTACTAACTACCTAATGTACTCCACTACCTAGAACCAGATAACGCGGACTCAGATAACAGTGCAAGTTCCCATGTGAATCATCGCAAAGCGCTGACCATGTGAAATGGACACATCATGGGACAATGCTCTCCTTCGTTCTTTTTGGAGAGGAAGGGGTTGTGTTAAATACATAGATAATAAATCGCGTGCGAAAGTATAGATAAAATATGCGGAATAAGGAAGAGGAAATAATACATATAACAATTAAAAGATGCCGTTACCAAACGGTTATACATAAATAAATATAAAGCCTTTATTTGATCCTGCTACATTGGTTCTTAATTTAGGTACTGTTACTATCCTATTTTTATCTATAACACTATCCTTGATTATTAGCAAGGTCCCCAGGTTCGGTAAAGGCCTCCTCCAACGATGTCCACTTCTCTCTATCCTGAGCTGTTTACCACCACTTTGGACCAGCGACTTTTACTTTCGTCCTCCCAGCGTGATGAGGGCCTTCCTCGCTTTCTTTTTCCTTGGGGTCCCTTCCATATGGTGGTGCTGTAGGTCCACCTTTTGTAGAGACTTAGACAGGCTTGGAGAAGCCTCGCTATGTAACCGGCCCATTTCCACTTTAACTTTTGTGCGTAGTTTAAGGCATTTGTGGCTTTTGTTATTTCTCTTATCTTTACGTGTCTAATCTTATCTATTTTTTTATATTTTTAGCATGCTTCTCTCAATTCCGCACTGACAGGAAGTTATTTTTTGCTTAGCTTTTGACATAAATTTCCATGTTTGACATCCATATGTCAGGCATGGTAAGAGGTTAGAGTTCTATGTGTTAGCTTTCAGTTTTATTGGCATGTTACTTTTGAAAATTTCTTTCAGACTCCAGAATTTATTCCATGTTCGCTGTACTCTTCTTTCAATCTTTAGTTCGTTGTTTTCTTTTTCAAAACTGATTGTTTTTCTTAGGTAAGTATATTTGTCTGTATAATCTAGTGGATATCCATAGACTTTTGTTTGTTTTTTGAGGCTATTAGTCAATATCAAGGTCTTAGTGAAATTGATTTCAAGTCCTACGTCTGCGCTAGCTGATTGTAAGTCATTGATCATGAGCTGTAGTTCTGAGAAAGTCTCGGATAATAATGCTATATCATCGGCGAAATGCAAATGACTCAGAAAGGTTCTTTGTATGTAGACTCCTCGTTTGCTCCTGCTCAGTTTGTTGATGATACTTTCGAGTATGGCTATAAATATTCTTGGCGACAGGGGGTCACCCTGCCATACACCTCTCTTTATTTCAAAGTTCGGGCTCAGTATTTCTAGCTTTATTCTGCCCGTGTTGTTGTTATATATATTCCGGATCACTTTTATATATATTTCACTAACTTCCTGTTCTTTCAAGCTTTGCCAAACGTTATCGTGGGCAATCGTGTCGAAGGCCTTTTGGTAGTCAATAAATCCGAGATAGAGTGGTCTCTGTTGTTCCCTATATTTCTCTATTATTAACTCTAAAACCGTTACATACCTTAGAGTTAATTACCAAACAGTTAAGTGATACAAATTCTAAAAATGAACTGAGTATGGAGCCATCTATGGTGTCTTTGGTTGTAAATCATCATTTAATTCCTACAAGAAATAAATACATCTATCATCAGCCCTTTAATTTTAGTTTAAAAATTGATTTTTGGATCAAATACATCTAAGTACAACCACGTCATATTCAAAAACAGCTAGATGATGGTACAGCTAACCACAAAACTTGAATTCTCAAGTAGTAAATGACGATGTCTATGCATTCGCGTCAGCTAGATTTTTAGTGTTTTTAGTAAGTTCTCGTGCAAAGTTTTATGTAAATCAATCATCATGGAAGTCCCTGTCAAACCAGCAAGTGCGGGCAGAAGTCGGAAACGCAGACGAAACCCAGAAAACTAGAAGGCAAATATTGCTAAGAGAGTTAGAGATGTGCTAAGTGTCGACACTCCATACCTGCATACTGTCGAGACGGCTGCTCAACAAACTTGCTAAATTACATCCAGATTTTATAATACATTTTTTTTAATTTATGTTCATCTGCCAGAAAATGGTATTATGTTATTGTTCGGGCATTTTCATATTCTTTATATGTAGGTGGATCGCGATACCGGGCTCGCGCGATCGCGACGCCTTCAACGGACAGTTGGGCTCCTTAACCTGTAATGTGAACTTTGCGCTGCAGGATTTTATGTGTTGTTTTTTGGCCTTCAATTGCAATAATAAACATTTTATAAACATTGTGCGTGCGTGTATGTGACCGTGCATTTAAGAACAACTGCAAGAACGATCTAGAACAGCCAGGTTAGTGGTCTACCTTGTATGGGGGATATGGAAATACCGAACTGAGGGACAAATCAGGCCATCCCGGGTCCTTTAGATTTTTGCAAAAACAGTTATGTTTTGCTAACTACCATAACACTAATAATTTTGTGACTAACATTGTAACATTTACGCCATCGCTACACCCTACAATTGACGACTAAGAGCTCCAGTCCCACGATGCGGCAGGTGTTCAAAGCATTACGCCATCGCTACACACACAATCTCTAGTTTTAGATTCATTTTGTAATTTTGTTTAATAAATTAATTTAAAGTAATTTGTTTTTTTTTTAGCCTGCGGCTCTGACCTTTGTAACTATTGACTAATCATAGTTTGTGTATTAAAATTATTTATTTACTGTTATAAACCTTATAATAAACCCAATTGGGAACATTATGAAAGAAATAAAATATAAAGTTGATACAATTAACACCATCTAGTTCATGTAATGGATCTGTTTAGGTACATTAAAAGGAAAAAATAATAATATTGATACACACTAACACCATCGAGTTAAATCTATAAATAATTCGCCACTTACGTAAATAATAAATGAATTCAAAATTTTGATAGACGTAAAAGTAGTACGAGAGTGTAGGAAGCGGCAAATTTGAAAAGTTGTACAAAATATGGTAACGGAAGAAATAATTGGAAACAAGTATTTTAAAATATTTAATAGGCTTCAAATGCTAACAGTCATTATACATAAAATAACATTAACAATGGGAAGAAATTTGAATATCAATATGCAACTGCTGTCAAAGGACGTGGTTGCAAATTATTAATGAAAAATAGTTTCACTATAAGATACCAGGGGGAATTACAGTAGATTTTTTTATTTAGATGAAGGAGATGAAGATAAAACTGAGGGAGATCGAGATATAGAACAAAGGAAAAGAAGAGGAAAAACTGAAAAAAAGGCATGTACATGATGATAATCGGTTTTTGCGACGAAGTTGGTAGAGGGAGGAGTTGAATAAAAGGGTTTTGACACTGTCGATTCAAGAGTGTCTAAAGGAACTTCTTTTGATACTTAGTGCGTGAGAGTTGAATAAGAAAAGGAAGAGTGTTTTAGAGGTCGTAATTTTAGTTCACCTTTAGAACAAAGGAATACAAAGTTTTGTTGAATTAATAGTTTATTTAGAATATCTAGAGAGTTCTAATCTGAAAAAGTGAAATTATACGTCCTTCAGTTCCGGAAAAGTGTCTCGAATTATGCAATATTAGTTAAGAAGCTTCTTTGTTTATCTAGTGCATGAGAGTCTGGTAGCATAAGAGTGATTTAGCGGTCGTGATGTTCTTCACGTAGTGCGCGAGAGTTTCGCTAGGAGTGTCAGGGAGATCCCACAGTAAAATTCCAGTAAAAGGTAAACCTTAAAAAAAACAGTGTCATCGTTATCGAAATGCTGCTAGTTTCGGTTGTGAAATCCGTGTTAAGTTTCTTCTCGAAAGTAGTCCGCGAGTTTAACAACCAATTTAGCGTCGTTATGTGCTGTGAATAATATTTAAGCAATAATATTTTAATTCATTTTGTATCGTGGTTACGTGAAAATTCAGTAGGTATTGTTGTGTTAAGCATTACAGTCAATAATTTGTTAGTGTTTTGTAATTGTGACTTGGTTGACTTTGTCACCTTGGAGCTTTCGCTATCCTGTGAGGGTCATAGTAGTCTTGTTATTCATCAGCTATAATCACCTATTAGATTGAGTCATACATTTCATTATTTTTATTTGGAGACTGGTTCCAGATTTCTTATATTCCTGCCTCTCACCCTTAACTCCCTAGCATTGCTTGTAGTGGTTGATTGTTTGGTTTCACAGTAAATTCTATAGTGCTTCCAAGAGGTGGGATTGTGAAAGGTGGGGTCTCTCCCCCTTCAGGGGAAAAAACCATTTAAACAGAGTGTTTTTTTATATATGTAGAGACATATGTAGTCACATGTCTAATACACATAGCTATATACTTCGATGAATATTATTATAATGTATTTTGGAATTAACTTTACATATCATGTATGCACCGTTACATATAGAGATTAACTTTGATTTTATTTATTTGATTTTGAACAATTGCATTTAATATTTGTTGTTGTGTTTCCTAAAGTTCTAATTATAATAGATCTGATATATGTAATGTTTTCTGAGTACCACATTAAAACAACTTACTTACTACAACAACTTCTAAATGGAACCAGGATATGTATGTCTGGTTAGATAAATGTATTGAAGGTATAGGAGAGATTTGTTTCAGTAGCGCTTGAAGAGAGATGTATATTTTTATATATATAGAGAGGGAGGGGGCGTTACAAGTTGTAACTCAGCTGTGTCTGTGCGTTTAAGATATTTGAGAAAAAATACTGTATTAGGCCATTTAGGTGTCTTTGTCAATGTAACTTTTTTTTTAATTTTCTCTGTTTTTTGTTCGCACATCACGTAAAAACTACTGAACGACTTTTGATGAAACATTTTCGTTTGATAACTCTTATGTTTTATCTCGCTACTGTATTGGAAACTTGAGAGATAACCTAAAAACTAGCTTTTTCTGCAGCGAAGCTACTCTGTACCACCTACTATATAAGTCTGTGAACTCTGTTTGTAATTTCTTTTTTTTCTAAAATTTTGTGTTAGGAGGTCATTTTAAGACTTATTGATTCCAGTTTCATTGTAGTAAAATAAAATTTTTATTGTAGTAGTAGCTCGGATGTGACATCTAATTCTAAAAAAACAAGTTTCGCAATCACAAGTCCGTCACCAAGAAGAAAGATACAAGTAATTGAAAGCGTTTCGATAAACAAAGGGTTCTCACCCCCTTGTGGCTTGTGGTTCAGGGTTAAAATAGATACGAGTAGTCGAACACAATCTTTGTAAGTCCATCAACGAAATATTTTTTTTTATTTGGGATCAGACCTCGATACAAGAAAAGGCAATGATCCTGATCTATCTTTGGACAACGTTTCTTTAAGCAACTTTATATCCCCACATGAATCAACTTACAAATCAGCACTTCATGAGCACGTTTTGTTGACACCCAAAAGTAAGTTTAATACATCGACGAGTTCTTATTCTTATTTATATATTGTAAAGACTGTGGTACGGACAGATGAGCTATTATGTCTCTATGTATAAATGTGCCTATGTAATACGAACAGATAAAATGTCGTACTTCTTATGTACTTAGTATTTTATGTTTAATGTGTCCTTATGTGATATTTAGAAATATCGTTTATGTAAGAATTTGAAAATAACCGCCAAAAGGGTTATTATTATTATTTGTGTAATATTGTACGGAACCATCACTGAAAATATAATGTGAATTTATGTAAAATATGTAAATATATGGCTGAACGTGCCGCAGTAAGACACGTATAATGTACTAGATGTAAGGACGTAATTGTAGTGATAAACCCGGAAAAAATATGTATTGTCACCGGTTCGTTATACACGATTAAGTAACTTGTGAAGAATCCTGAATAAATATACAGTCCACATTGAAGCTCTATCACTGTTCTATTGCAGAAACCGGAAGGCAACCGACTCTGACCCTAACAGACTGATAACCCGTATAATCTGTGTGTATTTATGGATTATCTGTGCAAATCATTAAAAAACGAAATTCCAGGAACTCGGTATCTTAACTATGCCCTCCCAATACATTCTTGATAATTTAATGTATGTCCGTAAAAACTTTGAAAAACTGAATTTAGTAAAAGACCGGCATAATCTAAATACTAGAAACTGTAATAAAATGGTGGTCCCATGTTTCAGACTTAGCAAAACCTGTAATAGTTTTTTAGGTAATAGTGTTAGGTTCTACAATAAAATCCCAAAGCATGTTACCGATTTGCCGGACTGTAAATTTAAGCGCCATGTCAAACGGGTTTTAATTTCAAAAGGATATTATAGAGTGGATCAATATGTGAACGACAGTGATATCTGGAATTGACTCCTCTCTGTGCATCCACTAAAAGCTATTGTATGATGTATTGGAAATATATGTTAAAAAAATGTACCCGATCGAGTTTCTTGCCGGTTCTTCTCGATGACTGGGTTGTTTTCCGAATCGGTGGTAGCCTTCGACGTTCATAAGTGCCTTATTAGGACCTAAATTGAATAAAGTATTTTTGATTTGATTTGATTTTAATGTATGAAGGTCTACAATCTATGAAATAAAGTTAATCGTTCTTAAGATATAAAACGTGTCGAGGGACGCTTCCGGGATCTGAAACGATTAAAATCCTATTAAAATTATTAATTTTCCAAAATTTCGGGAAAATCCCTAAAAATTTTCCGGAGTATTTCCCCTTCAGGGATTGTCCTGGACGTCCTGATGGTGAATCCGCCGAAAAAACCGCTAAAATCCCACCTAAAATTCGAAAACGGGCTCGCCCACCACACCCATTTGTGTTTCCGGTAAGGTGGATTCCATACTTTGGAAAAAATATTTTTGAGATTAAGGACTTTTTAGAGGCGGAACGTGTTGCACACGAAAATAGCAACAAAAATATTAGCAGACCTATAGCTAGAAGCGAGTATTTACAGGAATAGAGGCAAATAGCGATTAGTGTTAGTATTCGAACAGAGTTCGATTTTTATTTTATTTTACTATATAAATAAGGACTTAGAATTAAATTAGTGATTCCATTGGATGAGTATAAATAGGACGTGTATTAAATACACACAAAGCACAATATTTTATATACAATTTTTTTTAATAGAATAAAAATAAATAATATTGACAATTATGAGTTTAGACACAAATACCACCGTGGGTAGGGCAGCAGACCTAAGAAAAATCCATGCAAGCAAAGACACAGCCACGGAGGCAAATAGGAAATCATTGGAGGTTTCAAGGAGCCCCACAGACGTTAACAATTTAGCAATGAAAAGATTCAACATGCCAAAGTATTACTCGGGAAATCAGGTAATCTGAAAACCTCGATAAATGAAAATGTCCTTAGAAATATGGGGCAGTTATATGGAATATGAAAGCGAGGAAAGGAGTATGCATGAGTGTGTGAAGTCCGAAGAAAATAAAGTAAGGAAAGAGGATATCAAAGAAATGATAGCAGAGGCTGTTAATAAAATTAGGAAAGCAATAATGGAGGAAGCCGTTAGTAAGATCAGAGAGGAGATGAAGGAGGAGATGGAGAAATTATCGAAGAAAACGAAAGAAAACATGGACTTGATAAGTAACACAATACATGAATTAAAAGTAGAAGTAGATGATAGGAAGAAAAGTGAAGAAAAGGCAATAAAAACCTGGAAGAAGGCAGACCAGCAGCCGATCCAGGACAAGGTGACAAATACCTGTGCCCAACTTCCAGTGCCTATACTCTCTATAATTATTTTGTCGATGAAGGAGGGGGATGGGGGGGGGGGTTATTTTGGGAAGGGGGGAAGGGTTTTAAGGGGGGGGGGGGTGGGTTGGGGGTGGGTGGGGGAAGGGAGGGAAAAGGAGGGGGGGGTTGGGGGGGGGGGGGGGGTGGAAGGGGGTGGGATAAATGAGGGGGGGGGGAGAAGAGGGGGGGTGGAGAAGTTAGGGAGAGGGGGGGGGGGGGGAAAGATATATATGTTATAATAAGAGAATTTGTTATGAGCAAAAAAGAGGAGGAAGAGGTGGTAGTGGAAAAAGAAAAAAAAGGGGAAAGTTGGGGTCAGCTGATGAGGATTCAGGAACAATGAAACATTGGTTGACTTCACAGTGGACTGTATATTTTAACTTTTCACAATGTATATAATCGTATGTAACGAGCCGGTGACAATACATATTTTTCGTGGTTTAACACTACAATTATAGCCTTACAAGTAGTACATTATACGTGCCTTACTACCGCACGTTCATCCATACATTTACATAATTCACATAAATTTACATTATATTTTTATTGAGGGTTCCGTATAACATTAGCCAAATAATAATAATAATCGTATTGGCGGTTACATTTGAATTTGTTACATAAACGATATTTCTAAACATTACATAAGACATATTGAACACAGAAACCAAGTAAATAAGAAATACGACAGTTTATCTGTACGTATTATGTAAACAAATTTATACACATAGACATAGTTTGTCTGACTATACCAGACACATTAAACCTGCACATATATCGTGTTTCTTAATATAAAATGACATCCCATTACGCATAATGAGCACAAGTATAGAGAAATATAAATATAGACATGAGAACTCATCTGTTCGTAATAAATAGAGAAACTAGACAAACATTTATTAAACATTTATTTACATTTTATTTCTAGCTCATCTGTCCGTAACAGCCTCCCCCCGGCGTAGATCTTCGAGCCCATCTTCACCAGGTAGGACAATGAGCCTTCTCACAGGTCTTCGGAAGGTACCACCACGCGTTCGCACGTCCGCACTTCGTACGACTCCGTCCGGACCTACATATATTTTCTCTACTTGCCCTTTGGGCCAGACATTTCGCGGTAATAACCCGTCCGCGATAACTACTAAATTTCCTACTTTTATTTTATTGTTGTTTCGTGTTCTGACGTCACCACGGGGTGTTAACGTCGGCAAATATTCACGCAACCATCGTGACCAAAACATGTTCGCGAGCGCTTGCGCCGCCCTCCATGACTTCCTATCGGCCGGTTGACACTCCCCGACGTGAGGTACCCCGGTGGCTGAACCGATCAAAAAATGATTAGGCGTTAAAGCCTCCGCGTCGTCGTACTCTGACGCTACATACGTGAGTGGTCGTGAGTTTACTGTGTGCTCTATCTCGGTAAGCACGGTCGCTAACACCTCTTCGCGAGGGGCTCTCTCGTTGAGCGTAACAGCGAGGGCAGTTTTCACACTACGAATTAAACGTTCCCACGCTCCCCCCTGGTTTGGCGCGCCCGGGTCAGTAAACTTCCACTCGGTGTGTTTTGATAACACGTAATTTTGTAACTGCGGTATCCACTCTCGATACGCGATATTTAACTCGACCGACGCTCCGCGAAAGTTTGTTCCGTTATCGGACCACATAATTTCTGGCCACCCCCGTCGGGCTGCCATACGTCGTAATGACATAATCGCGGAATCCGTACTCAAACTGGCTACCGTTTCGATGTGAATCGCGCGAGTTACCAAACATGTAAACAGCATGCCCCATCGTTTTTCGCGTCGCCTACCGATGGTCACTGTCATAGGTCCGAAACAGTCAACACCACATCGAGAAAACGGCCTCGTATATGCGTCTAACCGCGCGTTCGGTAAGTTACCTTTTACCGGTACTACGGGAGCTGATTTTCGTAATCTACACAGCCCACACTCGCGTAGCGCTTTCTTTACCGACGGCCTCAGACGTAAAACCCAGTATTGTTGCCGTATCTCGTTCACGATGTGTTCACGTCCGGAATGATGATTATTTTTATGACTATTACGAATAATCAATAACGATAAATGATGCGCACCGTCCAATATCGGTGGCTCTTTCATTTTTATATGTACGGAACTCGCGTTTATTCTACCGTTCAACCTAATGATTCCGTCGGTTCCGTACATCGGATCTAACTTATATAGTCGACTCGTTCTGTCGACATTTTTTCCCGCCGCTAACCTAGCGATCTCTTCGGGAAAGCTATCCTTTTGTGACAGCTTTATCAAAAATTGTTCTGCTTTTTTAATATGCGTGATGTTCATTGTGTCGGCTCGCTTACGACACTTGTCAATGAACGCGAACACGTACGCGACTGTCCGCTTAGCACGCTCGTATGATGAAAATCGTTCTATTTTCACCACTGGAGTGTCACACGTCACCGTGTGCGCCACTACCACGTCATCTTCGTCTTCATATCGTGGATTGGTGGTCTCGACGGGCCATCGATCCCCGTTCTTTTCAATCGTGCGTAAACTCGGAGTGTCACACGTCACCGTGTGCGCCACTACCACATCATCGTCGTTTTCTTTCGTACGTAAACTACGTAATGCCATATCGTAACTCGGTGGTAAGATAACCTCATCTGTCGTCCATGGTAAGCCTACTTCGAAGTGACCGTCGATCCTGCATACGGTGCGTTCGAAGACATCCTTCGCTCGTTCTTCTCGAGCGTTAGGCTTTTGTATTTTCGATATACCTAAAGAGTCTATATCGAAGTGCGATTTGACGAGAGCACTCAATTCGTCGTCTCTTTCGCACACATTCTCTTGACACGTTCGTACATGTAATACAGACTCGTTCTGCTGTATTATAGAGCTTCTCGGCGTTTTTCCATGTAACACCCATCCGAGTCGTGTGAGTGACGCGGCCGGTTCGTTATTCTTACGCGATAACAAACGTCGTGTTACAATGAGATGCCAATTGTCTGCTCCAATGAGAATGCGTGGTCTAACATCCGAGTAACACATACTCTTTTCACACATTCCTTTGAGGTACGATCGTTTACATAATTCCGGTTTTACCGTTTGTTTACCGAGAATGAGATTTCGGACCGTACGCGCTTTGATCCTGTGACAATCCGATTGACCTTCGCCTTGTATCCTGAGATCAACCTCTTGACTGTCGATTTCCCTCTGAACCGATGTGACCCCCTGAATGTTTAACGTTCGTGCCGGACCCTCTGCGCCGACCATTCGGGCGATCTCTTCGTCGATCAGAGTGATTGTGGATCCTTCATCCAATAACGCATACGTCTTCAACGTTCCTCCGTCATTCTTGGTAATGTATACGGGACACACCTTCAGTAAAACTTGTTCGTCATTACCCGGTCGGTGCGCCGATGCTGCGATTACGTTGTCCTCTTTAGGCGGCAGATGTAATAAGGCGTGGTGCGGCTGTCTACACTCGTTCTTACCGCATTTCCTTGCTTTACATTCAGTCCTCCTATGTTTACTGTCTAGACAGAGAAAGCAGATACGCGTCTCTTTCGCCCAATTCCACCTCTCTGCGACAGACATATCGTTCAACTTGAAACATTGTGAAGTTCGATGTTCATTTCCACAAAGGAAGCAGCACATTGAACGCGTTGAACTCTTTTTTGTGACGTCACATGCAACACTATATACTTTATTCGCTTGACGGTATCGCTCACTCGCTCTATTCGGTGGCACCGTATGTTTGACGATAGGGTTCCGTACTATCGTCGAATCCGAAGTTGAATATGCGTGTCGAACGGCTCGATCGGCTTCTCTCATTAAGAACCGAGATAACGTAATAATCTCTGGTTCGTCCCGATTCCCGAACTCTTCCGCATAATCACACCACTTCGATTTTAAATGCGGAGTTAATCTCTCGGTTATCTGCCGCACCAACATAGGGTTCTGTAGGTACCCTTTTTCGTCAACAGCTGTTATAACCGCGACGATGTTTTGCACTTTTACAGCGAAACCGTTTAGTTCACTCGCTGTAGTACCCATACGTGGTAATTTCTTGATATCTTCCATCGCGTGGTCGATAATAACTTCCGGTCGTCCGTAACACTGCTCCAAAGTGTTTATAATGACATCCGGGTTGTTTGCTGTATACAGCAGCGCTGATACAGACTGTCTGGCTTCACCTTTCAGACACGTCCGCAGGCGAATCATGTTTTCTGTCGCCGAATATCTGTATATATTCGTAGATTCCCTGTACGCGGCTTTAAAAGGTAACCAGTCCGTGATTGATCCCATGAACGTCGGCAAGTCCTGTATATGTCTAGGCGATGACCTCGATCCAGCCATCCGCTCCAGAGCATCTGCCAACCTGTCGATTCCTCTATCTCGGGATCGGTCCGGTGTAAGCGACCTCGGCCGACGCTGCACCGTCTCTTCGTTTGTGACGTTCGGTGTCACATATGGTCGCGTCATCCTGATCTCGGCTTCCGCTGGTGGTGGTGAAATGCGCCTTGGTTCACGGTCACACTCCCCCCGTATCGGGACCTGTGTCTTCTGTAACCAATCGTTCACCCGACGGTTCGCGTCGGTAGGTTCTTCTGCACACAAGCTCTCCCGATCGGTTTCCTCGCGGATTGTAGCGACGTCTGCCGCTAGCCTCTTCTTGATCAGCAGCGACTGTAGTTGTAGCTCCTGTCGTTTTATTTCGACGAGTTGCTCTTCGGCCTCCAACTCGGCCTGCCTAATCCTAGCTACGGCGCTGGCGGTGGACCGATGCGAGCGTACCGACGGTGCTCGCGATCCCCTGGCCTCGGTGGCCGCGGCGTGGATCATGGCGGCGCGCGACGTCAACGTTTCGGTCGTGACGGTATCGTTCGCGACGGTACGTGTCTTCGTGTGCGCGTGTGTGTGTGCGGACGGCGACGCGGGCGATTCCTCGAATACCCGTGTCTTCTCTTCGACTGCTTGGCTTCTTGTAGTCGGCATCTTCAGCACTTGCTAGCTCCTACAAGCCCTAACAGCCCTATCAATCCCTAACAGCCCTAACAGTCCCTAACAGTCCTTCGGGAGGGCCCACACGTGGGATATGCTCCCTCAGGGATGGACAGCAGGATAGGTAAGGGTGGGGACTACCCAACAGAGGAGTGAGACCACTACGGGGCGCTCAGGAGTCGGTTGGAATTTACGACTCCGTCGGCAGTGCCTACAGTCCGGCCCCCGTACCGATAACACTCTTATTGGCGTAGTGATACGATTGACATTCGTTCGTTGCCCAATACTCAGGCCGTTTGTCACCGTCAGGTGGCCCAAGTGTGGGTTGAAACTGCAGACTCGCCGCACCGCACGGTGACTTGATCTCGACGAGATACCCAGGCTCGTCGCACCGTTCGGTGTTCTTCTCTCGGCGATATGCAGCGCAGGCTCGTCGCACCGTTCGGTGTTTTTCTCACGACGATCCTGCAGGTACGATCTTCCAGCCGATGTCTCGTTCTGCACCGCTGGTCGTACGGAAGTGCCCAGTCTCGTACAACGATTTGCTTCTTTTTTCCACAGCTTCTCTCGTTCAGAATGCTGCTGGAGTCCTCTTCAATAAAGATGGCTTGAATCCTCTTCAAATGCGCTGGCTTGAATCCCCTCTTCAAATGCGCTGGCTTCTATCCGGCTGCGATGGACCAAACTTGTTGGGGTCAGCTGATGAGGATTCAGGAACAATGAAACATTGGTTGACTTCACAGTGGACTGTATATTTTAACTTTCACAATGTATATAATCGTATGTAACGAGCCGGTGACAATACATATTTTTCGTGGTTTAACACTACAATTATAGCCTTACAAGTAGTACATTATACGTGCCTTACTACCGCACGTTCATCCATACATTTACATAATTCACATAAATTTACATTATATTTTTATTGAGGGTTCCGTATAACATTAGCCAAATAATAATAATAATCGTATTGGCGGTTACATTTGAATTTGTTACATAAACGATATTTCTAAACATTACATAAGACATATTGAACACAGAAACCAAGTAAATAAGAAATACGACAGTTTATCTGTACGTATTATGTAAACAAATTTATACACATAGACATAGTTTGTCTGACTATACCAGACACATTAAACCTGCACATATATCGTGTTTCTTAATATAAAATGACATCCCATTACGCATAATGAGCACAAGTATAGAGAAATATAAATATAGACATGAGAACTCATCTGTTCGTAATAAATAGAGAGACTAGACAAACATTTATTAAACAGTTATTTACATTTTATTTCTAGCTCATCTGTCCGTAACAGACATATTACAGGACATTCTCGAACAAGAATATAGGACAAAAATTAAATACCGACGAAGAGCCCGAAATCCGCATATCAACCACGTGGTACTTCAGGTGTCGCCCACTGTATGGGGGAGACTTATAACTGCACGCAATATACATTGACATGCAAAGGGTCACAGTAACGGACCAGTCGCCCCTCATACAGTGCACGCGATGCCTGGAGTACGGGCACGGAAAAAAGTGGTACACAGAAGTAGAAAATAGTTGTAGTCACTGCGGTGAGAAACACCTTAAAAATGTTGCCCAGAGTTTAAACAGGGCAAAGCCCCTAGATGTAAAAACTGCAAAATTGACAACACACTAAATACAAAACATAATGCATTTGACACACCTTGCCCAACAAGATCAAAATGGGATAAGATAGCAAGGCGGAATGTGGCGTACTGCAGTGATCAAGTAAATGACAAAAGTGTTTGACATAGCTAATAAATACGGTAGGGAATTATTAGTAACGCAAATAGCTAAAGGAATTGGATATAGGGAAAGCGAAAGGATGATGGAACTAAATTGGGCCCGAGCCCATATTGGTAAAGTAAACATTAGTGTGGATAAACCTTACGAAAACAGCATATTACCCAAGATGGACATATTTAAAGTTTACCAAAGTTCTTAATGGAAGAAAATGGATCAAACAATAGACTTATACACAACCAACGGAACGTAAAGGAGGAAACACGTATAGGAAACCAGACCAAATGAGCTAGGACCCAAAGTGGACCAATAGTTCTCTGAACCTGCCGCTAAATTTGAAGAGAAAGAAGAGAGTGAGCTGGATAAAGAGGGAATAAAAAACCATCATAAAAAATGACAACGCAAATACAACTGTGCGAGAAATAGATGAAAGAATTTTGACAAATAAAACGAAACGGGGAAGAATAAATGGGAACTTTTACATAAACTATATACTGGAAAAAGAATGTCGTGAAGTATGGAAACAAACAATTATAGGTACCATTGCCAGATATTTTATAAAGGAGTGAAAAAAGAGAAGGAATAGGAAAAGTATTGCTAAGGACTACTATTAAATTAGCTGCCAATAACAATAGCGAAAAGAAAGAAAGGAAGTAGAGATGAAAGAAATAGAGTGTAAGTGCTAGAAGAAGGGAACAGCGGAAAAGGAACAGCCAAGACTGGAAAGCGCAATAAATGCCCAACAATGTCTCTGTCCACCCATGATAGAGGTGTGCCGACGAGGGGTGACACACCCACAATTAAAAAAAAAGACATGAAACGTGCAGTTTTATTAATAATAAATACTATTGGCAATATTCGCATGCATCAAACACCGACATCATGTAACTACCGTGGCAATACCTTACAGGACCAAAGTGATGATAATTTTGAAGCTGCTTTTACGTGTCACGAAATTTTTCCTCTCACTTGACTCCAGCTGAATTGGATTCCGAAGACGAGAATATTTTTCACAAACGGCCTAAAAAGTTTATAAAACCAACTGATACACAAACAATTGCCCATAAAATTAAGAATCTACTAGAGCCACATCATGTTGGTGTTGAAATAAACAGTGAAGTGAAACCGAACCAATCGTCTTTGATTATTAAAAATCTTCAAAATTCTCAATAACAGCCGTACTTTGAAGTAAACGTGAGTGTTACGGAATGTCCACCTAAAGAGTTGTCTATTACCGATAGTGATACTGAAAATACTTCCGATACTGATACATTTGATGAAATATATGACTGTAATTCTGAATGAAATGTTTCAAGTTTGTTTCATGTCGAAAATGAAGATTCCGAAAATCAATTGATCGACATTACCAATCAAATCGATTTTGCACGAAATGAATTACGCGCGAAATAAAACTTCCCCCAAATGTGCTTTTAGAACAACCACTTGATTACAACAAATTATTTGTTACCGAAGAGATTATTCAAAAAATGGTGACAGAAACTAACAAACATGCAGCTGAGTTACAAGTCCACATGTGATAAAGTCTAAATCTCGTTTAAATTGCTGAAACCCAGGCAGAAACAAACCGGCAAATGTTCGAGCTAGCGATCATCATCAACCGGCATTGCGCCTACTTCACGGCCCGCGACTATTAACGTGTCGCGTTCTGGAAACTTCGCAAAGTGTACCGCCCGTTTTGATGGCACGGTAGTTACAAATACCGACGAGATACTTAAAGCATTTATAGATTCAGTTGAAATTTATAAAGAATGTGCAAATGTTAGTGACGAGCATGCATGACGTGGTTTGCCGATACTATTAACTGGCGAAGCTGCCGGTTGGTGGAAGGGAGTGCGGTCAACAGAGACCGGTTGTCGCAGTGGTCTATCGCGAATGACTTTGGGAGCAATGAAATCAAGAGAGCCATATTATTGAGTGCACTCAGCGACGGTACATATAAATTGTCATAGGATTTAGCGTTACAAAAGAGATACAATTGATACCGTATGTAGAGATCCTAAAGCTATTATATGATCATTTTACGCCTGCAAAGAAAAGATTTGGCGATCGGTATGCCTTCTACTCTGCCACACAAAATATGGATGAATCATACACACAGTGAGCAGCGAGACTATGCGGCCTGGCGAAAGATTGTCGGTTCCGGGACGTCGAAGAAACGTTACGTGACCGTTTTTCAATGGGTATGTTTCCTGGACCCGAGCAGGAAAAATTGTTTACTCAAGAATCTGGAGGGGCTAACATTAGCAAAAGCAGAACTGGCGGTGAATATCAGCAACGCACGCACGCTAACAGCGGCCGCGTCAGCCTAAGGGTTAGCGCAAAATGAGCAGCTCTAAAAGATCGTGAACAGTTCCAAAAGTGTTAGCGATATGTAAGTGCACTGTTTTAAGAAATCACAGTACGGTAAATTGTCGATATGCCAAATACAAATGCAAAAAGTGTCAACAAAAAGGTCATTTACGCTGTATGTGTACTAACTGCCTATATAAATTTACAGAAAATTTACAAGTTTGTTATCCTGCAGTGTTTTCTCATAAGTTAGGTAAATTAATTCTTTAAAAATAATCGATTGGTATGTCCGAAACGAATTTATTTTTGTTAAAGTAAAGATAAAGGTGCGGCCAGTAGTTTGATTGAAATTTGTAAAGAGATTAATTCATCCCGATATGCTTCTAAACAAGTAATACCTTTATTCAGCATCACATCAGATTCATCAGAAAGTATAGATGAATGGAAAGATAAAGAAAATATTCCAAACACAATACCATTTACCGAACAACCTGGTATCAACGCTTTAGTTTTGCAACGATCAGAGTTCAAACCTCTTTGTGCTTACAAGCAAGTACTGTTCGATGATTTTTTTACTATGATAGTAACAAAAACAAATAGATATGCATAACAAATGATTGCAAACGTACGATATGTATGATAATGTCGCAAGTGAATATTTGTCATTAAAGTCAATAAATGAAAAAAACTATTTTTATTCCAAAACAATAACTTTAAAAAATTAGATTTTATGGCTTCTTCATATACACTTTTCCCGTATACATTGTATCTGCTGCTAAACGCTTTTATTATTAACTATCTGTGCTCGCGACGTCGTCTGCGTGGAACCTCATGTACAAAGCAGTGACTAATAAAGTCATCTGAATATATTAAGTCGAATTACTATGTACTTTTCTCTCGTATTTAAATCATGTCCTCACTAAAATTACAATAACTTCTGATAGACCAAACCGATTTTAATAAAACAAAAACGAACTCGAAGATATGCTTTATGAATTTCTTGAAAGGTTTTATCATAAACTTAGTACTTTAACAGTGATGCGTGTTCAAACAAACATACAGACTTTTCTAAAAATAGTTCAACTAGTGTTTCAATCGATATCCCAAACTGGTAATCCGACGATTGTGCTATTTGGGAGCTAATCTTTTTTTTATGTCATAACAGGCAAATGAACAGCTGGGTCACCTGATGTCAAGTGATCACCATCGTCCATAGACACTTGCAACACCAGAAGAGTCGCAAGTGCGTTGACAGCCTGTGTTTGGGGGAGGGGAGGTGGGTTATCCAGCGCTCTCACTAACCGAACGAAACGCAACAATGCAAGCACTGTTACTTCACGTCGGTTTTCTGTGAGAGGGTGGTACTACCTCAGGTGAGCCGACCCATTCGTGCTGAAACCAATAATAGCTTCAGCGTGGCTCTACCACCTACACTACATCGGTGTAGTGATAGTATTTTAACATTAGAAAAAGTTTTACTCCACTTCGACTTCGATAACAATACACTTCGTGTCTCACTTCAACACTGAAGCAACATCAAGTGACGTGGATCTACTTCAGCTTCGCGTCCTGAAGATGCTTATGAGCAGCTACACCGGGACACATACAAGTTCACATTTAAGAAATCTATACATTAAACACTGTACCGGGTATCTTACTCTTACTAATTATTTACAGTATATTTCTAAGTAAGTATTACTGAATATTTGATCTATGTTTTAATTCAGACTATACATACATACTATTTCAAATGTAAAAGATAGGGCAGAAATTTTCGCCATCTATCTGACGAAACAGTTCACGCCCAACCCTATCCTGAATCAGCAACTCTATGCAGAAGAAATGCATCACCAGACGACCCAAGGAGCGGCCACATCGGAGTCTGAGAGTAACCGCCCCTTTATCACACCTCGCGCGGTACAACGCGCGATATTAAAACTTAAACCGAAGAAAGCCCCGGGAGCCGACGGAATCACTCATTCGATTTTGCGTCACGCGCCGTTCGAAACCGTCGCGGCGCTGACGCGACTCTTTAATGGAATCCTTCGAGCAAGTCACTACCCCAAAGAGTGGAGGCTGGGTGTAGTGATTATGATTCCAAAGCAAGGGAAAAATCATAGGACGGATACAAACCTATAACGCTGCTCAGCACGCTGTCTAAAATCTTCGAAAGACTCGTGCTGAGCATGCTGAAACCCCATATACTACTGAGAGAGGACCAGTTCGGGTTCAGAGAAGAACATTCAACGACGCTGCAGCTTACAAGGGTGTTGAATACTTTTGTCGAAGGTCATAACAAAATACATCACGCCGCCATGGTGTTACTCGATATTGAAAAGGCCTTCGACAAAGTATGCCACGAGGGCTTACTTTTCAATCTCTCGACTGAGACCACTACCCCCGCCCTCCTACAGACACTGCTAAAATCGTTTTTGGAGAACCGAAGAAATATTGTAAAAGTCGAAAACCAGACATCCGGCGAAGTAGCGGTGAAGGCAAGGGTCCCACAAGGCAGCTGCCTCTCGCCCCTGCTGTACACACTGTACACCATAGAGTAACAAACCTGCGAGTAGTTAATAGAGAGTTCAAAATCGGTTTTTAGTATGGAAACAATGCGATCCATTTTCGCGGGTGTAAGGAGGGTCGCGGGGGTAACGCGGCGCTCGTCCATTATTTGTACAGTGATGTGTATTACAGACTTGTACGAGCACTGTATATCGATGATAATTATGATAAAAAAAAAGTTCGATAAAAATGTATTCAATTTATTTATTGTAACAATATCATCTTAATTACTAAAATATAATAAAAGTATATTTCATTAAACAAAATTTAGTAACCGTCAAATAAAATAAGTTTATTGTAAATTTGCCTCTTCGAATTTACTTTATCTTTATTACTTTTAAGGATGTAATAAAGTCTGATGTTTAAATATATTTCAACTAGCTGTACCCGTGACTTCGTCCGCGTGAAATAGTATCTTTGGATAGCATTTTTAATTATTTAGGCTAATTATTTTACAAATAAGAGACATACGTATAAATACTTTATTGAGCTACGTGTATTTGCAGTGTTTCATAAGTGTTTATTTAATAATCCGTTCAATTTAGACATCCAAGGTTACAAAAATTCACACTCGGCTGAAAATTGGTAGGATTGTCTAAACACTATTATAATCATTTCATTATATCGGCACTTGTGATATTGATACCATTTAAAACTTAATAATAATAATAGATATTAATAATAATAATAAAAGAATTAATATTGCTTATTTTTTTTTTCGAACTGACTACGCTATTGACCTAGCAAGGTCTTAACAGCTTCACCGGACTACTAAGGCGAGCGCTTAAGGCACTCAGCCGAGAATATATTGCTTATAAAATAAAAAATCAATTTATAGATACTCGATACAATCCGAATAGGCACAACATTACAACGTCGCAAACATATGGCGCGCTGCCATGACATTTTGGTTTAGTTAATATTTTATTTCACAAAGAAACTTAAGTCAATCAATACTTACACATGAAAAGAGATACCACTAGATTTTAGGTTTTTCTTTATGTAATGTTTTTTACAAGTTTTCGCTGCACAATTAGACATATTTACTGCGTAAAATAATATTTTAACGGAGACAATCACTGACAGAGACGCACGAACAGACTGATCGTGCTTACGGGAGTCGGGAAGGACATACATGAAATTTTAATCTGTGGATAGGATTTTTCCTGAGATGGCTTATAGCAAAAACTTCTACTCTTCTGAGTATTTCAATTTGACATCTGAAGATGTCAATAAACTGATAGCTAATATAGTTATCACTGAAGATACTGATGTGTGTAAAGATGCTTTCTTTTTGAGTGTTTCGAGAACTCAATGGGATTCCGTCTCTGCAATTAGAGATGCAGTGGCTTATTTAGGATTTGACCCCCGTAAAATCATTCAAGAATTTTTGAAAAGAGCGAAAGCAAATTCAAAGAAAGTAGGTGATAACCCTATCGTTTACAATTCCCCAGGAGGACAAAAGTTTGAGCTCTATGATGCTTGTGACCCAGCAACTGATCTCTTGTTCTTCATAACTCTTTTCCTGGAAAGAGGCAATAATATCACTAAGATTTTATTAAGATGTGATGGAGACACTGGATCCTTGATTAGAAGAAAAGTTGCAGCTTATGGAATTATAATTGAGAAGAAACAAGGATCCACTATATTAGGTACTGCTTCCTTGACTCTGGCTAGACTTAGTCAAGCTTTCCCGGTAGCAACAGCATCTATCATTCTTAAGAATTCAATTTCCGGTAAGTTGCAAACCAAAGCTCTAGTTGGTGTCAGTGCACTTCCCATTATTATGCAACGTACTATTTTCCCTAGTCTAATCCCAACCAGTAGTAATGAAGATTTAACTGATGGATTGAAATCTATTGCTCTTGTGTTAAACATTGAAACATCTATATTATTGTCCACTCCAAAAGAAAAGAGGAAAATTGAAACAAAAGATGTCGATGAACTAGCACAAGCTGAACAATTTGTGAATGCAGCAATGTCAGGCACCTTGTTAGATGATGAAACTAAACTTAAAATATTGACAAAAGCCAACATCGTAGATGCTAAAGGAGCAGCTACTATAGTGACTAATGGGTGTATTGCTGCAGCTCAAGCATTCTTAAGACACGGGAACAAAACCTTCAATAAAGCAGTGAAAGCAAGGCAGGTAGAACTTGGGACTACCACAAGTGGCCCAAACTGAATAGGGAGTGTCAAATCGGTGGTGTTACTGGTCAAGCAGAATTAATTGCTGAGAAAGTAATTGATCTCCTCACTGGTTTTCTTAACAATCCAAATTCTACCTTAGGCCAGCTGGTTCACTCTCCTATCCCATTGCAGGTGGCGATGCCAACACCTTCAATTCCTTCAATTATAAGGCACTCCTTCCCTAGTTCATCCCTTTCTTCAGGACCTCCACCTCCTCCACCACCTATTCCACAACTAATTTGCCCCAAAGGTGTTCCTTCACCACCTCCCATTAGCTACCTGGCCGAATTGAAAGAAAAATTAAAAGCTAGAAATAAAGTTCAATCAGGAACCTCATAATGCAGTACATAAAATTAGCAATTATAATATTCTCAATTTTTAGTTAAATTATCAATGTAATAGTCCACCAGTTCATACCATTCATCATCATTCATACGGTCAACTTTCAGCTGACGCCTTCTCTTATCATGATCTTGTTTACTTATCGTATAAGGTACGACCCCCTAAAGTTAAACATAAAGTAATAATGCAGCGTAATTTTATTAAATTAAATATAGAAAGGCTTCTCAAGGATGCTGAGATGCTTGACTGGAATGCCGTAAGGCAGGGTCAATGTGTTGATAAGATGGTTGAAATATTTAACTCTCTCCTTACTCAATTATACGATCGGCATGCTCCTGTACATGCTGTTAAGCTAAAACACTTACCTGCTCCTTGGCTAAACTTTGATTTACGTAAATTAATGAACAAAAGAAATATTGCTAAATCTAATTATAAAAAAAGTCCATCTGAAAAAAACAAAACCAAATATAAGTATCTACGTAATCGTTGTAGTATAATGTGCAGAGATGCGCAAAGATGTCATATTCATGCATCTGTTGAACATGGTGACGGATCAAAAATTTGGAAATTTTTAAAATCAGTAGGAGTTGGGAAGTCAAGAGATATTGTGGCAACTAATATAGATGTCGAAGCTTTGAACCACCATTTTACATCCAATGCGCACAACTTCGATTTGGTCACGAAATCAGAAACATTAAACAATTTACTAAATTTGTCAAAACCGTTTTATGGTAGCTTCTTCTTTAATCAAGTTACTGATAAAGAGGTAGAAAATAGTATTAAAGCTATATCCTCTAATGCAGTTGGAATTGACGACATCAGTCGTAAAATGATTCTTCCAATTTTAAATATTATCCTACCTATTATCACATTCATTTTCAATACGTCTTTATTCTCTTCTACTTTTCCAGCTATCTGGAAACAAGCTTCCGTTGTACCGCTTCCCAAGTGTAGTAATCCTGCTGACTTTTCCCAATACAGACCTGTTTCTATACTGCCTTTTTTTATCTAAAGCGTTAGAACGACTTGTTCATAAACAACTCTCATCATTTTTGCTTATTAATGATATTTTAAATCCGTTTCAATCAGGTTTTCGTTCCGGTCATAGTACTGTAACGGCGCTAGTAAAGGTCTCTGATGACATACGCCAGGGCATGGAAAACCCTGTATGTGACGATACTTACCCTTCTTGATTTTAGTAATGCTTTTAATACTGTTGATTTTGACGTCCTTCTAGCATTACTTAATACTATAAATTTGGCACCTTTTGTTGTAGATTGGTTTCTTAGTTACTTGAAAGGACGTCGTCAGCGTATCCAGATCGACGACAAATATTCACAGTGGTGCGACATTACCACTGGTGTTCCACAAGGAGGTGTACTCTCTCCTCTGCTTTTCTCAATCTTTATTAATTCTATAACTAAATCTCTCTCCTCCTCTTTTCACTTATATGCGGATGATTTGCAGATTTATTACCAAACACCAGTGATTGACTTATCTAATGCAATAGACATCATGAATTCAGATCTACATAAGGTAGGACACTGGGCCGAATCCCACGGACTGTCCATTAATCCCAACAAATCCCAATGCTTACTCATTGGTAGTACTAGGCAACTGCACAAGATAGACTGGAACTCGTTAGCACCCATCTGTTTGAATAATGTTACAATTCCCTATTCCACCACAGCCAAAAATCTAGGTGTAATCTTTGATAACAATCTATCATGGAAAAATCACGTGAGTGAAGTCAGTAGAAAAATATTTGCTTCTATGAGTTCATTGAGAAGAATGCGCAATTTATTACCGACATCGACTAAGGTCATGCTTGCAGAGTCATTACTCTTGTCTATCATTGATTATGCTGATGTCTGCTACCTGGACGCTAATGAGGAATTGATTAATAAATTGGAGCGGCTACAGAATGCATGCATTCGCTTTATTTATGGACTTAAAAAATTTGATCATGTGTCTGAATACCGCTCAAAGCTTAAATGGCTACCCATTCGGCATCGACGAAACAGTCACATCTTGTACCTCCTGTATAACGTTCTTCATAATCCCAATTCCCCTCCCTACCTACAATATAAATTCGAGATGTTAGGTTGCAGAGATTCTTCATCACGCCGTCTATGCTCTCAACATTTACTCAAATTCCCTATCTGTCACACTAAATTTTATAATAAATCATTTGCGGTTCAAGCTGTACGCCTATGGAACGCACTCCCTTGTGATATTAGGCAAGCAAGATCTGTGAAATTATTTAAAAAATATCTCCACCGGCATTACCTCTCACTGTCGTAATATAACTATTATATTGCGTCATTTCTTTTTTTTTCACTTTTAACTATAGTTTTTGTAATTATTTTTGTGTATTTATATTGCCACCCGGTAGTTTTGAAAATAAAATGTCTTCTTAGGTTTGCCTGGAAGAGATCGCTCTAAGCGATAAGGCCGCCTAACTGTACACATATTGTAAACTGATATCTAATTTTGTATATTTTCAACGTGTGTGCAATAAAGAGAGTTTTATTAAACCATTGTAATTAAAATAAAGTCAGTCCTGTTCTACTCTCCAACCGTGTAACATTAAATTGTATTTTTGAAAAAGCCTCTTGCCCTCGCCCACATCCTAACTCTAGAGAAAACTTATTTCTTCCCAAAAAATATAGGCGGGAAATAGCTACATTGATAGCTTATAACATAAATAGGTTAGATGATTATCATGTAGTTTAGCTAATTATGCGGCGAATAATTTAAACAAATAAGTACGACAAAGGAGCAGTGTTACATCTCATTATATCAACAAAATATTAATCGCTTCTTCGGCAAAATATTAGATATAGATCTATTGTTGAACAAAGAGAGACTATATATATTGTTTCACAGAAACTTGGCTTAAGCCGGATAAAATGTTATTTCATGTACCTTCTTTTTCTATTGCCAGTGTATTTAATCGATCAATCACTGCCGATGGTGGTTTTATTATATTATTTAAAAATAATTTAAAGACCGAAAAGATATATGTAGTCTCTCAATGGACCGTGTTTGTGAAGTGGCCTGTGCGGAGATGGATAAATTAATTGTCTTATGTGTTTATAGACCACCATCATCAAATTTTTCTCAATTTTTACAAAAGATGAAGGAAATTTCAATAAGAATATCCAATATCAAAAAACGAGTTTTAGTTTGTGGTGACTTTAATATAGATATTTTGAGTACGTCGCCAGAGGTCACTATGTTCATATCATTATTTAGGTCATTTAACCTGGATCCTCTCTTTAATGAGCCAACTAGGATTACGTTTCAGACTAAAACTTGCATAGATAACATCTTTACTGACTTTCAAAACATTGGCGGTAGTATTATTACTGGGATACGGTCTGATCATAAAGGACTACTTGTTAAAATAAATTGTGACAAACCAAGCGTTAATTGTAAGAAAACAACTAGACTTACATCCAAAAGCAGATTAGATCATTTAAATTACAACATTGTAGAAATATTTTGAATAATCAAAATCCAAATGAGGATTATGACGGCTTGTTTGACATCATAAGGACTGAATTTAATAAACACTGCCCAAGAAAAGTAATTTAGTGTAAAACAAGAAAATAGTTTTAGTGAATGGGCTACCTTAGGAATTAAAAAAAGTAGAGATCGACTATACGATCTGTATTATAGGAGATCATTAACTAGCAAAGAATCCTTTCATGCTTATGTCAGAATTTATTCAAAAAATTTTAAGCGGTTCTGTGTAACTGCTAAAGCTACATTTTTAAGAAGTAAAGTTCTTGGATCTAGTAATAAGACCAAGACTGTCTGGCATATTATAAATAATGAACTAAGAAAAACCAAAATGAATGATAATTCGCATAATCTGAATGTTGACGGAGTACATATTTCAAACAGTTCAGAGGTAGTAACTGATTTCCAGGATTATTTCACTAACATACCTTTACAGGTAACAAAAAATATTACTTCATCAGCCCATGGTGCCGTATCGTTACTAAAATATCTGAATGCACCAATAAATTCAAATTTTAATTTCACATCTATTATTGCAGATGAAATAATACGGACTTTTAAACTCTTAAACATGAAACATACCGAAGACATTTGGGGAATGTCGGGAATAGTAGTACAGTCCTTAATTATCCATATTTCACCATATTTGGCTAATATATTTAATCAGTGTATAGCAAAAGGAACCTTCCCCAATTTAATGAAAATAAGTAAAATGGTTCCTTTGTTTAAATCAGGCTGTAGGAGTAATCCTGGAAATTACAGACCAATTTCTATACTGCCGTCCTTAAGACGATTAAGAAGATTATGCTTAAACAATTATTAGGATATTTTAAAGCGCAAAAGATTCTGGATGGTCGACAGTTTTGTTTCACAAAATCAAAATCAACTACTGACGCTGGTGCAACGTTACTAAGTCATATTTTTCGAGCTTGGAAGGGATCGCAGGATGCAATTGGTGTGTTTTGTGATCTGTCTAAGGCTTTTGACTGCGTTGACCATAGTGTCCTTATTTTGAAATTAAAACACTGTGGTGTTTGTGGAGCTTCTCTCGATTTTCTAGTCTCCTATTTAGAAGATCGTTTTCACAAAGTTAGTGTAGACGGGGTTACGTCAGCTGGATCACTGACTCGAATTGGCGTCCCACAGGGTTCTATTTTAGGGCCGTTTTTGTTCTTGGGTAAATGATCTACCGCTAGTGGTTGATAACTGTGCTGATATGGTTCTTTTCGCGGACGACACTTCACTTATGTTTAAGGTAAAAAGAATAGATTCAGAGCTTAGTTATCTAAATAATACTTTTAATAAAATTTCCGATTGGTTTGCGTTAAATAATCTATTGCTTAATGCCGACAAAACAAAATGTATAAGATTTACCTTGCCTAATGTTCCGTTTATTCATAGTAGCATCGAGATCGATGGGAATCTAGTAGGCTTAGTTGGCAATACTGTGTTCTTAGGTAACACTAGGTTCAAAATTACAATGGGGTCCTCACGTAAAAAAATTGGCGGGAAAAGTAAGTTCTGCTGCATTCGCAGTTAGAAAGATTCACCAGCTAACAGATATTGCTAGGGTTCGCTTACTTCCACAGCTTAATGTCTTATGGTATTTTGTTGTGAGTGACAGCAGCTGAGGTGGACACCATATTCCTATTACAAAAACGAGCAGTTCGAGCAATTTATAATATGAGGCCTCGCGCATCATTAAAGACTAAGTTTCAGGAATTTGGTACCTTAACTCTGCCCTCCCAATATATTATTGATAATTTAATGTATGTCCGCAAAAACTTAGATATGCTGGATATAGTAAAAGATCAGCGTAATTTAAATACTAGAAACAGCAACAAATTGGTCATTCGATGCTTCAGGCTCACTAAGTCCAAAAGTTTTTTTGGTAATAGTGTTAGGTTTTATAACAAAATCCCAAAACACATTACCGATTTGCCGGATAGTGAGTTCAAGAACCATGTCAAGCGGGTTTTAATATCTAAAGGCTATTACAGGGTGGATCAATATGTGAACGATTGTGACGTCTGGAAATGACGCCCCTCTCTGTGCGTCCCCTAATAACAAATGTAACTATTTATGACTTGTAAAAATATATAACATGAAAAGATAAACCAGATTGAGTTTCTTCCCAGTTCTTCTCGATAACTGGGTTGTTTTCCGAACCGGTGTTAGCTTTGACGTTCATAAGCGCCTTCTCAGGGCCTAAATTGAATAAAGGATATTTTGATTATTGATTTTGAATGTTTTCTACGTCGCGCTACTTCGTCTACTACGTCGTGTTACTTGACATTGAAAAGGCCTCTGACAAGTATGGCACGAGGGCTTGCCTTTAAAGATCGCGACCGAGACCACCACACCCGCCCGCCTACAGAGACTTCTAAAATCACTTTTGGAAAACCGCAAAATCACAGGGAATGTCGAAAATCAGACATCCCGCGAAGTAGCGGAAAAGTCAGCAGTGCCACAGGGCAGCTGCCTGTAGCGTCTGCTGTACGCATTGTACACGAACGACATTCCCGTGGTCGGCAAGGCACAGATCGCCTTGTTTGCAGACGACACGGCCTGCTGAGCGACGTCCATCAATAGGAAGAGAGCCGCTTCGCTTTTACAACTAACACTCGATACTCTTCCCGTCTGGCTCAACAAATGGTGGCTGGCTGTGAACGAAGACTTGTAGCGACACAGTATAGCGCGTGCATAACAATTTGTCTGCGTAGACAAATTGCGAGGCACACGCCCGACGCTGCTGGCCGCAGTCCCCTCCAACCGATAGTAGAATACGTCCGTATATACATTTGTGTTAATAATTGTATTAGTTACTTCTATAAAATAAATACCATTCCAAGACATAAAACGGTGTATTTATTGACTCACACCTCCTCAGTGAATCAATTTCACTGAAATAAAGTATTATTATTTAGTGAACAGTAATCCGGAACTACACACATCAAAAAAGTCTAAGCAACATGCGTGATATTACAAATTTTACCATTTATATTAATTAATTTCTACGTATTTACTCAAACAAAGTGCGTAGGTAAGTAAACTTTTTTGTTATTGATGACATACTGGCTGGTTGTAAAAAAAAAATTTGATTATGTTTTGTTTTTTCATAAAATTCAAATGACTGCGAATTTGTTTGAATTTAAGTGCGTTTTAATTGCTACGTTTAGTCTTGATTTTATAATTTTGCCAACCATTTAAATAAAGTTAGCGACAAAATTGAATTGTTAGATATTCTTTACGTCATGAAGCGACGTCATTTGATGGCAGATGAAATGCAAAGAGCTGTAGGGATGTTGCAAGCGGGAAATAATCAATCTCAGGTATCTCGACATTTTGGCATTCATAGAAGTGTTATTTGTCGTCTTTGGCAGCGCTACAATAATACAGGAGAACCCGCTGAACAGCATCCAGGCCGTAAAAGGAGTACAACCACTCGGCAAGACCGGTACATACAACTGACTGCAAGACGCCAGCCGATGTTAACCGCTCGAGAGATAAGTTTGAGGCTACAAATTTCAAGTGGTGTTGATGTAAGTCCTCAAACTGTGCGAAATCGACTGCATGAGTACGGCCTACGAGCTCGACGCCCAATCAGGTGCCCACCGATACGTCACGGGAATCGCGCTCGTCGATATGAATGGTGTAGAGAACGCATAACATGGACCCAGGAACAATGGGATAAAATTATGTTTCCGATGAGTCGCGATTCGGGTTTAAGCCTGATACAAGAAGGGTGCGAGTGTATCATCGGCCCGGAAATACTGAAAGGCTCAGATGCGTTCAGGAAGTTCATCCATACAGCGGCTCAACAGTTATGTTATGGGCGGGTATTATGAAGAACAGGCGAACTGAGCTCGTTTTTCTAAATGGAAACATGAATGAAGAAAATTACATTGAGGATATTCTCAGACCTTATGTCTACCCATTAGCACAAACCTTTGGCTCCGATTTTAGGTTAATGCATGACAATGCGCGTTCGCATACAGCTCGGCGAACCAGTGAATATTTGCAACGGCGAACATCCGGGTATTGCCCTGGCCTGCACAATCGCCAGATCTCAACCCCATCGAGCACGCATGGGACATGCTCCAGAGACGTGTTTTGAAGGACTTGGACGGAGCGACAACAACCCAACAGTTGAAGGATTTGCTACAATTCCATTGGGAGCGAATACCGCAAGATGACATAAACAGTCTCATTAATTCAATGAATAATCGTTGCCGACAAGTTCTGAATAGCAGAGGAGCCCATACTTTGTATTAAATTGTTCTATTCTTTCACAATAAATACATTTTCTTTAGAAATTTCATTTTGTAAGAAAAAAGTTTAGTTTCTTATGTATCTTAGTTTCTACAGTATATTCTAATATTATTCATTTCTGTTATTAAAAGAACTTATAGAGACAACAGCTGTTAGTTTTACATCATAGAACCCTAAAGATATTATTTTAAAAATAAAATACAACGTTATAATGTGAAGAACCATCCTAAAATTTAAATTAGTACATATTGCTTAGACTTTTTTGATGAGTGTATTTGTGTTTTGTGGAATTATATGAACATTACTGTGACTCAACGATCGTTAATAGTTTTAGTACGCAATGTTGCCAACACCTCTACAGAGTTTTGTGCCCGGGCCTAAGAGTAGCCCGTCGCTTACTCCTACCGCCCAGGTGAAGGAAGAAAGCATCGTGGAGATGGCTACCATTTCAGTCACCTCGCGGGTACCAGAGGTTTGGACTGATCACCCGAGACTTTGGTTTATACAGACGGAGGCTGTACTGGCGCCGCAAAAGCTATCTGACGAGGCCAAATACCATCTTGTGATTACGAAATTATCCAAAGAGGCCATACAGCAAGTCACGGACATACTCATATCACCACCGGAAACCAAAAGGTATGTGGCATACTGTGCCACAGATTGGACCATCTCTTTACAATCTGAATAAATCGCTGGCTCCTATGTTCCTGTGTCCGCCGGCAATTTTATCCCCCCCCGCGCGGCAATCGATCGAACGAGCGGCGTCCGCGCACCCTCACCCCCTACTCGCGGAGATACCTTACTGGAGGGTACACGTATCGCGCGCGCTAAATGTTGTCTTCCTTAAATTACGATATACATACTTGTACGCTGTATTTCTTTTTATATCTTTACTATTATTAAAACTTGAATTGTTGGCACGTACTTATTTTAATGTGGGTTGTGTACACCACTCGGCCCACAATAGGTGAACCCGACGTGATCGGTGCCAACTGAAGGTATAGACGACACCAGACGTAAGTGATCTATTATTAGAATACTTCGACGTTGATTTTTTTGTCATCAGCGATCACTATCATAACTTGCACTAATACCGTCATACGTCATTACGAACGTTCCGGAGAAAGGCGGTGGTCCAAGTGATATACGGTAAGCGTCTGATTTTTTTTTTTAATTTTATTACATGATGGCTACCAAAAAGGATGACTTCGCAGATGCTTCCGAAATACTTAGAGTGGGAGTTAGAATTCCTCCATTTTGGCCGGAAGAACCCGCATTATGGTTCGCTCAAGTTGAGAGCCAATTCATCCTGTCCAAAATAACATCTGAAGAGACAAAATTTTATTATTTAGTAGCTCAACTTGATCACCAGTACGCTGCTGAGGTTAAGGATGTCATCACAAATCCTCCAATAACAGATAAGTATCAAAAGCTTAAAACGGAACTGATTAAGCGATTATCCGCTTCTCAAGAGAGACGAGTGAAACAATTGTTAATGCATGAGGAGCTTGGCGATAGAAAGCCGTCGCAGTTTCTACGTCATCTCCAGAGCCTCGCTGGTCCATCAGTGCCAGAGCAATTCTTATCAACGATCTGGTCAAGTCGCTTGCTTACCAATATACAAACGGCCGTAGCTTCACAGGTAGATCTCCCTATTGAAAAACTGGCTGAGTTGGCTGATAGAGTACACGAGATCATCCCTTGTACACCACAACTCGCCAGCACATCACAAACGGTACCTGCTAGTCAACCAGTATCGCCACTTGATTACGACGTTTTAGTCAGACAAGTAAGCGAGCTGACTCAACAAGTTGCGAAGCTAACGCTAGAAGTATCCAAAGGTAGAAGATCTAATTTCCAGAGAAGAAGAAGGAACAGCCGGTCTAGGTCTCGTTCGCGCCCCAGACAATCTCCATCTAATCACCCGTATTGTTACTATCACTTTACATTCGGCACTAAAGCACAGAAATGCAAGCAACCCTGTAGTTTTACATCGGAAAACTTGCAGGGCAGTCGCAAATAGCGGCGAACGACTGCCCATCATCATCAACAGGCCGTCTATTCGTGACAGACCGCTACTCGAAAATACAATTCTTGATCGATACTGGCTCCGATTTATGTGTTTTCCCGCGTAAAGCTGTTAAGACGCCCTGTACGAAGTCCAAGTTTGATCTCATAGCAGCTAATAATACAGTCATTCATACGTATGGCCTCACACAATTACAGCTTGATTTTGGATTACGACGCAATTTCATTTGGCAGTTTACAATTGCTGATATCTCTAAACCTATCATCGGTATTGATTTTCTGAGATATTATAACTTACTGGTAGACTGTAAACAACAACGCTTGGTTGATGGAGTTACATCTCTCGTGGTAAAAGCTATTCACACCGGTCCTGAATACAGCGAATCTATCAAAGTTGTTACTGGTGAATCAGTTTTTCATGCAATTTTACGAGAGTTCCCAGAGATTACAAGACCTGCAGGAGTACCAATTAGTCCAAAGCATAACACCATGCATTACATTAGGACAACTCCAGCACCTCCGGTATCTTGCAAATCAAGACGTCTCGATCCGATTCGTTTGAAGGGAGCTAAACAGGAATTTGAAGAAATGCTAGTAAGTGGTGTAGCCAAACGTTCAGAAAGTCCTTGGTCATCTGCACTTCATCTGGTGAAGAAGAAGGATGACGGTTGGAGACCTTGTAGTGACTATCGTGCTTTGAATGCAAGGACCATTCCTGATAGATACCCCACCCGTCACATCCACGATTTTTCACATCAGCTCTCAGGATGCTCAATCTTCTCAAAAATTGATCTCGTCGAAGCGTACAATCAGATCCGAGTTAATCCTGATGACGTACCAAAAACAGCATTGACCACTCCATTTGGATTGTTCGAGTTTCAGTTTATGACCTTTGGACTCAGAAATGCTGCTCAAACCTTCCAAAGGTTCATTGACGAAGTCCTTCTTGGTCTTGACTTTTGCTACGGGTATATCGACGATATCCTCGTATTTTCATCATCGCCAGAAGTACACAAAAGGCATTTGCATCAGCATTTCGACCGTCTTAAGAAGTATGGTGTACTGATCAACACTTCCAAGTGCATTTTTGGAAAGACAGAAGGAGAGTTTTTAGGATACCATGTTTCCGCTGATGGAACTAGACCGCTGGATACAAAGGTCGAAGCTATCCAGAAGTATTCTCTTCCTAAAACGGTTAAAGAACTTCGTCGTTTCCTTGGAATGTTGAATTTCTACCGTCGTTTCATTCCAAACGCAGCACAACTTCAAGCGCCGTTGAATGACATCTTAACAGGACCAAAAGTTAAAAGTTCTCATCTGTGGAATTAACGCCAGAATTGAAGCAAATATTCGAAGATTGCAAAACTTCATTATCTCGAGCCACTTTGATTTCACATCCCGATGCTTTGTGTGAAATTGCTATTGTCACTGACGCCTCTGACTCTGCAATTGGTGCAGTTTTGCAACAATGCAAAGGCACTGATTGGGAACCATTAGCATTTTATTCACACAAAATCTCCAGAACTCAGGCTAAGTACAGCCCTTATGATAAGGAATTACTAGCAGTGTACGAAGCCATCAAATATTTTAGGCATATGGTTGAAGCCAGAACTTTTATAGTTTACACGGATCACAAGCCCTTATCATTCGCGTTTTCCCTGAATAAGAATAAATGTTCTCCACGACAATTCCGATATTTAGATTTCATCTCACAATTTACTACGGACATACGTTACCTTCCAGGAGAGAAGAACATAATCGCAGATGCTTTATCACGTGTTGAAGATATCTGTGCTATAGATTATCAGGCTCTTGCACGATTTCAGGACTCAGATCCAGAACTGCAAGACTTGTTACTTCAAGGCTCCAACTTGAAACTGAAAAAGTTGATGTCAATCGACAGCGACATTCCCGTTTATTGCGACACTTCAACTGGAGAACCTCGGCCATACATTACTCCACAACTTCGCAAACAAGTTTTCGACATGTTACATGGACTACATCATCCTGGAAGTTCAGCTACTATGCGACTGGTTACGCAAAGATTTGTGTGGCCAGGGATTCGTAGAGATTGTAGAGAGTGGTCTAGGCAATGCTTGCAATGCCAAAAATCTAACATTTCCCGACACACCAAATCACCCCTTTCCACTTTCCTTACTCCTTCCTCGAGATTTTCTCATATACATCTCGACATAATAGGGCCATTACCCTTGTCTTGTGATTACAGGTACTGCCTCACAGTCATTGATAGATTCACGCGATGGCCTGAGGCAATTCCACTCAAACACATCACTGCAGAAGCCTGCGCCGTAGCTCTGGTATCTGGATGGATTTCCAGATTTGGATGTCCTGCCCGAGTCACCACTGACCGCGGACGCCAGTTTACTAGCCAGTTATTTCAGTCTCTTGCTACACTGATTGGTGCGCGTCACTTCTGCACTACTGCTTACCATCCAGCAGCGAATGGCATCATCGAGCGCCTGTATCGACAACTCAAGGCAGCCATTATGTGTCATACTACTTCACAATGGACTGAAGCTCTTCCATTGGTATTACTTGGTATTCGTAGTGCGTGGAAAGAAGATATCAAGATGTCATCTGCCGAATTGGTTTATGGCGAACCTCTCCGCCTACCAGGTCAATTCCTTTCTCCACAAGATGATTTCACCACTGATGACATTACTCAGTATGCATCACGTCTTCGAAGTCATATCCGGAAGTTGACACCGAAACCTGCGTCATAGCATTCATCTTCTCCATTTTATTTTCCACGTGACCTGCAAAGTTCTTCACATGTATTCCTACGCCAAGATCATGTACGCGCCTCTCTCGAGCCACCTTATGCCGGACCCTACATGGTTGTTGACAGACAACCGAAATACTTCACCATCGACATTAAAGGCAACAAAGTCACCGTCTCTGTCGACAGACTCAAACTAGCTTATATCACCAAAGAAGTTTTTACTGAACCAGACACTTCTTCTAGAAAGGACATATGCCCTAAGCCAACTACAATTGTAAAGCCGGATCCTCAAGACAGGAAAAGTAGATATGGCAGAACAGTCCGATTCCCAGATTTTTATCGACCGTAGTCACGGTCTATAGAGCCAGGGGGAATATGTGGCATACTATGCCACAGATTGGACCATCTCTTTACAATCTGAATAAATCGCTGGCTCCTATGTTCCTGTGTCCGCCGGCTATTTTACCGCCCCCCGCGCGGCAATCGATCGAACGAGCGGCGTCCGCGCACCCTCACCCGTCTACTCGCGGAGATATCTTACTGGAGGGTACACGTATCGCGCGCGCTAAATGTTGTCTTCCTTAAATTACGATAAACATACTTGTACGCTGTATTTCTTTTTATATCTTTATAATTATTAAAACTTGAATTGTTGACACGTACTTATTTTAATGTGGGTTGTGTACACCACTCGGCCCACAGGTATGACGGACTGAAAGAGCGTCTTCTGGCTATTTATGAAGAATCGGAGACACGCCAGATTCAGAACCTCATCAGTGAGATGGAGGTAGGTGACCAGCGACCATCTCAACTACTTAAACGTATGAGGGATCTAGCCAGATCGAAGGCGTCAGACGAAACACTTAAAATTCTGTGGCACGGGAATCTTCCTTCAGCAATTCGTGGCATCATCGCCATTACGGAGACAAGTGAGTTGGATGTGTAAGCTCGTATAGCTGACAAAGTAATGGAGACTACAACTCCCGCCAGGGTGGCTGGCGGAAGTCTGATTCGGCAAGTCACCTTCCACCCGCTACAACTCCAATGACGCGATTATAGCTGAGATCCGCAAGATTAAGAACCGGAATGGCTCCGTTCCGAAACTAGCGAGGCAGCACCCTCTCTTAACCATGTCCAAGTGCTTCAGCCGGTGACAGCACCTGCAGCGGTTGTGAGTCATTCAAACACAAATACCGCGCCTGTTGCCACCCAATATATGTGAAAATATGTGGTAAATGTGTGAGTGTGTAGTTTTCATCATGGGTTAATTTTTATACATGTGCCTCCAAATCATCTCTGCACAGTTATATCTATTTTTTGCATAAAAACACTGTGTTTTCCATTTTCTGTGTATTTATTGTATTACGTGTGTATTATTTATTTTATTGAATTGTGTTATGCGTTGAATTTCCATTCAAAATTATTGTTTGTATAATAAAACTTAAAAGTAGTTTGTTACTCAACATTGTAATTGCTACGTAGTTGATAATACGAAACGAGCACATCTGGTAGCTCGGCTGACGATCACGTTACATACACAGCGCAGTCAGCACTATAACTGTAGAATGGTAATGTTGTAACACTAGCATAAGTATTAAATAAATATATTTTCTTGTTTTTTCTAGATGTACTTAACATTTTTTTCTTTAAAAGGGGGTGGTTGACGCTGCTGGCCGCAGTCCCCTCCAACCGATCGTAGAATACGTCCGTATATACATTTTTGTTAATAATTGTATTAGTTCTATAAAATAAATACCATTCCAAGAGATAAAACGGTGTCTTTACTGAGTCACACCTCCTCAGTGAATACATCGATAATATCGACGTCACTGGTAAGACTCAAGCATTTCAGCCGAGATACGCCAAGAAAGCAGTCCCTTCCCTGACACTCCAGGTGCATACCGTGCCATGGAGGAAGGAGGTAAAATACCTCGGAGTGGTTAGAGACAGGGATCTGACATTTAATAAACACATCGACGATATCATCGCGCAGGCGAGGGTGGCGAGGAGAGTGCTGTGCCTGATGCTTACTTCAAAACGACCCTATCGCACCAAGCTAGGCCTCTATAAGACGTACGTGAGACCACGACTCACGTACACAGCCCCGGCTTGGTTCGGTTGCGCGTCAGAATATCTTAAGCACAGATTACGAGCTCAACAAAGTCAGACGCTGAGAACGATTGTCGGGGCCCCACGAGACGTGAGAAACGATGTGCACGAGCTGCGCGGACTTTTAAACACCGACTGTCCAACAATTATAGCGGGAGATTTGAACTACAAACACGTGTGGTGGAATTTAAAACACACGTACCCACAGCGGAAAATAATCTACGATGATGCCATCACACACGACTACTATTTAGAGGGCACCGACCAGCCCACTCACCACAGTCACAGTCGCCACTCAGAAAATGGATACTCTCAAGGAAAATAACACATGGACTGAAATAAATAACACTCCAGATGGAAACATAATAAATTGTAGAGCAACAAATAAAGATATTTTATTAATGGTTGTAATAGTTATTTGCTTATGGTTATGACACTATAAAAGATATACGTAAAATGGACGCTGGTTTTATTGCTCACGCCAATAAATTTTCAATAATAGGAACTTCGTAGATATTATTCTCAGATCCACGCTGGAAAACAAATATTTTAGGCTTAAATATGAGCTGATTCGCAGATTGTCCACATCACAGGAACAATGGGACCGGCAGCTTGTCAGTGATGAAGAGCTAGATGACTGTCGTCCCTCGCAGTTTTTACGTCATCTGAAATCACTTGCAGATAATGCTCTTTCAGATGAAAATTTGCTCTGTCAGCTGTGCATGTGCCGACTACCACAACATATTCAGACTATTTTGACCGCTTAGTCAGAACTTTCTTTAGACAAAGTTTCTGAGCTAGCAGACAAAAAATTTAAAAGTTTTGCTCGGTATGAATATTTCTCATCCACTAGCTGCATTTGCAACCAGTTCTTCTACAGTATCACTTTGATCGCTTGACCAAAATAATGCTTGTGTTCTGGGTACCATTATGCAACAAAAATGTGCCCAGAGTTGAAGCGACAGCATGGCACACATCGATACGTGGCACAAAACTGTGTATCACACTCAGAAGCAGCTAAATTGTTTCAACAGAATTTAAAAAAATCAACACTGTTACCAATGATCTCAAAAACAAATGTACACACATGCAAATAGTATACCATCACCTGCCAACAGTTATGCAATAAATGTAAATAGTAATAAAAAAACCATTTGGTTGCGCCGCTTTAAATATATTTTAAAGATTCCCGCATTATTGTGATCAGATCGCGCCACTTTCCCTCCCCGCTTCAGTAACCCTTCCTGGCACATGCTTATATTCGGTAGCGCGTCGAACACGCCACCAGCCATCTCCGCGCCGCATGCAAGAACGGTTCGAATTTTCGCCTGGTCGAGTGAGGAATAAACGCATCGCTCCGCATAGTGCGTGCCGTCACACTTTATAAACAATAATTGTTGTGTGAGACCTTTTGAAATTAGACTTTAGTGTCCGTCGGTGTTGTGACGGAGAAGAAACTGTGGAGTGCATCGAGAACAATCACCTAGCCGGCTAGCCACGTGGAAACTGCAACGCCACAAGGTATGTGCCAATTCCTTCCTACTCTTGTCTCCCTCGTCGTATCTGATCGCAATATAGTTAAGTATCAAATATAGCATCCCCGCGCAAATACAGTCCACTTAAAATAACATAGAACATCCCCCGCTTCGGTGGCGTTGACAACGCAACGGCGCCACCACCATTAATTTGTCTATCCTCTAATCCCAGAGGTAACCCTTAATAGTCTCATTAAGGCACTGGGAGCAGTTGACGTCCTTATTAAATAGTAAAGGCAATGGTGGCGATTTCAATATTAATTGTTTATCGCATAATTAGAGCCTTGAAACGAAACGAAAAAAAAATGCTCGACTGCACAGAGCAGCCTACACTACTGGCGTTGGGCCGGCTGCGCATACCAAGTTAACAGATTTAAAACAAAGGGTTTTGAATCTTATTCGAGGACAGTCTGCAACGGGCTTGACAATTAATGAGGCAGACTTCTCACGGGTTATAAGATTATATGTTTTGGAGTTTTTCATTAGTTAGTAATAAATGTAATTGTAATTTTACACCTTTCATAGGGCATTATACTATAAGGCGTGTTTGGGCCTCTAGGGCGCCCTTTTCTATACCAGTGACAGGTAAAATTAATTAATTATACTTATATGCTTCTACAAACAGAATGTTATTAATATGTAAATTATATTTTAGGGATTGAACAAGGCAGTCCAGACGCAACTACAACTCATCTTATGACTCCTGATTGAAAGGAATTTTTATAATCACAGAATTTTTTATTACAAATATGGCGAATAGATCTTACACAATATTGGCTAACCACATGCAGAATAATATATTTGTGAATATATCACACCGTGGTTTCATCGAAAATTTGTAAACTTACCATCTACATCTACAACACAGACAGGACAGTACTTACTTACTTATCTTTTAATGATGGGAGAATAATCAAAATAACAGATATTTTAGTACTTAGAATAGTTAACTGGTTATATATAAATCATTAATTTGGTTCATCAGGTGGTAAAGTATCCAATAGGCCATCATCAATTTCTCCATTAGTCCTCAATATTGCTGATCTTCAGATGCAGCCTGCTCAGTCGGATTAAGCACCGCATAGGAGCTGATCGACATGAGGATCACCTAGAAGACTAGGAATACTGTTCAGGCGATTTCTTCGACATCTATGAGACCAAATCGTGCTGAAGAGACTGTTCAATGGTTTGCGAAATCAGATAAGCAGTGGTGAGAAATTGGGATGCATCAATATCAGGACTACATGGAATTGAGAAGAGAACAAAACAGGATAAGGAAGTTAGAAGTAGACCAAGACTTGCTTGTGAGGCTGCCCAACGGGAGGCTTGTCAACGGTTTGCTGAGTTAGATATGCAGTGGAGGGAAATTGGGATGCAGCAATATCAGGACTACATGGAATTGAGAAGAGAACAAAACAGAATAAGGAAGTTAGAAGTAGACCAAGACTTGCTTGTGAGGCTGCCCAACGGGAGGCTGGTCAACGGTTTGCTGAGTTAGATATGCAGTGGAGGGAAGTTGGGATGCAGCAATATCAGGACTACATGGAATTAAGAAGAGAACAAAACAGAATAAGGAAGTTAGAAGTAGACCAAGACTTGCTTGTGAGGCTGCCCAACGGGAGGCTGGTCAACGGTTTGCCGAGTTAGATATGCAGTGGAGGGAATTTGGAATGCAGCAATATCAGAACTAAATTGAAGAGAGAACAAATCAGAATAAGGGAGTTAGTGGTACAAATGCAAAGACAGTGGCGACCACGAGATTGAAAGCCTTTATATTTATTAAATAGATTAGTTTGGTCAATATTGTCGTAATTAATAGTGTTAGCAGAGACTATTAGAACTGTCCGTACTATTGACCTGACACGCCACTGGTCGAAGTTATCGGTTGATCGTACATGAGCTGAATGCTATAAAAGGCGAGTCGCTCGAGGTATTGAGGACATTCTCGTTCGGTCGTCGCTCCGGAATGTTGTCGGGTTTGGCGTTATATTGCGTGAGTTCTTTCCAATTTACACTGTTATTTCTATTTCCCTGGGTTTTTATGATTTATTGGGTTACTTGAGTTATTTAATTATTGATGTGAGTTTTTATGTTGAGATTTGTTTTTTTTTTTGTTATATAAAATCCATTTCTGAAAGCTAATACTGTAATATTAAAACAAATTTACTTAGCTTACAATTTGTGTAATAAAATGATTTGTTTTATAATGGCATTTCTTATTATTTATTGCTCTATTCTTCTAATCAGTTGATTTCTTAATAGCCTTCCTCTAATTCATTCTGCTGTAGAACATATTTCTCTAAGAAGAGAAATATTTCCTTGGTCAACTTCATGCCCTTCTATAATCATAGAAACATGATTTACAGTTGAAATATATATTTTAAAGAACATATACCCGTATATGTTTCTGCAATACTAAATAAATTCCTATATTGTGTAAAACAAACCAAACCTATATAATTCTGGCACATTTTTGTGGCTTGCAGTGGAGAATTTGTGATTGAATCAACAAAACACTGACGTTGCTACAGCCTTCCAAAAGTATTTTTAATAAAACTTTAGCTGCTAAAACAAAGCGAAACAATTTAGCACATGAGCTGCATCTGAGAAAAGCTGAAGCATTCTCATAGAAAGTTATTAGATTGGCGTTTAACCATTGTTGAATTGCATCGACAATTTAGTCTTGAATATTGTGAATGCATTGTGTCGCATTAAAAGTTTCGATGCCTTTTGAACCAAGATTTTAATATATCATTTGGACTACCAAGGAATTACATCTGTTCGATGTGCGACATTACCGTATATAAAATACAAAACGGTATAAGAAAAATACAAACAAAGCAAAACAACTTAAAGGTGCACATAAGCTACAATTAAAAGAAGCTGAAGCATTCTTAAATCAAATCAAAAATACTATACTCTGTTTAGGCCCTAATAAGGCACTTATGAACGTCAAAACTGCCACCGGTTCGGAAAACAACCCAGTCATCGAGAAATAATCGGCAAAAAACTCGATTGGGTACATCTTTTTAACATATATATTTCCAATACATCATATACAAACGTTCTTAGTGGATGCGCAGAGAGGAGTTAATTCCAGACATCACCATCGTTCACATATTATCCACTCTATAAGTAGCCTTTTGACACTAAAACCTGCTTGACGTGGCGCTTAAACTTACAGTCCGCCAAATCGGTAACATGCTCTGGGACTTTATTCTAAAACCTAACACTATTACCTAAAAAACTAAGTCTGGGACGATCAGTTTATTACAGTTTCTAGTACTTAGATTATGCCGGTCTTTTACTAAATGCAGTTTTTCAAAGTTTTTACGTACATAAATTAAATTATATAATTAAGACATACAAAAAAATTATAAAGACACTGTCTAAAGTCGAAAAAGAGAAACCAACAAAGAATTTATCACAACGCTCGATTTCCAAAAAAACCTGCCGCTGTTCACTTTTTTAGATCAAGTATGCGCAAAAGAAGTTGTTGAGAAAATAACAGGCTCATATCATATATCAGAACATTCAATGATGCCCGTTGATCGTGATTTTGCCCTTATAGAAAGAAAAAGGAAGAGGTATGACAAAATATATACACCAGAACATTATGTTCGGCTAATTAAAAACAGTAAGAATACAAACAAATTTCATATAGTATTCTTAGAGAAAAGTTTGATGACGAAAAGTAGCGCTCACGATGTTCTGAAAGTAAAAGACATTAAAAAACTGTACGATGAAGGAATAAAAACTGGTCTGCCTGAAATATCCCAAAGCCGTGGAGTTATTTTCAAAAGAAGAGGGAAACTAGAGATTGTTGTGTCTATGAAAGGTGAAGATTTTAAGCCGTTCTCGTTATATAAGGCTGGTTAGAGCAGATTAGTGATCAAAGTTCCCGAAGACTGCTATGACGCACCCTTAGCTATAAAAGCTACTAAATTGCAAGATATAAAACTGCTGCTAGAATCTGTTTCTGAATCAGAAAGGCGTTTTTTGCGGATTTATTTAACGCAACTCACGACCAGATATAACTGCAGAACTCGATTCTGGAGAAGTGGAATAAGAAGATTTTTTTTCAAAGAAATTTATAAATACTTTATAGATTACACATGTAAAACTAAAAATGAAAACTATAGCTGATTTTATTCCATGTTGTACTAGGTACTGCAATAATATGTCCAAGTCGACCATTTATCACTGTAATATCATTAAGTCCAGCGATTAGAGATAAGTCCAGATGTTTTGATATTTTATTAAGAGACTCCTGTTACATTATATCGTTTCTAATTTACACTATAATATACTTTTTAATTGATTTTTTTAACCAACCCGTGTTATTACAGCTTACACCAAAATATTAAATGAATACTATCTTTTTTTGGACCTCTGTTAAGAACGTAAATATGATTTAACGGTATCTTTAGTTTAATAATAAAATCATAGGTAGTTATCATTTAAGACGATCTGTTTGGTATAGAATAGTATACGCTATTGCAAAAACTAACATACACAACCATAATACACAATATGTGCAACAACTGAAGATTGAAGAACTTCAAAAACGACCTACCATCTACTCAAAGTAGGCTGATAAATCAATACAAGCACATATAGTGCACAAATTTCGAAATAAACCAGTCCAGACTGAAATTAATGAAGCAACTGACGTAACTTATGAAACCTGAACGCGGTTCAATCTCTAATTCTCCATTTAAAATTGAAAGTTATGGTATTTCTAAGTCACAAACATCAAGCCTATTTAAAACTTCAAAGAGAATATTTCTCATACCAGAGCAATTAACAGTGATATTTCAAATACGCCGAACGCAAAAGAGGTAGAGGCCGCCCACCTTCGATATGGTGGTCAAATATTGCGAAAGACCTCAAAATAGCCCAGTTGCAAAAATCGACAACCCTAGACCGTTTGGCTTGGCGCAAAAATGTGAGGAGACCCGACCCCAAATAATGAGAAACAGGGATGGATTAAGGAGATCTGTGACTTATGAATGATCTCCATGGACACAACTTCTTCAAGTGAAATCCACTTCAGACGGCAGCTAATTATTTAAAGAAATAAAGAATAAAAATTTGAAGAAACGTCAAACATACTAGAATTCAGACTACTTAAAATAATGAGAGACCTGCGTTTATATATAGGTCTTTCTAAAGACTGTTGTTATTTATTAGATTTAATTGAAGAACGTACAATAATTCCTACTACCCGTCTACTGGTTTGGGTAGTTTACTTAAATAGGACATTTAAACAGCTTGCTCATGATTCTCGTATAAACACTTCATGTTCGAGCAAGATATTCTTACAAACATAGGGCAATACCATAGCCAGAGTCATGTGACCATTTACTGTATCTGTACTGTACTGAGCCCTAACAAACGCTTCCACTGCACCACTTCGTCAATAATCGTACGAAGATACAAGAAAAAATGTGGAGTACCAACATATGTTCTTACCAAAATTATTACACCAATATATGTCGGGCGACAATTTCCAAAATTAATGGCAACGGATGTTTTCAGCAATTTCGATTTTATTATTATTAAAAGAATTAGAGAAATCCACCAGGTGCTTAATGAAAACCAAAAATAAATTAAGAAAAACTTTAAAGAGGATGCAAAGGTAGGTCAATAATCGTTCAATACCTAAGTGACAAATATTTAGAAATTGTGAAAAAGACGAAAGCCGCAAGAGAAATAATATTCGCCATGTTAGAATCGTCTTTAGAAAGGAATAGCGTATCCAATAAATTACATTTAAAAAGAAAACTTATTAACCTAAAACATAGGTCAAATGACAACCGAAACAAGATTGTTTCATGAAGTTCGAGACATTAGTCCGCGAATTATCAGCTATTGGAAATACCATCTCAGAAGATCAGGTATGGCAGATCATCGCAGCCATTCCTACAGAATATGAAAATGTAGTAACCTCAATTGAAACAATGACTACAGAGAAATCTCTGTGTAGATTTCATCAAATCAAGACTACTAGATGCGGAAATTAAACTAAATTCTCCGGAACCCCAACAATTTAAAGAACAAACTTGTTGTTGTTGTGTTTATGAGCTGTTATTCATGTGGCAAACCAGGTCATCGTTGAGACAGGTCGTGAAGGTAAGGCTACTCGTTTACCTTTCTATTCAAGATATCTTCAAGCAACAAATACCAGAATAGAATAAAAGATTTAATTCACACTAATGTGTCTGGATCTGTAAAAATACCAACCAAAAATGATAAAATATACTTGCAAACAATAATAGACGACTACAGTCATTACTGTTTTTAAATGTACTTTACTTATTGAAACACAAAAATGAAGCTACTATTAACATTATTGATTACGTAAGAATGATAGAAACACAGAAAGGTAATAATGTAAAGGAAATTAGATAATTGTGAAATTAAAAACTGGAAATTACAGGATTTTTATGGGAACAAAGCAATAGTAATAACATTCGGAATTACCTAATATACTTGTAGGGAAAAGCTGTAAACTGTGCAACATATCAAATAAGCCGATGCCCATCGGTAGCCATACGTTCGTTCCCTTCGCTTCGCTGATCGCTAGTATACGATCTTTCATTGCGAGAAAACCCTAATCGTTCTTCCAGTTCAACTTCGGAATCAGCAAGTCATCGCAAATAGTTGTGAGTCAATCGCAGGTGACTTACATTCATGGTCCTTCGCAAGTTGTATAAGAAATTGAACTAGCAAGAAGAATAGACCATATTCATGGCCCTACGCCAGCCGGATTTCGAAGCTTGAACAAAGAAGACACGTTTCATTTTTTTCGTCTTGCAACATTTTGACGACTAGACGTCAAGATTGTATTTTAATTCTAAATATTTATATAATTTCTTCTAATAAGTCTGTGTTCGTGTTAAAAATAATAACTTTCAAGTGTATTAATATTAAATACATAAATCGATAACTAAAGTATAAGAAAAGTGAAGTAATACAAAAGGACATTGTCAACGGCTTCAAATTTTAAAAATCTGAGCAATCCTGGGGAGTATTTGTGAAATTTTTACAATATATACGCATAGAATACAAAGTACACACAAATAGCAAATCACTTACTTGTCAACGTTCACACTGTGAACAACGTCACGTATAATATAGGCAACCTATGTCTCGATTTGTTTGACAAATTGTGGAAGCAAATTTGAGGACGAAATCAATCAATTGGCCTCACAAACATACATATATACATTTATTTTACTATTATACACACTCCACATATACACTGTACTATCCAAAATACACTATCCAAAACTTATAATAAATAATATCCTAGTAGTACTATAGTAATATAGCATTAAAATTTTACTAATTCTCTACTATTGACACTTCTTCTCTGAAACGATAAATTTCTTTATTGCATTCCAAATACTGTCTCACATTGTTTTGTTAACTGCTTGTAGTTAAGCTCTGGTACCTGCCTTTTAGGTTTTGTGGAGTTACTACGATGAACAGAGCAATCATGACCCCCAGGGCCACAGCGCAGGATACAGAGAATAAGCTTAAATTAGCTCTCACAGAACTCAAAGCGTCTCAAGCCCTATGTCAGCAGTTGCTGCAGGAACGTGAAGACAGTGAGATTGAAGTGAAAAAAAAACATTGACAAGAATACGGAGTTAAAAAGTGAACTCGCTGAATTGCATATTGAGTTGATGGACACTCTTGCTCAGCGTGATGTACTGCAAGGGGCATTAACTTCGTTGAATCACTTTAGTGACACACATGAGCAAACTCTGAACTATATTAATAAATTAGAACATGAACTTAATAACTCCCAAAAATTAATTAGTGATCTGGAGTTACAAGTTAATTGTCAAAAACAAGCTCAAACACACTCTCTTTTTGATGAATTAGTAGATAGTAGTCCTAAACAAACTTATATTCAGCAACAGGTTTGTCCTGTCATGAGTAGTCACAATAAGTTAAAAAAAATATATTAAGATAAATAGATTAATAAATAAGTATAATAAGAGAATTAAATATAGAAAGATCAAGCAGTTAATTGTTGTAATAGCTAGGGAAAAATTATTATTAAAGGAAAAATTAGATAAGTTAAGATCTATTTCTTTAAAAAATCAAAATAGATACAGCACTGACATACAGCGCTTACAGGCTGACCTAAAAATTAAAGAGACTTACATCAGGTCATTATGTTCAAAAAATGAGTGTTCACAAACACAACTACGTGAACACTTGGTGTCAGTTGATAAGTTGATGGAGTCAGTTGCAGGGAATGTGGAGGGGGTTGAGTCGCTCGGCAAAGATTGTGTGCTGAGTGATTATAATCGTTCTGGGTCTCTGTGTAGGATTAAATCATCAGTGATTGATGTGGCACAGGAATCAATCCCTGTACTGTCTCTGTCCTCAATAATGCCTTCTTCATCTCAAACTTGTAAACTGGACACAGAACATATTCAAAAGAAAGTTATTAGTAATAATAATCAAGTACATAAGAGTGCTAGTGTCATGGCTGTTAAAAACCCTTTCTTTTTAGTGATGGAATAGGTAAGGGTATGGGGTTGATGTTGTCACAGAATCTAGGCAATGACATTATTAATTATTGCATGCCGGGTTCCTCTTTTAACCAAACAATAGAAAGAATTTTGAACACAGACTTTGACAAAAACTGTAATATTATAATATTCATAGGTAACAGTTTAAATATAAAAAAGAGTGATTTATATAAATTATCAGAAAAACTGTTATCCTTGGACGTAGGGAAAATAATGCTGTGTGCTTTCCCTTATTCAGTATCTTTAAAAGACAAGAATAATAACATTCATTTTTTAAATAATTGTTTATACAATTTGACATGTCATCGTGACAATTTTTTTTTATATTAATAAGTTTATTAATAATTTTATATTGACTAGGGAAAATCTGTTCCTTCCTAAAAAATACAAACGTGAAGTAGCTACATTGGTAGCTTATAATATTAATAGGTTAGATGACTCAGCAGTATCATGTAGTTTAGCTAATGATACTGTGAATATTTTTTTAAACGAATAAATAAGACAAAGGAGCAGTGTTACATCTCATTATATCATCAGAATATTAATCGCTTCTTCGGCAAAGTATTAGATATAGACTTATTATTACATAGAGAGAGACTAGATATATTATGTTTCACTGAAACTTGGCTTAAACCGGATAAAATGTAATTTTATGTACCTTGTTTTACTGTAGCCAGTGTGTTTAATCGAACAATCACTGCCGGTGGTGGTTGTATTATATTATTAAAAAATAATCTAAAATTCAAAGACAGGAAAGATATATGTAGTCTCTCAACTGACCGTATTTGTGAAGTGGCCTGTACAGAGATGGATGAATTAATTATTTTATGTGTTTATAGAGCGCCATCATCAAATTTTTCTCAATTTTTACAAAAGTTGGAGGAAATTTTAATAAGAATATCTAATATTAATAAACGAGTTTTAGTTTGTGGTGACTTTAACATAGATATTTTGAGTATGCCGCCAGAGGTCACTATGTTCACATCATTATTTAGGTCATTTAACCTGGATCCTCTCTTTAATGAGCCAACTAGAATTACTTCTCAGAGTGCATCTTGCATAGACAACATTTTCACTGACTTTGATACCAGTAGGCGGTAGTATTATTACTGGGATACGGTCTGATCATAAAGGACTAATTGTTAAAATAAACTGTAAAAAACCTAGCACTGAGTATAAGAAAACAGCTAGACTAACAACCCAAACTAGATTAGATCGTTTAAATGACAATATTCTTCAAAGATTATCTTCTAATAATTTTAGCAATCAAGATTCAAATGAGGATTATGACAGCTTGTTTAATATCATAAGGACGGAATTTAATAAACACTGCCCAAGAAAAGTTGTTAATGTAAAAAATAAAAATAATTTTAGTCAATGGGCTACCATAGGAATTAAAAAAAGTAGAGATCGACTATACGATTTGTATTATAGGAGATCATTTACTAGCGATGAATCCTTTTGTTCGCGCATTTTTATATTCTTTATATGTGGGTGGATCGCGATTCCGGGCTCGCGCGATCGCGACGCCTACAACGGACAGTTGGGCTCCTTAACCTGTACTGTGAACTTTGCGCTGCCGGATTTTATTGGTTTATGTGTTGTTTTTTGGCCTTTAATTGCAATTATAAACATTTTATAAACATTGTGTGTGCGTGTATGTGACCGTGCATATAAGAACAACAGCGAGAACGATCTACAACAGCCAGGTTAGTGGTCTACCTTGTATGGGGGGTATGGAAATGCCGAACTGAGGGACAAATCAGGCCATCCCGGGTCCTTTAGCCTTTTGCACAAACACCTTTCATACTTATGTCAAAAATTATTCTAAAATTTTTAAACGTGTTTGTGTAGCTGCCAAAGCAAAATTTTTAGGAAATAAAGTACTTGAGTCTAGTAATAAGACCAAGACTGTCTGGCATATTATAAATAAAGAATTAGGTAAAAATAAAATAAATGATAATACGCATAATCTAGATGTTGATGGAGCACTAATTTCAAACAGTTCAGAGGTAGTGACTGTTTTCCAAGATTATTTCACAAATATACCTTTACAGGTAACAAAAAATATTAATTCATCAGCCCATGGTGCCGTATCATTTTTAAAAAGTCTGAGTGCACCTTTAAAGTCAAAATTTAATTTCACATCTATTAATGCAGGTGAAATAATAAGGACTTTTAAACTATTAAATTTGAAACATACTGAAGACATATGGGGAATGTCGGTAATGGTAGTGCAGTCCTTAATTATCAATATTTTACAATATTTAGCTAACATATTTAATAATTGTATAGCACAAGGAACCTTCGCCAATCTAATGAAAATAAGTAAAGTAGTTCCTTTATTTAAATCAGGCTGTAGAAATAGTCTTGGAAATTATAGACCAATTTCTGTACTTCCGTCGTTACGCAAAATTGTTGAGAAGATTATGCTTAAGCAATTAGTAGGATATTTTAAAGCGCAAGAGATTCTGGATGATCGACAGCAAATCAAAATCGACTACTGACGCTGGTGCAACGCCTTTAAGTAATATATTACGGGCTTGGGAGGGATCGCAGGATGCAATTGGTGTGTTTTGTGATCTATCTAAGGCCTTTGACTGCGTTGACCATAGTACCCTCATTCTGAAATTAAAACATTACGGTGTTTGTGGAGTCTCTCTCGATCTTCTTGTCTCCTATTTAAAAGATCGCTGTTATAAAGTTAGTATAGACGGGGCAACGTCTGCGGGATCCTTGACTCGAATTGGCGTTCCACAGGGTTCCATTTTAGGGCCGTTTTTGTTTCTTGTATATATAAATGATCTGCCGCTAGTGGTTGATAACTGTGCAGATGTAGTTCTTTTCGCGGATGACACTTCGCTTATATTTCAAGTAAAAAGAATAGATTCCGAGTTTACGTATCTAAGCAGTATGTTAAATCAAATTTCCGATTGGTTTGCATTAAATAATGTATTGCAAAACGCAGACAAAACAAAGTGCATAAGATTTACCTTACCTAATGTTCCACCAACGGATAGTAAAATCGAGATCTAAGGGAATCTAGTTGGCTTAGTTGACAATACTGTGTTCCTGGGTATCACACTTCCATATTAATGGGCTATTAAAAAAAAGGGGAAGATAAGTTCGCTGGTGCATTGAAAAATTCCCAGAAAAAACCAAGGGACTCCACCCAAAAAGGGCACCATATTCCTACTACAAAAACGGGCAGTTCGAGCAATCTATGATTTGGGACCTCGTGAATCATTAAAGACTAAGTTTCAGGAATTCGGTATTTTAACTCTGCCCTCTCAATATATTCTTGAGAATTTGATGTACGTCCGGAAAAACTTAGATAATCTGGATTTAGTAAAAGACCGACATAATGTAAATACCAGAAACCATAACAAACTGGTCACTCCATGTTTCAGGCTTACTAAGACAAGTAACAGTTTTTTAAGTAATAGTGTTATATTTTATAACAAAGTCTCATAACACATTACCGATTTGCCGGATAGTAGATTCAAGTGTTATGTCAAGCGGGTCTTAATACATAAAGGTTATTACAGGGTGGATCAGTATGTGAACGATAGCGACGTCTGGAAGTGACGCCTCTCTCTGTGCAACCACTAAAAACGAATGTAGCTTAATGTGTCTATTATGTTGTAATAATAAAAAAAATATGTAAGTTATTATGAAAAGATAAACCAGATCGAGTTTCTTGCCGGTTCTTCTCGATGACTGGATTGTTTTCCGAACCGGTGGTAGTTTTGACGTTCATAATTGCCTTCTCAGGGCCTAAATTGAATAAAGAGTATTTTGATTTTGATTGTGCAGAAAATCTCGCAAGGAAGAAGAGAGGCAAGCTATTTACCGTGTCATCGAGAGATGGCGAATTTATATAGAAAATACCTACTACTAGAAGCCAGACAGAGCAATCCTCGTTTACCATCACAACGGGAGGCGACACAGGCGCTACTAGCCACACATACCCATCGACAGCGACGATCGAGGCCAACACAACCCATACGAAGGGTGGCATGGATGTATCGAAGCCATACACCGACGGGAAACCGGTTACACACATCGCCAAAAGCGTGAGAAGCTCACGGCCGTCAAGCCTGCCGGATTCTAGAAGAAAAGAGCTCACAAAAGCTCGTGAAGAGCTAGTTAAAAGACAAATCGAGCTCGCTGCAATCAGAGTCGCAGCTCTTGGATAAGAATCCAATGAGAAAGTATCTACGATGAAGCAACCATGAGAGACGACAGAACTTCAACGTAGATACGCGAGAGCACGCTAACGCTCGCGCCACACAACGACAAGACACAGAGAAAGAAAAACCCACGTGCACAGTTGTCGATATTCCGGAGCAACTTGCGAATAAAAGAAGCATGTCTGTGAGCGAGACATAATCCGCACGCATAGAAGCTCCCCCGATCTGCAATACAGCGTTTAATTACAACGAGTTAGCGAACACTCGCAGTCAGCTGCACCCAGCTGTTAACACGTGTGCAAGAACTACTATTATTCAGTGGCGCATCGAGCGACTGGCTACCTTCAAAGTCGCTTTTGAAGAATCGGTCAGTGCATGTAGCGAACAAGAAAACCTCGGAGGATTACGTAGAAGTCTGAAAGGCGCGGCAAATATGCGGTTCAGTGCTTAGTCGTCGGCAACACGACGACCACTGAAGTAACCAAGTTACTGACATCGAGATTCGGTCAACCGGATGCTCTCAATTAATAAACTACGAGCGTTACCCCGCCTTTACGATAACCCGAGAGACACGCGTGTGTTTGCATCGCGAATATTCAACGTCACCGTTACGATTAAAACGTTAAATAAGAAACACGATCTCTATAACGCAGAAGTCGTGAGGGAAATGATCGATAAGCTACCCTCGACACTACGTCATTGTTACTAGATTTCATAGCCGAGCAAAGACTTGATAACGCTGTCTAAGTTTTTCGAACGCACCACGGAGATGTGGAAACTTCGCGCCCGCAGAATTAGTGGCCTCAAAAGACCGGCGGGAGCATCGAAAAATAGTTGAAAGTTTTCACTTCGTCGAAAAACCACATATTAACACAGAAACGTGCCCAATCTGCAAATGAGGGAATCATCGCTCGAGTGATTGCAAGATATTTAAATACGCCGAAGTACTTACGAGATGGGACATAGCTAAACAATACAAGCTGTGTTTCCGTTACTTGAGAATTAGAAAGTTTCGAGATTCATGTAAAACTCGGCGGTGTGAACGAGACGGATGTCATTATTCATTATTCACCACCTGTTTCTACACAGAAAAAAACCACCGAGCGAGATTCAAGAAGAAGCGCGCCCGCCTCCTGTATATATTTTTACGTCAGCCAAAGACAATAAACACAGCTGCGCGTTTCTGAAAATTCTACCTGTGGAGCTGACCGGACCAATGGTATCGTGCCGTGCCTATGCGCTGCTCGACGACGGTTCAACATGTACATTGATCAAGGCTGAAATGGCGGAAAAAATAGGAGTGAACAGGCCCTCGGCACCATACTATATTGAAGGCGTTGCCTGTAGCAAGTGTACTTCGTCGGATCTTCGGAAAAAATACTATAGTTAACAACATTAGTTTTTTTTTTACTTTGAAAAAACGCCATATAAGGTAATGAAGCTAAATTAAAGCTCTGGAAACAGACGGACAAGCAATTTGATGAAAAGTTTAATTTGAAATAACTTTATGATTTATAGTAACGTACTTTTATACATAAGTGTAGAAGATAGATGTATAAGGTTAGTATTAATAGACATTTGTAATTTTTACTTAAATAAGGGACGGGAACGAAAGGTATCGCACTGTTATAACCTTTATTCCCATGCACATAAAGCGCACTCAGTGTTTTAGCATGTCACTGTTTTATCACATGTGCAATTCAGCACATAGACATATTTACTTCTATTCATTATAAAATTTCCATAACTTCAGTCAGTCAGGATTAATACTTCACAGAGTACGGTTCTAGCCGCATAAAATAAGGAAGTCAGTGTATAAATGATTTTTTTAAGCATCATACATATTTAGTTAAGATAGACAGAGACGGCTTCCAAACAACACGAATGTTTGGGCAATTGAAATATTAGTAAAAATAAATCAATAAAATAGTTTGTGGAAAAATAATTAAATAACATAAACTCCGGGTTCTATTACCCTCTTCTTGGTGTCGTGTTTTAAAGTGGAAGGATGAAGGTCTAGAAATACCCTGCGGTGATGGTCACGTTCAGCTTTCTTATATTAAGCCCTATGGTGAACTTTTGAATAGTCTTTTCATACATAAAGATCACCGATCAGAATATTTTCTATAGATAGTACTTTAGTATTTTTTTATGTCATAGGAGGCAAACGAACAGGTGGGTCACCTGATGTTAAGTAATCACCACCGTCCATAGACACTAACACCAGGGGAGTTGCAAGTGCGTTGCCAGCCTGTGTTTGGGGGAACGAAGAGAGGAGATGGGAGGTGGGAGGTGGGCCTCCGACACTCTGACTGACCGAACGAAACGCAAGAATGAAAGCACTGTTACTTTACGTCGGTTTTCTATGAGAGGGTGGTAGTACCCCGGGCGAGCCGACACATTCATGGTGAAACCAGTAATAGCTTCAGAGTGGATTCAGATTCAGTATAATGGATATTTTGAGATGACGTCATTTGGAGTGGAAGAAGTGAAGGAACGTAACGTTATTGCTAACATTTAAAGTTCAAGGGCAAGTATACCACAGGATATGTATCCTTACATCAGGGTCTCAACAACAGCCATCGTTTCTGCAGTTATAATTTCTCGGTGAAGACGTACGTCAACAAGACATCCGTTATAGATCGTTTAACACCACTTAAGCCAGAATTAATCAGCCATCTACAGAAAGCGTCACATAAACACAACCGATATACATAAGATTTCAAAGTCGTTGTAAATTCAGTTCTTAAAGACCAAAAGGGGTGTATAGTTTTTACCAAAGCTAATAAAAACCTTCCGGAAAACCCAAAACTCAGTATAAAGACTCTTAGCGACGCACTAAACTAGTTGTTGGCGTACCGTATCATTATAATGCGTAGACACGCATCACATTACCACCTAAGTAGCTATTAAGAATTTTCTCATTAAGCCGTAACAATAGGCTATTTGGAATTGTATCCATTCAGATTAAGGCCATATTCAGTTTACTGTTAACTGTTTGTGTAATATATATAAACGACTGTGATAACAATAAAGCTAAATCTTATAAATAAACCTTGTATTTTTTTTAAAGTCATTTACCCTGGCCCACTGTCTAATTGGCGCAGTCGGTAGCATATGGGTCATTCCATGTCAAATCGACAAATTTTTTACCTGACCCCCTTTGATTTCGCTGAAAATTTTCTATCTTTTTCTACCCCCCGAAAGTTGTTTTTCAGAATTTTTTCAAATTTTTTTTCCCGACTCAAAAAAAGTTATGAATTTTTGAAAAAAACCGCTCTTTTATTTTTAAATTGCCAGAACTTTTTCAAAAATTGACCGTTTGGGAACTTTTTTCTTCAAAATTTTTGTTTTTAAATGTAGTTTTCGAAAAAAAAAATATGAAAAAATTTTCAGAGTCCCAGATATATGAAATATTTTAGTTTTTTTGAAAAAACCGTAATATTCTCAAAGTCCGACCGTTTTTTTTTTTTTTTTTGCTCTAAAAATACTTCAACTAATTCTGCAATGATCCCCGTTAATCAAAAGATGTGACGACAGTCGCTTCTAATTTTTTTTCTTGATTATAAAAAAACTTTTGTTGAATTTTTGCTGATTTTAAATAACTTTGTTATGATTTTTTTTTATTTCCTCGTGAAACCTCAAAAGTTGAAAAATAAAATTTTATTGGAGAATTTCAAGTGATTATCGTCCAAGAAATTGTTATTTTTTTCAAAAAAGTAAAAAAAAAGGACTTTTCATACTCATAAATAAATTCACCGTCTCCTAACATCTTTAAAAGATCCAAAAAAAACCAAGGACTAAGCCGAAACCGCTACCTCGCACGCTGTCAACTTATTAACACATTATGAGAACAGGAGAAACAATTAAAGTTGCTTTTTAATTGATAGGTACAGTTATAAATATTGGATCACAGAACAACTTTATGATATCATGAGAAGAGAACATTATTGTTTTACTAAATAGATTTAAAAATTTGTCGTTTTCAAAGCGATGACTTTGCACCTACCAAATTGTTACAAGATACATTTTGATTATACAAAAACTGGCTAAGATACTTTTTTGTACGTACACAATTACAGAGATTGGTGCACTGTGATCTAGTATGACTTAATTTTCAGGAGAACTTCATGTATGCACGATCAATGTATTTCGGGTTTGATTCTCAAAACATACCAGAAAACTTGACCCAAATGACTTGCTAGATTCAGAGAAAGCTGCTTTATACATCATAACTTTTATGCCGATCTAGCAGAGAATATCCGAAAGAAGCTAGGTAGAACACTGGGTTTTAAAACATGAACAATAGAAATGTATTTCATACAAAGATAGATTAGAACATTATTAGCATAATTGTCAATACTCAAAGCACTTTTTGCAAAAGGCTACCAATAATTTGAAACATAAAAAAAGTTTTAAAATGTCCATGGAATATATGTATAAAATAAAATTTCAAAACAACAAAAAAACAAGATGTAAGATTGGAGTCCGTGACATAGCAGATGCGCTGCAGGAGTATCGTCTCCGCTGGTACGGCGACATAAGTCGTAGGCCTCCACACTATGTCGGAAATAGATGTCTCAACATCACTGTTCAAGGTCCAAGGTCTCCGGCAGGCCCAAAAAACGATGGCTGGACGTGGTGAAGGCGGATATAAAGGAGTATAATCTCACACCAAAAGATGCCGAAGACCGGGCAAAGTGGAGAAAGTTATGTAGGAAAGCAGACCCTAGCACCAGGCCGGGAAAACGCTAAGAAGATTAAGCCTTGTAATATTTCTTGAAATTCAATACAATGACAAATTAATTACATATAATCTTAATAAAGCTGTTATATTACTTTTATGCCAAATAATTTAATTAACAATATAAAATAAATTTGCATTGATCTTATATATTACAGTGTAAACTCCAAGGAAAGATTACCAAGTATATTGAAATATATGGTTTAAATTCAAAGAAGTTCCCAATACAGTAGTATATTATCTTCAAGCAGTTCCAAGATAGGTAAATCACAACATTTTTTTAAACATCTGTTTTAACTTGTCTCCTTGGAAATCGACAAACAAACCATTACAGACAACCACTTTCAATACAAAGGTCTCTTTATATGAAAACAACTATCATTTAAAGTTTTGATAAAATGACACAATCTCACAACAACCAGCTCAGATGACAGCTCAATTGGCTAAAAAACAAGAAGTGAAGGAAGAAGTTCAGGAGGTGCCAACAAAGTTGTCATGTGTTCACAAGTTACTGAAGACGAGATTCTAATAGAAGTCGAAAACAGTCATAGCAATACTTACATAAGTGAAGGAAGACCAATACTTTCAACCACCAATACTAAAGATGTTAATGCTGTAACAATTCTATAAAAATTTATTGCTTTTAACAAACAGTTTAATTTCAATTAGATTCAATTCAAAAAGGAACCAGCCGAATATAGCTGCCTACTTTCATAACTGTCGTCTATAAGCTGCAGATTTTTCAAAATACACTATTTAATTTTTAAAACCAGCCAAGAAACAATAAGGTAAAATAAAATAAATCCACATTAAAAATAACAGATACAGCTTAGTCAGTTATGTATGTTAGATCCTTTTAATGTTCTTTCAATTGTATTTACTGAAGCAAAATACAATTTTATAAAAATATCAATTCAACAGGGTCATCGAAATAATCACCAAATAAAATACTAAAAGAAATTTCAAGTTATCTATACATCTGTCTTGGTGGACATTGGGGGTAGTTATAAAGGTATTATGACCCTTCATAGACTACTTCCTGTTAGAGGGTAGGGCTAAATATTAATGTGAATACATATACTATGGGCATTCATGCTGAGATATAAGTATATTGAATATACAGTTCCTTTGCAGTAAAATCATGCCAGAACTACAAGTACATATTGGCACTCTTGGTACTATGGCCATTAGATATGAATTTTTTTGTAGATGGTTCTAGGTTACTTATTTTATGCATTCTATCCTATTGTGTAACTAGTAGGATTATGAAATAAATACATCAGTTCTTAATTTTGTTCATATACCCATTAGGAATAGAATTTGCAACTAATTTTCATAACCAATTATTTGTTATAACTGCATTACATTACATTTCCAATCAACATTCAATAAATCAAATTTTGAGACTTTCTCAAACTTATGTCACATGAATTTTACACAAACAAATGAATATTTCACAAACTTTACTTAAGAAACTTTATATATATCTTGCATACAATTTCTTTACACCCATAGAAGATTAATACAAAATATATTATAGCATTAAAACCTCCATCTGATCGATGTTGGGTAATGAAGCATACCAGATAAGACTACTGTAAATACTACAGTTTCCAATAACGGATATAACTAATGATTATAGAGGAGATGAAGAAAAGAATCCATGCATGTGAAATACCCCTTGAAGAAATACATTGTAGGTGAAAGCTGTCAGAAAGACTTGCCATACTTTACCTAGCATTTAATATATTAATATGAACCATGCCTGTCCATCTGGCAAAAATTAGCGTTCGAGATCACTCGCTGTGTGAATGTGGTTTAGATGAAAGAAATCTGAACCGTTTTTTCTTTAATTGCCCAATTCGGCACCTGTCGCTATATGATATACTCCCCCAGGAGATATCCCGTCCCACCCATATGCAATTCCTCCTCTCCCTCTCCTTCACTTCTTTCATTTCCCTTATGTGTAAATATATACATAGGAATAAAATTAAGCCCTAATTAATTGTTCATCATACTTACCTGTACTAGATACATATATGGCATATATTTACTAACTTAGTTGTTTAGGAACTTACTAATCCCAATGGTATATTGTCCTTTTGTTTTGTTAGACATAAATAGTGGTGGTTGAAATCAACTACAAATCTTTGCTGATAACTACAAATGTTGTATTATCATTGGAGTTGATCTTAACGTACATGACACTGACAGAATTATGGAATTTTCCACAGAGGCCAAAGACTAAATAAAAAAAACCTAGCATATAACATGTTTGGAAAGTATTCAGAGGACTAGCCACTAAAAACAAAAACATAATTTTGTAATTCTTGCTATCTTACATCAGCCTTAATAGCAATTAAGCCATTTCGAATGGTGTTTCACAAATGTTTGCGCTTTTATTCCAGAGTTTAGCACATAGTAAAGCAAAAGTAAAAAAAAAGCAATGTACATAACGTAAAATATAATATTTATTTTCATCAACCATAAAATCTGGTTGGCCTTTATAACTAAATGTGTTTCAGGCCTGCATCTCATTGATCAAACACAACACAGCAAGCAGATGCTTTTTTAAATAACTTACATGGTTCTCATTGTGACAACAAGGAGAAAAGCAAAGAAATTTTTTAATATAGACTAGCAAGGCCTTGCTGTGTTAACACATGTTAATGGGACCAAGTATTTTTTTCGTTCTTTTTATTTTTATTTTAGCATGGCAAAGTGACTGCACTGTGCCTGATGGTAAGCACTGTACAATTCAAAAACCAAGGCGACCACCGAGAGATTGGCCCTCTTCCATCGGTCGTCGTTGTCATGCCGGCCTGCTTAAATGCCCCTTTACGTTATGTTTGAAGGAACCCGTGTTATAGGAAGGAGGGAGGGTTCTTTTTCTCTTATCCACTTTTTTCTTTAATATAAGGCTGGGTTAGTTTGGTGGTGGATTGTAATTTACATACAGACATAAATTTTTGAAAACATTCCTATGTAACACCATTGTTAAACAATGGAGTTACAACCTCCTGTCGCCCCTGATCAGTATGACAGACCTACTATATTCTCCTCTACTGCAAGTAAAAGACCCCATGATGATGCTGAAACAGCCAATATCTCAATATCTCGGCGGGGTGGTAGGGTGTCTGTACCCGACTGGATCGCGACCACCGTACACCAGGTGGAACACCCGCCATAGTGACACGTTTGGGCGTGTGCGTTCCGGGATAGCGGTATATATCCAGCAACGGGGGGGGGGGGGGCTGTCCCTGACTGGGTGTTTAGGCGGCATGACAACGGCGACCGGCGATAGATAGTATGTCTTTCGGTGGTCGCCGTTGTTTTTGGATTGTACTGTGCTTACCTTCAGGCACAGTACAGTCACTTTGCCGAGCTACAATAAAAAAAAAAAAAAGAAAAAAACAGGCAATTAAACATCCATCTACAGCTTCAGCGTACATTCAAACCATTTATTTACATTCCTCTTTAAACCCAAAAATAAAAATGTATGACAGCGTAGATAATGAACCGTACATCGTTCACTTTTCCCACTTAGAACCGGATATGGCAGCTGGCTTATCTATTAGGCCTATCAAATTTGGCAAACTCTTAAACCAATATACGATAGAAAATTTTCGTAGTGATGGAGTTAAGGTGGGAAGGAACAGGATTTCCGCTGAATTTAAATCCGCCACCGATGTGAATATCTTTTTAGCAAATCTGTGATTAACTCTCTTCTTGCGAGTGAGATTCCAGAGATACCGCTGCTCTGGATGAGGTGTTGAGTTGCATGTTAGTCCACCCTCTTTATTTGGGGTCTTTATTTATAGGCAAGGTATACCTACCACTCCATGCTCTTTTTTCTTTTTGAACCATTTTTTATCCTTTCTTATTTTCAGGGAATCCACATAGTGGGACTTATTTTCAGGTCTCCTCAGCCCCTTTAAACAAAAAATCATACAATTGAAATATAAATATAAAAATATAAAATCTAGATAGTATCTAATACTGTGTTGTAAGTCCTTATGTTTACATCTGATGACTGCTGTTACCTAAACTAGGTAATTCTTTGTCTCTAGTAGCAGTACTGATTATACCATTTCAATGATAACACTAGACAACATACCATAATGAAGATCACACATAAACACTAAATCATATTTATTTATATCAATGATATCATTACATAGTATAAAAGAAAGTCCCCTATCGCGTCTGTCCGTCTGTCTGTTCGCAATAAACTCAAAAACTACCGAACCGATTTTCATGCGGCTTTCACCAGTGGATAGAGTAATTCATGAGGAATGTTTTAGTGTATAATTTGTCAAGGATTTTTTCATAATCAGGGCAGGACAACGTCTGCCGGGACTGCTAGTTATAATAAAAGATATGTTACTTACATGATATTTTGACAAAATATAACACAATAACACCCACAATCATAAGTATAGTAAGTAATATTGTAAAACCACACCGTCATAGATAATATGTAGAAGTAAGATGGCATATTCTGAATATTGGTAGTGAAAAAAAAATTGTGATATGTTGCTTAGATATGGGCGGATTGACAATGCAGACATCAAAAATAAGCTAACTAGACAAGTTTTAACAAGCCACTGTCAAAGTGCTTAGGGCCTATCTACAGCTTTCTAGTTATAATATCATTGATCTATAAAAAAAGAACATTTAGCAAAGACATATATATTGTATAGAAAAACTAACTGAACTTAACATACCTTGAATCAACAAAACGATAAAAAAAAATTTCATCCCAGCATTAAATAGAGCAAATTCCATTTATCATGTAATTTAAAATTAAAAATACTATATTCAGTTTAGGTCCTGAGATGCCTCTTATGAACATCAAAACCACCACAATTTCGGAAAATAATGCAGTCACGGTGACGAACCGGCAAGAAACTCGATCCGGTTTAATGTATATATTTTTATGCAAATTACATAGATACAATCGTTTTTAGAGGGCATAATGTATGTGGTGTACCATTTGTATACTTACCGACAAGTTTGTATTATAAGTGAAATTAGTTCACTCGTATAATTACTCATGCAGTGAAAGTCTACGGAAACTTCGAGTATTGAGGATATACACTTAACACATGATATATTATCTTACATATCACAATTTATCCGACTTCTGCATATAATTTGTAGTGATTTTTAATGGTTTCCATAGTTAGTAGTAGATACTTGTACGACTAATAGTCTGTGGTAGTAGACGTAGTAGTAACATTCGTCCAATAGGACAGGCGAAGGAATTAATCCATACTGCCAATTCTGAAGTTTTCCATAGTGAAGCAATTCGTCCTGGTCCTGATAAACACAGCTGAATCGACTTGTAGCACAGACTATTAAGATGAACTATGTATGTAGGTAGTCTATGGCTAACAGAACGCTAGTAGGAGTGTTGTAAAATACCGACACAAAAATCGATAAATAGGTATTACTACTTTATTTACACTATGTATCTATATTGTTATATCAATACATAGTACAAAACAAAGTTTTCTGCCACGTTGGTTGGCGATAAACTCTAAAAGCACTGAACGGATTTTCATGCGTTTTTCACCAATAGATAATGTGATTCATGAGGAAGGTTTATGTAAAATATTTTTTCAAAGTTTTTTTTATTTTCCGGACGGGACAATGTCCGCCGGGCCTGCTAGTAGTATATATATTGAAATATAGATATCGACAGTCGAAATTATTTTTAAATAATTTTTATTTTTCTCTTTAATTCCTAAATTATTTAAATAAAACTAATAAACCTAATCTACTGTACATTAATTACACTATATTTTGTTTTTTCTTCTTCCGTAGTCTATTTATTTGCTTATTATATTAAAATCAACTGTAATTTTGCATAAATATACCTCTGTGGTATGTATAATTTTTTTATTTTATTTTATACCATTGGCAGCAAACGAACATATGGGTCACCTGATAGTAAGTAATCACCGCCGTCCATGGACACTTGCGACATGAGAAGAATTACAGATGCGTTGCAGGCCTTTGAGAAAGGAGTAGGCTCGTTTCTTGAGGAATGGCAATTTGTAATGGTCCGGAAACGCTGCCGCTGGGAGTTCACTGAGAGAGAACTGTCGTACCCGGAAAAAACGAATGTGATAATCGCACAGTGCACGACTTCCAACCATCGAAATGACACTGATGGAATTTCACTCCGTGACGAGTCGTTCTATAACGGAACTCAGCAGCGTGTATCAGTCCAAACAGCTCTTCAGTGCATTCTTCGAGGTAGATCTTGTAGAGGACACAAAGCGACGCCACGTCACTACGAAGCGCCAGAGTATCTAGCCTTAAGGAGAGCGCCTGGTTGCCGATGATTCGAGCCGCTCGGCGCTGGATTCGCTCAAGAGGAAGTAGGTGACATTGAGGTGCTCCGACCCAGAGGTGGGATCAATATTCCATGTGTGGACGGTGCGCCTTATAAAGCTGAAGGTGACCCGGTGTGAAATAGCGTCCTGTTCTGTTAAGAACACCTAATTTTTTGAGGCCAGTTTTGCTCTGCTTTCCAAATGACCACCAAACTGAACTTGGCTTGATATATCGACAACCAGGATACTGATGTTAGGCTTGGTGACTAAGAGGACTCCCTGAAAGATAGGAACTGCGTCAAAGAGGGTCTTTTTTGCGTTATTTCTGTGCATTGGAAACAAGCGAAATAAACCAGAAATAACAATATTTTTTTCACTAATTAGCTTACATACAAAGAATTATATAATTATTGGAACTAGGAATGTTATATTGGTTATAGTTATCTTTTATATTATGTATATATACAAATAAATTCTATTGGAATGTTTTTTTATTATGCGGTACACGGAACAAAGAATTCTTTCGTGATGAGATGTGATATCCAGAGACAAGTACAAAATGTGGAAATTATTTTGCTTGTCAATTAGCATTGCCAGGTGATGATATTTCTTAAATTATAGTTACTTTCAAAAATATTGAAACTCTTTCTGAAATTAAATCTATATAGTAATCCTTTAAATTGGTTATCTTTATTCTTAAATGATGGATTTAAAAGAAACACTTGAAATTAATAAATAAATTTGTATTTTCGACTTAAATGTTCGATAAATCGTAATCTTTACTTGGATTACTGGTAGATCATTTACACATGTAAAATAATTTAGAAATCTCGATGTATATGAAGAAATAACGTTTTGATATCATTGTTCACAATTGCTATTCAGTTTGAATTAAAAACGAGAATAGTTTTGAAATATTTAGTTTTATTAATTTAACTTTAAATTTAATTATTATATCTGTTCATTTAAATCATTACTTATAATAATTAATGGAATATAGCGTAATATTTAAGTTGAAAGGAATAACTGGGTGCAGTTTTTCAAAGTGAAGAAGTAAATAATTATTATCACCGATGTAACTTATATAAAAATGAGCCATCACGGGGCGCCTGGCAGATGTGAAACATTGAAATTGTTCGAATCAAACGAATCTCAAATTCTCGAATTCTCAACTTACATTATAGGTATGCGAGCTCAGTGTGGCAAGAGAGATTGCGCACAGTCGCCTCGTCTCACATACACACCACGGCCTGTATCGCCACGCCAACATCAGATTTACGCTCGCCTATAGATGTTTCTCATCATGGCATCGTGTCGCCACTTCTCACACGCACACACATCACGGCCTGTATCGCCACGCCAATAATCAGGTTTACCCTCGCCTCTAGATGTTCGATATCAAAAGAAATATATTATAATGTTATAATTTCACTCAAAAGTGTCGTTTGTAATGCATACTTCACTGCTAAGATTGATAATCATTGATGAATATGAATGTTAGATATTTATATTCTACTCGCTGTATCTGCGGCTCGATGTTAATGTTTCTATAATAGATAATTGAGTTATAGAAAACGGTTAAGTGGTATAGAAGTTTACAATACCATCTAGTGGTCAGTAGGTTATAGTATACATTTAGATCGCAGAAAAGTTACTTAGAATACTTAACTTTAATGGTGATTGGTTCAACGTCTTTAGAGTAATTCTAAGATAAATCTAGATTTATCAGCGTTGAACGTAATTTGATAGGAGAAAATATCATATGCCTATATATGTATGCGTGGGCTAAGGCTATGCATGGGAGCTTATTCATTTAATATCGCTAGTCCTGATTGTGATACCAAAATATCATGAATACTGATTGATACATTAATGACGATACACGATAATTTACATTTGAAATTTCATTTCATTTATCATAATCTTAACCTTAAGGATGCTCATCGATTTATAAAATAACATTTTCAGACTGATTGTAACTTTTAGGAAACGAAACGTAAACTTCGATGGAAAGGTTAGGGCAACACTAATGTTCGTATGTTTTTTTCGTATCAAACCTGAAGGCGATTATTGTTAAAATGGTGTATATTTTTCGATAGCTACCGTAAGAGTTCCTAAGAAAATTCTAGAAATGGAGTTGCCATTTTGTTTAGTGTTGTTCAAAGAGTACTATCCGTAGTTTGAAGGTTTGATATATAGTAGTAGATGGACATATTGTTAGGTTTTAAGACATGGAAGCGAAGTAACGCGTGCCTACATTATCGTGGGTTTATGTGTTCGTCTTTTTGTTGGTGATTCCTGATGCATATTGTTCGTTATTCTACAATTTTGTTGTACTTCAGGTGTTATAAAAATGCCCGTCTTTGATTTCTGGTCGTATTCGAGTCAAACTTCTTGTTACAAAATATTTCGTGAAAAGTTACCATTTTGTTGGTGATATGTATTTAGTTTCGTAGATTCTGCCCAGATAACTTTTACTGTGTGCTGTTGGATTCATTATAGTGTAATCACTTTTGGCGCTTACATAATAGAAAAATCTTAATATTGGGTTTTGTTGTATTTGAATCCAGGGAACTTAATAAAACGACACACATATGATATTTATTGATTGTACCACATATGAAAATAACTGCAGCCATAATTGTCCTAGTAAAATTTTGTACTTTAATTAATTGCATCATAATCTAACTTTCCTTACACCGTAGCCTCTCTGTGGGATTCTATAATGGGGAAAAAGCTAACTAGTATTGTTAAGTGCCAGTGAAGTTATTGGTTGTATTCAGATGTATGTATTGAAGCGTTTCAAAATATATTTGAGAACTAGCCACTGTCTGCGACTTCGTCTGTGTGAAATAGCTGCTTTGGGTTAAAGCAAACATGTAGTGGATGCTATCAAGAAGCAAAAAAACCCAATTATGATACATTCTTCATTGGTCCTATGCTCCTATTGGTCTTAGCGTGATGATAGCCTATAACCTGCCTCGATAAATAAGCTGTGTAACACTGAAATAATTTTTTAAATCGGACTGGTTGTTCCTGAGGTTACCCCCTACAATGTCACAAACTTTACCTCTTTATAATATTAGTATAGATGTAAAGATAATATGCTTTGTCTATGGTCTAGGCCTATGATTTGAAGGTTTTTTCGGTTGAGTTTTGTCATCTTTTTTGTTTGGTTTAATTTAGGTGGCTTATCTGTGTATGCAGTAAAGAAGTAATCATCTGATTATTTATTAGTCTGGTATCAACTTTTTGGTTATAGAGGGTTGTCATCTTCTGGAAATCTCAGAGTTTTGGAAATCTCAGAGTTTTTCCATTTTCTAGTCTGTCATATTGAATTCCAAAGCTTAGTACTATAAATAATAACTGTTAGGTCAATATTATACATAAATAAATACATTATTAATTGTAAAGTCAAAATGTCAATGATGTAGGTAATAAAGAGATCTCATTGAAATTTCAGAAATAACATTTGTATATGTCATACGTCAATTATTGCTACAAGTCAGATTGTGTTGTGTCTTTTAATTGTATTTTCGCTATCTGAGGGAAGACTCATGTGGAAAAATTTACAAAAAAAATCTCTGTCATGTGTGATAGGTTTTTAGGTATTTACTGACATTTTGTGTAGTACAAAACCAAGTTTGAGAAAACTATATCGATTCAAATCTGACAGATTAACTTGTATTATCGAGAGTGTCTGTTTAGTCCTACACATGTCTTCTATTATGAATATTAAATCATTGAATAAAAGGCAGTTAGTTTATTAGAGCTTGGCTGCATCATATATGAGAACGAAGATTGTTAATGAATTATGTTAAATTTTGTATAAAATCCGGTAGTGCACAGTCCACGTAACAAGTTACTGAGGCTAACTGGCCGTTATAGGTGTTGTGATCTACCTAGTCAAGTTTATGGGAGCGACTTTTATTTAAAAGAATAAATTTTATTTAACTATTTAATTAATTACAAAAGTTGATTTGATTAATACTACTTTAAATGATTGTTCTGATCAGAAGCAGATGCCCAGAACGAATGAATCCTTATTGTACTTAATTAAACATGTTAACTAATTGTTCCCACGAGTTACACGAACGTCACTGAGAATTATGCTGCTTACATAGCATTTTCGTGAGAGCGCGTTGTTATCACTTGTCCTAGCGACCGCATAACTACCTACATATAACGGATATGAAAACGCCTGCACACATTCTTTATGTTTTCCTGTGTAGTATATTTTCTTATATTTGCTATTTTAAGTGGTTGTTTTCTCTCTAATTACTTACATTTTCTACATATCTTAACAATTCGCTATTGGTAGTAATTAAAATTTATACTTAATTAAATTTAGGATATATGATCTGTAGAAAAATAATTCTCTTTAATATAAGTTGCCTGATATGAACTGCAACTAGTATGTGGCCTCAGTCTTGGGCCTTCATGCATTGTCAACAAATTTTCCTTGTCAAACAGCCTGGGTGGCTTTGTTGATTAATTGAATTTCAAATAATATTGACTTCATTATTTACAAATGTAATAATATTAACAAGAAGTTGTTAAGATTTATCTTATTAAAATAATGGATTATTACTTCTTTTGTTGATGGTTTTGATGCTTGAAATGATCTTCAAGTATTTATTTCTTATGGAATTTTCTGCAGACTTAAGTTCAATGTTTGTTATAGAATTTTTTTTATCAGATTGTAGTTTCAACTCGATATAATTGCTAACAATCTATATGAGTTAGTGAATGTGCACTTTTTTAAATGTGGCCTCTTAGCAAACATCATGCAAGTCGATTTGACTCATTTTATATGAGACTGAAAAAAAATTCTTTTTTATTTGAATGTTACAGTCTTTGGAATAACTTCATATCGTGTAAATAGACCTCTTCAGATGGATGTGGCAAAAATAAAATAATCTAAGTACCCTCAAATATCAAATGTGGAGACTATCATGCAACTCAGCACTTCGTACGGAGTAGCAGCATCTCTGGCTTCATAAAGTATTCTGTGTATAGTATTCTGTATATTATCTATTCCAATTGTATGAAGGGTTTTTTTTATATCTAGGGGGTATATATAAATGAACATAAGCAGGAAGGAAATTGATTTCAAGCTAATTTTCTTGTAGTTTGAAAGTAATGTGTGTAAAATTACGTATTTGTTCATTTTGTTGTTATTGACATCCATATAGTTTATTTGAAAAAAAAAAAGCAACTGCATTTTTTTTTTTATAGTCCCCCTTCTCGGAGTATCGAGCCTTGTTTTTCTCTTCCTGTTCTTTATTTCGTATGTTATAATTGGGGTGTTAAATTTGTGTCATTTTTTTTATTGGTTTCATTTCCTTGGTTTATTTGCTTATCCTAGTTACATAGATGTTAACACTTATATTTATTTAAAGTTAGGAGAAGTATAAGGATATAGTATAGTTGCTAAGATTCAGTATGAGAGACCACAAGTTAAGACAGTAGAATATAGACGACAGTAGCAGAAGTAGGAATCGGGCCGTAGACGTTTTAGTAAATCCCGTGCTTGTAATTTTATTTTTTTTAAATTCTATTCAACTGTCAATTTCATTTATGATATTATGTAATGTCTTAAATTTCCAGTCAATTCTTACATTCTATGCGTCATTTGCTTAATTTACTAGTATTCTATTTGTGTCGCCTGCATGAGAGCTCTACCACCATACTCATAAAGTTTAATAAATGAGGACGTAAGCATCTGCATTACTTCGGTATTGCATCAGTTAGATGCAGGCCAGAAACGCATATCATTATTTGGAGCGCAGCTATTGTATCTATTTGGAAGGGCTAACCGATCTTTATAATCTTATTCGGGATTCTTTTATCTAACGATTTTACATTTTTTTTATTTCAAAGTATTTTGAAATTACAGGTTGTAAAAATAACTTGTAGATCCTTGCACTAGGATACAAATCGTGTGTCGGTAAATCGACTAAAATCAAAGTATAAAATGTATGTTATGTTAGTGCCGTAAGTAAGACAATTAGGTAAGAAAAATATAGGTAACGTTTTTTTACAATTTATCTTCATTTTATATGAGACTAGTTGGATTGCTGTATTTCGTTTTTCAGTATAATGGTAATGTCGACGTCGCACTGTGGGGCCGATTGTGAATTTAGGCGGCCAACATTTTTTTTTCATAGTTTTTACTTTGAAGTGAGTTCTTATAAAAATAAAATTGTTTGGAGTATGAAAATTATCTTTTAAATATAAATTAATCTAATAGCAAAAAAAAGCAATACTTGATTAATTATTTTTATTCATCTTCAGTTAAAATATTTGTGGATTCAGGCTCCTCGTTTTCTTCAACTGATTATATACAACGCACGCCTACAATATTAGACTCAGACGGTACTAGTAATTGCAGTGTTTCGGGTAAAAAAGGGTTTAAATTTTGGCTTCGTTACTTTCTATTCGTACTAATCAACGTATCCGAACTTATTAGTTTGTTCAATCTTAATATATATATTTCTTGTGTGCGTGTGTATGTGACTGAACTCCTCCTAAACGACTGGACCGATTTTGATGAAATTTTTTGTGTGTGTTCGTGGAGATTCGAGAATGGTTTAGATTCACAATTGGACCCGGCAGGTGGCGCTGCGATCGACTTTTAGGATTTTTTTTGTTTTCAAGGCAGGACAACGTCCGCCCGGTCCGCTAGTATATCATATATCACGATCTGTAACCCCAAAATTATGCACTCATTTTTGTATGCCGGCTGTGAGATGTTCACACAATGATACACACTTTAATATATTACGACTAGCAGTCCCGGCGGACGTTGTCCTGCCTTGATAATAAAAAAACAATCTAAAATTCAACGGCAGCGCCACCTACCGGGTCCGATTGTGAATCTAAACCATTCTCGGATACATTCGAACACGCACTCAACATTTCATCAAAATTGGTCCAGCCGTTTAGGAGGAGTTCAGTGACATAGACACGCACAGAAGAAATTTATATATAAAGATGTAAAGTTTAATATATTCGAATTCATTTCTGTTAGTGATATTACTTTTGCATTGCTTGCAGCTCTTGAAATATTTTTTTCTACTCCGTTGATCGAAATACTCGGTTATAAACATTAGGGGTCCAATTATGTTGTGTTATTTTTCGATTTAAGGGACTAAAATTTATTACGTATATTTCTGACAGATCGCACGTATGCATGTATTTGTAGTCTTTAGTGAACTCTGCAATATTTGGCGAAAATCTTTTTCGCAATTTGGTCCAAGAATATAAACATTAGAGAAATGACTTGTTGCTGCAGAAGTATATGGCGATTCGAATTTTTGCGGCACCCATATGTCCCCAAAGAAGTTTTCTATTGGATCTTAATTTATCTGCCGCATCCAAAAATATTAATAGAATACGTTATATACAATTCTTTTAATAAAATTTTAATTCCATTTAGTGTTCAAACCTAGTGATGGATTTAGGCTTAATGCCGCCATAGGTCCTGTTTATCGCGCCGCCCTTAATGTTACAATAAATTTAATTAATTTTAATACAATATTTTAAATTTAAAATAACTTTATTTCGTTAGAATATAATTTTTAATTATAACTAGTAAATATTTCAGATACATAAGTAATAAACGTTAGACAAATAAGTAAATATGTTCTTTTTTTTTTTTAATATTAATCAATTTAAAAATTTCCTTTTTCTGGCTTCGGTCCGCGCAAAAATATCAATTATATCATCATAATCAATTTTTTGGACTGGTTGAGCTTCAATAGACAATAATGCAAGAGCATTAATTCTATCTTGACCCATACTGGCACGTAAATAGGTTTTTACTCTTTTTAAAGTAGAAAAAGAGTTTTCTCCTGAACAATTTGTAGCCGGAATACTTAAAAAAATACGTAAAGCAATATCAACATTTGGGTAAACGTCTCGAAGACTACGTGAATGTAATACATTGCAGATGTTTTGTGCTGAGCGTACATCTTCCGTATTTGCTGAAGAGTCTTTGAGTTGGTAATGTAAATGAATACATTCGTTGCCTAATGTCTCTTCTAAATCGTCAGGATACTTGTTGACTAATTTATTGGCAAGATTTTTTAATTCGGTTGTATCTACTTCAGATAAATTATCAAAGAAAATAAATTTTTCGTAAAGCTTTTCATATGCACTTTTACGTCCGGCCAATTGCACACTCAGAGTATCGAAAATAGGGTAATAAACATTTGTGCGAAAATTTTCTTGTCTAGAAGAAGGTATTCTTTCATTTAGCTGTGACTCAGCTGGCTGAATTTTTCTAGGTTTTTTGCGACGAGTAATTTCGTTATTCAGTTTGAATGAAACCTAATTATTTAGTGTTAGTAAAGATTCCATCTTTCCCAGTCTATTGACATACTTCAAATTTGTGAAGACTTGCCTCATACTACTCTTTATTGTGCGCAAAATTTGGTGCTACTGGACCCATGTCAAGTATCGTGGGAAAATTTAATTTGAAGTCAACATATCGCATACCTAGATAAAGACTAGCTCAACTCTAAATATCACTTTTTTTTCAGGAAACGAAAAAAAAAAGTAATTGGAGGGGGGGGGAAAAAAAAAAAAAGGGAATTTAATTTATAAAAAAAAAAAAATTAATTAATAAATAATAATTTAGTTGCCCCCATAAAAAAAACTCCCCTTAAAAAAAAATACATTTATGCGAAGGGTTTTTCAAACCATAAAACACTTCACAAAAACATTTTTTGGGAAAGGCGTGAGCCCTTCCAGGGGAGGAGTTTTTATTCTTTTAAATGAAGCAAATTTCCGTTCATTTAAAAGGTTTCTTTAGGAATGGGAAAAAAAAAAAAGAAGAGAGGGCCAAAAGGGGGGGGGGGGGGGGGGAGGGAGAAGTGGGGGGGGGGGGGAAGGAAAAAAAAAAAAACAAAAGGAAGGGGGGGGGGGGAGGGGGAGAAAAGGGAAGGAAAAGGAATGAAATTTTTTTCCACAATTTTGGAGGTTTTTTTCGGAAAGCTGCCAGGAAAAAGGGAAAAAAATAAAAAAAAAAATTGTAAATAAAGGGAAAAAGAAAAGGAAAAAAAACCTGATGGAGAAAGGAAAGGAAAAAAAAGAAAAAAAGAAGAAAAAAATTGGAATTTGATGGAGGTTGGGGTGTTTTTTTTGGGGTCGGCTCGGCTGGGGCGATCGAAAGGGGGGAAAGGAATTAGGAATAGAAACCAAAAAAACAAAACAATGAATCATCATAAGGAATAAATCTTTAAAATAAATGTGGGGGGTCGATGAAGCAACAGAAAAGAGGTTGAGGGAGGGCGATGGGGGGGAAGTTAGAAAAAAAAAAAAAAAATTACGGAACAAAATTCTCAGACACAAAACGCAAGAAAAAAAAAAAAAAAAAAATATTATGGGAAGAGCAAGAGAAAAAAAAAAATCCTAAAAAAATTTTGTGAATTGATGAAAAGATATTACAAAAAAATTTTCTTCTCTCTGTAATTGTTTTTAGGAGGTGTGGGGGGGGGGAGCGGGGGGGGGGCCGAGATGTCGCCCAGCGGGGGGGAAGAAAAAAAATATAAAAAAATATTATTTTCACAAAAAACTCCCAACCCCCGACAATACAAAAATGTGTGGAATTAATCGCAAAATTTGATGCAAATCCTTTGATCCATATTTTTCGATAGCAAGAAATCGCTGAGTACGCAAAACATTTATAACCTTTACGCCTCTCACAACCAAACAAAAAATGCTATACACTTGAAACTTGGTACAGATGTTCGGAAAGAGTGTACCAACATAACAAAACAAACAACAAAAAAAAATCGATAATCGAAAGTACGTTGCCCGCGAAATTTGAAAAGTCACCTTACTTTTTGAACACATTCTTGTATATCATTTTACGTAAATATTATTATGATAATGTTCTTACATCAAACAATAGCAATACTTTATAATTTTACTTTTATGCGTTTGGTGTGTATTCACGACAGAATCATTGTTTAATATTTTTACTAAATCGAATTGAGCTCATATTAATGACTTTTTTAATTAGTGCAGTATTAACATGTATTTATTTATCTAGTATTAACAGAAAGTAGTTGTGTATCTACATTATATTTAATTTATTTTCTGTATAATAAAGCTAATATCTTAAAAAGATATTACCTTTATATAGGTCACAAAGAAATAAACAAAACTTTTAAAAATCTCTAGAAAAATCCTATAAACCTACGAATAGGTTTCTTACATACGAATAAATATACATTAAAACATTAATTGTATCAAAATAGATATTTAAATTAAGATTAAAATAGATATTTAAAAAAAGGATTCCTTTTAGCAACATATTTAAGGAATGTCTGTGGTCAAAGATAATTATAGACTTTGCTTTGATACAAAAACACTTATTACTAATTCAGCTAGTATTTGCTTATTATCTTTTAAATTCAGTACAAAACCAGTTTTTCTTCTTCATTAATAATAATAAATAATTAATGTAATTGGTTTAAATCTTAAAATTAAATATACGACACCTTAAATATTGGCACATCTATCAAAAATACCTAACAACAATCACATTTTGTCTTTGGTACTTAATCTATAGTTAATAATCAAGTTCTATAATCAGGTTTTTATGTTGAGCGTTATAAAATATCCCAAATTTCTAATCATAACTCCCAATAAATCACAGAATACGATTAACAATAATCTCCTACTAGTAGAACTCTATAAAATAATGCGAAATAATACTTAAACTCTGCTTCTGGAAAATTATTCTACAGCGAGTGCATTTTTGTAATAAGAATCAAAGTACTCGTGCATCTGGGGAATCATTTTCTTATCAATTAACTCCTGAAAGTCTCCCTTTTTATTAGCACCCAACGGTATATTTTGTAGATACGTTTGTTTCAAATTTGGAGAAAATTCGTGATTTTGTGCTCGGCATAGATTTCTTTAAAAATCAGCTCTTCGTAAGAGGTTTTATAAAAAAATGACATCGGCTGCTGCTTTTCAACGCAGGCTTGTTTGATGTCATTTGATTTGTTCGCTGTCTGCATTTGCAGTGAAATTATTACCCCACTCTTGAAGGGCCTTCAGATCATAGAACTTGTCATGTGTTAGTTCTTCCACATGGTAAGGATTCCCAGTCTTTTAGCCGAATTTGTCAAGGTAACGTATTGTTGTGGACAGTATATAGGGCCTGACTTAGTATAACGTTTGGTATACTAACTGTATTACTAACGGGCGATGATCTGAGTCAAGTTCGTGTACAACTGGTTTGAATCGTACCCGAAGCGTGACTTTCTTTAAGAAACCGACGTCTAATACTAATGGACGACAATTTTCATAATAGTGAGTGGGTTTCAGATGGGCTATGACGTCTTATTTTAGGATGTTACTTAGCTTATCAAGTATGTTTCCGTTACGAGAAGTACTCCAATTATTCCAGATAACGTTCCTGCTGTTGAGGTCACCGGATATAATTACGTATTCATCGAGATAAAAGAGGGCTTCTTTAATCGGCGAAAGGTATCCGGAAATTAATATGATCAACTGATGGTCGGTTATACCTAATCTGTGTATTGAGACTTGAACACTGACAAAAAAGGGTGCCTGATGCACGGGTGTCAGCCATTTCTAACTATGTTGTAATTCGTAAATCCGATATTATGAATGTTTGGTTTCGAGAGTGTTTATTGTACGAGAAACGGATTGCTTTACGTTAACTATTTTGACCAAGAAAATTAATAAAAAGTTATCTGACTGACTCATCATCACCTAACTTATTATTATGTTTTCTGATTACTAATTATGTTTTAGAAAATAATTTCTCAGCCGGTACTGAACTTGCAGGTATTGAAAGAAAGTCATAGTAATCTTGAATGAAATCGGATATTCCGTCCCACGAGTCCTCTACTTCTCTAAAATATCTTCCGAGGCGGTGGCGTCTCTGGTTTACTTTGGTACTTCTGAAATTTGGAAAATAAATCTTGGAGACAAGATGACGTAAATGTGCAGTGCGTACAATCTCTTCTTCTTCATATTCACATACTTTCTTTTCTTGACGGGTTGCCTTTCAAGTTTCTTTGGGTAAACACGATTTAATCTTGTGTTGACATAAATATTTTAACATTCCGGCCAAAATAATAGCCAACAGAATTTAAATAATAACGTCAAAAAATAATGGGTGGCATGTGTTGCCGATTTGATCGTAAGGTACAATCAGTATGGTTCCTTTTTCAAAATTTAGCTAATACGGGTGAATTGAACCAGTTGTCCATAAACATTCTGTAACCTTGGTTATGCAAGGGTCTGATTAGTCCTATAACAACTTCAGTTGTTTTAGGCACTGTACTTGACAAAAACCGCGGGGAATATTTACCTAAGTATGGTACGAGCGACCACAGGTAATCCTGTTGTCGCTTCGCGCAATTCATAGGGCTTAATTCCAAAAGGCGCGACCTTTGTTTTAATATATTGTCTAAAAGACAAGTTATGTTTCCATTGTGTCAGAAACCCGTCAATTATTATATTTCTGTTTGGAGTATAACACTCTGAAAATTTTACGATTCAAATGGTCTAAGATAGGACCGGGAAACTATTTTGACGTGTCCCGATTACGCGAGGCATTATTGACAAAGTGGATGTCACCATTCAAGAGCTTTTTGTGTCAAAATTGTCCTGAAAAGATCGGTCTTTATTAAGGGATTATTAGAAAAGCAGGAATTAATAGTAGGAATTCGAATGATTTCGAGCGTCATTCAAAAATGCAAGAGGGTAAGAAGTTCGTCTATCTATAGGGTATCGCCTCTCTGTAGTTCCTTACATCAATGCCACTGATGTCGGCTCTTCAAGTGACTACTGCTTCCCACCGTTACACCAGATCTAGGAATGTGCACAATAAAATGCGAATACTTGAACAGATCATCAGGAAACGAAGAAGCATTTGTGTTAGAGACCTGCTTTTGTACTGACACGTGCGCTTTATGCCTCTTTACAATTTTGTCAATTGGTTTCAAACGGAAAGCTAATTGTAGTGGTTGGCTGTCTGCAGATTTTCCAACTATAATATGGCTATTCAGTGTAAACGCAATTAGTAATCCCTTGAATCATTTTTATACCACTTTCTATCCAACTTCTATCCACCTCACCCACATACTTATTGTAATCAGCTATTACAACTGGTTTGTATTGTGCTCGCCTCCCTGGTCTGCCCTGGACCTAGATGTCTTCCGTACCATAGTGGGTTGAAATGGTAAAAACGGTTTCGTTGTCATGGAATGCCATTACGGCTGCGTCACCACAATGGCGAGCAAGGCATTGGCCGGATGCAATTTTTGTAATTTAACAATGGGTGGTACGTGTTGCCGATTTGCTCGTAAGGTGCCTACACAATCAGTATGGTTTCTTTTTAAAAATCTAGCTAATAGGGGTGAATTGAACTAGTTGTCCATAAACACCCTGTCACGTTTGTTATGCAGAGGTCTGATGAGTCCTACAACTTCAGTTATTTTAGGCACTATACTTGACAAAAACCGCGGGGAATAATTACCTAAGTACGAGAGACCATAGGTACTCTGTTGTCGCTTCGGGCAATTCATAGGTTTTAATTTCATAACGAGCGGCCTTTGTTTTTATATATTGTCTAAAACGATTTTGAGACGATTTTGAGGAGAATACAATTTTTAACGAGTCCCGAATACGCGAGGCGTTATTGACAAAGTTGATGGCGCCATTCAAAAGCGTCCTAAAGAAATTGGTCTTTATTAAGGGATTATTAGAAAAGCAGGAATTAATAGTAGGCAAATACGAAGAGGGTAAGAATTTCGTCTACGTTCATGTCGTACCATTTTTAGTGTTTAGCGTGTGTGTGTGTGTAGGGTGGAGAAAATAATACTCCAAAATATAAACTAATAATTAAGATTTATTATTTCGGAAAAGTAAACGTGGGTTAGCGACGGAGGCTTTACAACGACTGACTCGAGTGGGGGCTGTGGCTAACTACGTAGTACTTCTTTTGAATACGAAAAACGTTGTCAGCATTACCACTACAATATTCCTCCCCTTTGAAAAAAATTTTTTTTTACATATACAAAGACAATTAAAAACAATTTTATTTAAGCTCTCCGTCAAAACAAAAGATTTACAACTTCACAAAAGGTTCATATTATGATTACACAATTCGCTTAGCAGTACAAAAATTGAATTTACTTAATTTACTAAATATAAAAATATAAAAATTTATGCTAATGACGATGACTGATTGATCAAGACACAATAACTTTTGGTGAGGATTGTGAATGGTTTCCTTGTTCCTGCCTTGTTTCCACTTTAATACTGGGTATAGAAACTGTACCAGTAACGAATTCCTTTCTTAACCAGGACCGTACACTTTTTCTACACCGATTTTTTAGATAACAGTAGCACATACTTAATACTACCAGCAGCATCACAATGACCGTTATGGTAATAATATTGACTGTTTTAGACACTGCTGCTACGTTAGAGATATTCTCGTTTATAACCACGTTTTCTTTTGTCTGATTGGAGCCCATGTTTAACTAACTTAATGTCTCGTTACTACTGCGTAATTTAAAAAAAATGATGAAACATTTTCGCGAACACATCTATGGGAAGGTTTTTGATATCCCAACTCCATTTCACCAATTAGTTTTTTTAATTGGCGGTTCTCTGATTCTTGATATATAGATATTAGCCTGTTTTTCAAATTATCATATTTTTGTATGGCCGGCGGATTGATAAGTATGTCTGTTACTTGTTCAATGACATCTCGACTTAACTTTGTTATTATTACCTGGTATTTAGCCTCGTCTGACATTTTCTGAGGGTGTAGTACCGCTTCCGCCTGGATGAACCACAATTTTGGCGAACTTTTCCAAAATTTCGGAATGCGCGCGGTCAAGGACACGGCTGATATGCCCTGACCCTCCAGGACTGAGGATTTTATTTCTTCATTATTTGACATTTTATTTTTTTATTAACACTGTACTTTTATTATTTTTATATGGCACTCCGTCTATCACCTCTCCCCCAGCAACATGACAGTCTCTCCAGTTAGACAGATACTTGCATACACGAGTGCTGCTCAGAGTGAGTCTTTCGACGGGGGCAGGGATGGTGAAGGGCATGATGATGGAGTGGACGATGCAATGTGTGGATCTGAAACAACAGCTGTGATCCTTGATGGTGACAACAATAGGTGGCATATTTGGTCGATGTTGATTTCAATTCACAAGCATATCGGTTTGTTACCAGTACGATATGATTGAGAATTTCGTCATCCCAAAACTGCCTGAAAGCTTCAAAAGCACATGTAGTACGTTGGCGGAGACCAGGAGCGTTTGCCGGCTGAAAGGCCTCTTGCCTGTGAAGAAAAGACCCCGTCGACAATCACTCGGAACTCTAAAACACAGTTATCATCGCCTTACAACTCATCTGCTAACGAGCTTTCGACGACAACAGATTCATTCTCATTTTCTCTCACTCCGTCGTTACGCCTATCCCTCGCCTGCTGGGCACGCCTTTCTCTTTGCCCTGTTAACTCCATAAGTGATTTTCGCAGCTCAGGCGTAACGTTTTCATCAGTTGGACATATCGGCGTAACTCTGTCATACCTTCGCCCACCTCTCCTGTTTGCTGAGCGTGCTACTTGAGTAGAACCTGCCTCCTCAGCAACACCATCATCACCTTGCCCAGCCCCAGTTTCTTCGCAAAATAGACACCTAAAAGTTAAGAATATTAGTATAGTCTTTTTATTATATGAATACGCATTATTATTATTACATTTGTAAAGTATAAAACATTTATTAAAGTGAACTGAATCCATAATAGAAAAAACAATTCTTACATGTGACGCGCTTCCTCAGTATTTGTAGTCTGGGCGTGCAGAGGTGATATCCTTCCTGATCTATAGCGTAATAAGTGTATATGAAGTATTATTTTTCAACTAGTAACGGGACTGTAATATATACTATATTTTACGAGAAGCTGCGCACCTGTTTTTTTTAAATTCTGTGAAAGAAATATAAACTTATGAGAACATGTACAGTTGCAGAAATACTCTTACAAAAAGTACGACATGCACGCCACCTACATTAACATGGAAGGTCTATTTAGATATATAAATACTGACAGTATGTCAATTGAGGTTTACTATCAGCAACATATTTGGAACTTTAATCCACCGCCTCAGTGCTCACTCACACTGTATAAGGAACTAATGAAACAATGTCTTACAAATGTTATTATAAAGATATAATATGCCCATACTGTCGATATACTTAAGTTTTTCTGATTATACAAAAAGTAATCGCTTGTTTCTTTCGCAAGAAATTGTATTATAGATCTCTTAAGGTACTACGTTTATCGTTAAGATCTTATTAATAAAGACCTCTTCTGTCTTCAAAATTACCATCAATTATAATGTTCAATTGAAAATAATAAGTTCATAATTATTTTTCTAATTCAAATCCACATGTTTCGTCCACCACGTCGACAAACTCTGCCGGGCTGTGAGCGGATGAGCCAACGGAATCTAATGATGCCTGTGAACATAAATATTGATGTTATCTTTTACCACAATGCAATTTACAGCAATAATAATATTCATTACTTAATATCTGTAACTTGGTTTCTCTCGTTCTAGTTCGTATATTAAATTATGCTTAAATTGTGTTGTAATTTTACGTGCGCTATTGCTGTTGTCGACGTCCCAATGTACCTTCTCTATTTTTCCAAAGGATCCGTTTACCAATCCCTTACTGACATCTATGTTTCTTCGCAATATTACACATGGACCTATTTTTATCGTGAAGACATTTTCTAAACCAGCAGTTAGTGACTTAACTCATTCAGAGTTAACTACTTACCTAATTATAATCATTATAACTATACTAAATATATCATTAACATTCATTTAAACTGTTGCTTACACCATATCTACTTACTAAAAGAATTGTAATAAATAACCACAAATATTCCAAGATTTTTTAAAGAAAATCTATGAACTTCAAAGTGTAAATTGCAACCTTATGTGTCAGGTATCGATGGACAACCGGACAGCAAGACGGCGCTCGCGCTCATGAGCGCGGCTGCCGTTCGCTTGATTTTTTTTTCTCGAACTGAATACGCTATTGACCTGGCAAGGTCTTTACAGCTTCACCGGACTACTAAGGCGAGCACTTAAGGCACTCAGCCGATAGTCGCAGGTACGGACGCTGCCGGTACACGAGATGTGCTCGGGAAGGCCTCTCGGGACATGAGAGGCGTAGGTCGAGGGCGGGCGGAGGCGGCGGCCGTCCTAGATGGCGAGACCTGCCTGTGGTAGCGAGGGCGCATTGAGCGCGGGGCGCGGGGGCATCCGCGATAGTTCGCGGTATAACCCACGCCGCGACATAGAACGCAACTCGGAGGGTCGGAGGAGGTTGACGTGCGAGAACACTTCTTAGTGGAGTGGTCGCCGAGGCACTTAACGCACCTGGGTTTCAGGCGACAGTTTCGTGCGGAGTGTCCGTACACCTGGCAGTTGTGACACTGTTCGACGATAACGCCGGAGAGGCTGCAGAGGGTCGTGAGATTGAATATCGCTTTCCCTTGATGGGTGCGATCTTTACTAATCGATCTTCGATCGATCTTTAGGACTAAAACCATGTCGTATGGGGCCCTGGTGCGCGGAGAGTGCATGCGATGTACCTCGCGAACAGGGAGATTCTGTTCTTTGAGGTCGTCGGAGATGTCACAAGTCGGGATTTCGGACGGGACTCTACAAATGACTACTCGTAGTTTTCGCTCTTCCTCGAGCGAGTGCGTGAAAAATCCCCACTCACTGTCCCGAAGGAACTGAGTGAGTTTGCTATGATAGGTAGGGGTCGTGACTTTCACGCTTTGTCTTGAATCGTAACGGGGGGCGATGGGCGGGGCTTTTTGCCCGAAACTACGGATCTCGCAGCTTCAGGCGAAACGGGTCTAGAGGGCGTGGGTGTCGCCTTTGGCACTTTCGCGCCATCGACGTTCAAGATTTTTGAAGGCAGGATGCCTTCATTGTCGGAGGAGGGATTCTGGCGCTAATGGCGCGGTCGACGATGCGTGACGGTGGTGAAGCCATCGTCCGCGGGAGGGTCTTGCTCCATATCGGAGCCTGAATCGGAGTCGTCCCGATCGGACGGAAGCTCGAAATTGTTCGAGGCCTCGATCCTGGCAAAGACCGAGGGAGCGGGCTGAGAGTTAGGTAGCTCGCTGCGACGCTTCTTAGCGTACGCGTCGTAGTCGTCAACAAGACGGGGACATATCTCGGCTACGAAGCCGCGAAAACGGAGAAGTTCGCCTTCTAAAAGGCGAACCTCGGTATCGGAGGCCATACCGGTGCCTGAGGAGGGGAGTGGGGAAGGGGAAGACATTAAAAACCTCCCCGCCAGAGGGGCAGGGGGGCGCGCCTTAATGAATTTAACGGACTATCCCGAGTCCGGATCAAGGAAGCTGGGGGCGAAATGCAATACCTCACAGGGGACCTACAGTGCCTAGCGGAAGCCCTAACTCTTCATTCTTGCACGGCGCGACGACACGCAGCGCGAACCAAGGAGCACGACGTACGCAGGCACGACGCCGTGGATCCCTGGAACGCGAGACGGCGACACGCAGAGCACGGCGGACGCTGGACGCACTGAAAAGTGCGGTTTGATCGTACTGAAAAGTACGTTTTACAACGTTGTACGTTTTACAACGTTCTGAAAAGAACGTTACGATTGACCATGTGATAGAAGCGAGCAATCGCGAAAAACCGGGACTCTCGATGCGAGAACGCGATCGCGTAAAACACGTCGCGAACTAAAACGGATAACGTGAACGAAAACGAATGTAAACAAACGCATCGAAAGTCACTTGGCACATGCGTCCGATCCCCACGGCTGCACGATCGGAACTCTCAGCCTTTTTTTCGAGCCCCCGTTCGCTCGAGGAAGTCCATCAAGGTTTTTTCGCACCCCTCCCCGCCCCGTTGTTCCACGGCTGCGACACCGTGCGCCCTGTTCCGAAATACCTATTATTTAATTATTTCTAAGTATGCGAAATAATTTTTGAGTTATATGGGGGTTAAACGTGGCTCCAAATGGTTAGTGTAACATTACACACGGTAACTCTTGCCATTCTGTTAAGTTGAACTTGGCTTGACATGTGTTATTTCCTTTTGAGATACTGAGGCTAGGCGTTATTGCGATCGACTAAGCTTTTATAAATGTTGTAATAGTGGCAAGGTCTATTTTTGTCTTCCCTATTGCATATTTTTGGAAAAGTGCCCTTGTAGTAATGGCAAGGACAGGAAAAATATATTCATCATCCTCCGTTTCTGTGACACTATTTTCCGGGTTGTCAGTTTTCAGACTGCACTCTAGTTTTGGACATTTTTATTATCGGATTTTAAAATTAGTCAGTGCTATTAGCACAATACTACTACAGAGTCCTAACTCACCGCAGCCATGCAGGAATTACCCCTCAATCACTTTCAGATGGGATTGATAACCATGCATATCGTATATTGTTAGTTCTAAGATTAAATCTAATCTTATCGCTTCTAAATTGATGCCAAATGTTGACTACAGGCATTCCATTTATACGACGCCATTTTTATGTTTACCATCAGGACTCCCTTCGAGAAAAAAAATCAATGTAATTTTTTTATTTAACGTCTTTTCTATTTCTCGAAGTGCTGTGTTGTCATTGCTTCTGCCGGGTTTTATAAAATGGCAAATAACTTTTCCTCTCTTTCCCCTTTCCGTATAAAATCTATTTAACTAATGTTGCACAATCGGAATTCGTTCGTTGTTTACAGACTACTGTAAACTTAGAAGCTGTGAGTAATTTCCTTTTACTTTTTACCCTAAGGGACTACCACTTTGTAAAATTGTGTCTAGCTCAATCGTTTTGTCCTTAATAAAAAATAATTCACGTATTCAACAATATTTTTTTACCGTTTCGTATAGATGCCATATCTACGTTTTCACATTGTTTCTTTGTTCATTCATTGTTCTTCTTTTTTATGTGTCCTGTTAGTTTTTTGAGGATGTTCTAAACCGTCGTAGCATTTACACACATATATATATATATATATATATACATTATACACATACACTATAAAATATATGAAATCATGTAATTAGTACAAATGGCGGCCTTATTGCTAATAGCGATCTTTTCCAAGTAACTTTGGAGGAATATGTTCCATGGAGAGTCGGGGGTATTTAGGGTGTAAAAGTAAAACAAAATTAGTAAATACCACATAAATTAGCGGCAGATACGCTGTATGTCTTTATAATTTTGTTTATTAGTTTCCCAAATTGCACTAACTGGAGGAAATTGTTACATTTAAACAAATGATTTCATCATTTCGGTGACTACCATCATGTTCTTATTTATTTTGTTTTGACTTTGCATCGTTTATGAACATGTCAAATTTTATTTCGTCGTCATTATCCAAATTTCCTGGCGTTAATTTAACTAGGGAACCAATGGCATTTAGACACGATGAACAAATACGTTTTATATCCTTAATAAAAGCCTTAGTGTCACAAGCATGGATCCTAAGCGTTAGTATATTTCTGACTACATCACCTATAACTTCAGCTTTTATGTAACGTGCTTTATCCTTACTTCTTACATTCTCCTTCATAAACACCGTGTCTCCTTCCATAACGTTAAAATCTTTCTCACCTCAACGTTTTCGTTCAATGTATTTTTACATATTATTTTATCGTCAAATATTCGTACAAATATTTCGTTCGTTTTTAATGATTCTGTAATAAGTGTTGAGTATAGTCCTTGTCAAAGTCTATAGTCTTTATACTTCTTCGTACTACTTCTTAAATCGACACTGGTAAAGCCGACGTACCCTGACTTTAAAACTGTAACGGTTAGATGACATCCTGATTTCATAAGGAAGCGCATTCCATAGGAGAATAGATTGGATACAGAAAGATGAATGTACTAGACCGGAAGTATGGACAGGACAGCAAAGAATAAGATTATTAGAAGAGCGAAGGTTAAGGTCATGATTAGAGCATAAAAACTGAAAATGTGGAGTTAAGTAAGAGGGTAATTAAAGAGTAATTATATTAGAGAATCGCCCACAATTCACTCACAAGTTATAGTCACACAGGAATCCGCTGCGTTGCGAGATTCGCCGGTCACCCGACATTCGCATAAGCCATAGCATGGCAAGGTCGCCATAAGGTGTGGCGTGCGGGGAGATTCAATAAAAAAACACGACTGTACTGAATAACGCTCTGATTCATTATGTTTAGTACATGTTCCCCACTACATTTATGATCATATGATATCATAGTTTTATAAGCTACACAGGTATTTATAACTGTCGTTACAATGACATCCACATTATTCAAAGCGTATGTACGTTTAAGATGCATCAACGTCTCGTTTATACATCGGTGGCATGTTTTTCCTGTGATATTTAATACTAGCTCTCGTTCCTTTTCATTATCTATATAAACGACCCTTTGTTTGTTTTTGAAGATGTCAACCGAATCCTTCTTGAAGCAATAGTAACTTCCGCATATTGTTTGTTGTGTGTCATGTTCATAATAAATTATATGTTGTTTTTTTAGGCTTATATACTCCTTCAAAGATTGTCTTACTAAGTCAGGTTTATTGAAAAATAAGTGAACCTTCAATACCGTCTACTTTGGTTACGATATATCCTTAACTGCTGTATTATTTCCGTACAAAGAGAATATAAGTATTTGAAGTGATTTCGTGTCTATGGCTTCGTCTAAAATAGGTATACCTATAGTATCTGTCTCAAACGCAGAATGTTCTGTAAATGTATGTGATAACCCTGCTACTTCAGATGTTGCGATTGTAATGCTGGTTGAAGATGTTAAAGAAAACAGGGGTCTAGGCTAGGACCTGAAGCTTTTGGTAAGTTTTCAGAAAGTCCGTCACATGTATCGAAATAGCAAGAAGAAGATTAATATAACTTAAGTGAGTTGTACATGCGCAAACATTATGAGTAGTATCGTTAATCGGCAGATTGTGAGTTGGTCTGTCATTATAAAACAGTCTTGCCTACAGACAGTTCGGGTTGAGTTTCTTTAAAAATTTGGACGGCTTCTAAAATACTCATAATCAATGTTCTTTTCTGGATTCGCATTTTCGTTCTCGTATTAAACTTGACAGTTTTCACATCTTTTATGCCAGGCATTTGTCTGCTAATGTCATTCCTGTTATAAAAATCACAAATCAGTTTTTTCCCTTCATCAGTTAACTTTCGTGGCGCTGCTTTTTTAGGGGCGTCCTTTTTGTCAAATGCAGCAATATGGAATCCAGATGCTATTTTTTTGCAACGTCCACCGTGGGACTGGCTGGTAGATTACGTTTTACTTTTGCCACAGCCTTCCCTAGTGTGGGGGAACTGCTGTATATAGTAAATGTTTGTTTAACTTGTTCTTCTTTACTTCGCTTTCTAGTTGCCTGCATTCTTTCTTTGGATCTGATTCTAGCCAATATTTTCAAATCTACACCTATCTCCATTTTCTATTTCATTACTTCTATCTGTTTGCAAATAGGTATATCCTATGTTACTCCCGAATTACCACCTTTATGTGACTGGACAGTGCATGACGACCTAATGTGTAGTTATCACTTTCCTACCATTATTGAAATTGAAACGTCTGTACAAAAGTATGAAATTGGTGGCCCGTCTGAGCGGTTTATTTACAGTAAGGTCTAAATACTTTTCATTAAGTGAAACATAATTTGCTAACTTGAGTCTAGAATTAGAAAACATTATGTATTTATAATAAGGCGTGATCCATTTCGAGGTTCCCTACTTTTTTAAAGAAAAAAACACAGAAAATTCAAATTTAATGGAGAATGTTTATTATCATTTGAAAGAACATTGTTTGGCATTTATTTTTTTAAGATTATGTCTATGAAATGTTTGCCGTTGCTACGTCGCAGATGGTCCATCCGTTGAGTCCAATTTTCAATGACTCGTTCGAGCATTTCGACTGGTAACTGGCGAATGACACGCGTGATGTTTTCCTCCAAGGCCTGAATCGAAGCGGTTTTGTCCGCATAAACTTTAGACTTTACATATCCCCACAGGAAAATATCTAACGGTGTGATATCACACGCTCTTGGTGGCCAATCGACCGGCCCAAAACGTGAAATTATGTGCTCACCGAAATGTTCTCTCAATAAATCCATTGATTGATGCGATGTGTGGGAAGTGGCGCCGTCTTGCTGAAATCAAATGTCGCCGAGATCACGAGCTTCAATTTCAGGCATCAAATAGTCGGTTATCATGGCACGATAACGGTCGCCATTGACGGTTACGTTCGCACCGGCATCATTTTTAAAGAAATATGGACCGATGATTCCATCGGCCCACAAACCACACCAAACCGTTGTTTTTTCTGGATGAAGTGGCAGTTCTTGAATCTCTTCAGGTTGCTCTTCGTCCCAAATGCGGCAATTTTGTTTGTTTACATACCCATTGAGCCAGAAATGGGCCTCATCGCTAAACAAAATTTGCCTCGGAAACGTCGGATCTTCTTGGAACTTTTCAAGAGCCCATAGGGCGAAGCGATGTCGCTTGGGAAGGTCGAGCGGCTTCAGTTGTTGCACAAGCTGTATTTTGTACGCTTTCAATTTAAGATCTCGACGTAAAATGCGCCAAGTCGTTCCATACGTCAGTCCGAGTTGCTGCGAACGGCGCCGAATCAACTGTCCACGGTCTTCGTGTACACTCTCAGCTACGGCCGCTATATTTTCTTCACAGCGTGCTGGACGTGCTCTATTCGGTCAAATATTATCCAATAATGAATGCTGGGTCTCAAAATCGCCGGCAGTTTTTTCTGCACAGGCCCGTGTGGTTGAGCCCCATTGTGCCGATGCACCTATCACGATCGTCGGGGAGGGCAACACTCGCTCTCCCCTGCGGGATCTACTGCTTCGTGGTCTGAGGAAGTGGCCCTGATGAGGGGCCGACATCAGCCAGGGAGTAGACGCAGTGCCAGTGGGCAGCTTCTGCTCCCCCGCCATTAGGTGTGAGAAGGTACCATGGAGGTTTAGTCTGTGCAAGTCGGACATAACCCACCCTCAGTTGCCCGGCTAGGGTAGGTATCCGAAGGGATTTCCCTATGTAAAAAAAGGCATATACTAGATATACATCTGTTAGCATGATATGGAATTACATTAAAAGATTTAAAAGAGTAGCACATAAAAAGCTCTTAAAACTATGAATAGAGCCCTTCCTTTTTAGATAAATATGCTCCCAATTCTCCACAGTGGTTCCATCCATTATTTAAAATGCAAAGACCACACTCTTCTATTAAATTATAAATGTCCATTACCTCTAGAGCTACAAGTAATACAACCAATATGGTTTTGATTCGGTATCTTTTTCTGTTTCTCTTCAATTTCTTTTCTTTCTAACGGGGCAATCTCTCGATATGCCAAGGTGACCCGCGCTGCAATTTGTACAACAAACAATATGAGTAATGCAATCCCTGTATTGGTGTTCTCTAGCACGTGAGGAACACATTCGAGTTCCTCGACACACTTTAGCGGAATGGTTAAATTAAAAACATTTGTAAAATTACCAAGGGTGGAATATATGTGTGAACTTCATATCGAAACATATTGTGGTAGACATATTTTGGAAGAGCAGATGTGGAAAATGTTAGGGCTACTGTAGATAATGGTACAAGTTTCGTATCTTTTTTAGAAACCATTTAACGAAGATCACTTCAGTATCGATTGTAATATTTTATATCAGTAAGGATAAAACTTATTACACGTAATTGTTCTACCAGATGTGCGAGAATGAAACATCTTAACTTATTTTTGTTTTTATAGGCTCTCAACTCTTTGAATAACGTCTATAAAACCGTCGGGTGTTCCGCTAAACCGCCCAGAGCATGCTGTGAAATTCCCAGTGTAAGGAGCGGGCGTGGGCGGTGTATATGAGGCAGCTGGCATCGGCGTTGCCCGTTCTAAGACTTTCGATTAGACGTTCAAATGCGACGTTTTAAGTGTGCTGCATTCTTTCTATTTTGGACGCCATATCATCGGCGGTAAAACTTGTTAACGAATGGAGTGAGTTTCTTTTTCTGTTCCTTCACAATATTCTTCTGACTGGCGTCATGAGCGTGGTATTTTTTTTATATTTTAGAGTTCACTGTAGCACTTTTGCAACTTCAGGCTCTCGTTTGGGCAGTCAGTTTAATGTTCGTTAATATAAACACTTAGAGCATTAGAGTATTTTCATGTATACAAAGAACTTATTATAATAGTAATTAACTTATACCAAGTTTATCAAAACTTATAATAGAGAAAGTAAAAATTAGCTTAATAAAAAAATTTAAGATAGCTGTCCAGGAACCATGTTTAAATACTGCGAAGTTCATACATACTTTATAGTAACTAATCTTGATGGAAGCTTGCAGCAAAAACGAATTATAATTGTAATGACAACCTTGGTTCTTCTATATATTTTTGGGTGTAACAATAAAGACGACAACAGTATATATATATATAACGGTATAATGACAGTTTATAGTTTACAATGATAGTTACGCGGAGACGACAATAATTACGCGTAGCGAGTCGCGAGGTACGGGTGCCGCGTGCCGTTCGTCTCGTAGCTCGGGCGGACTGCCTGTCCATATCTGCGCGGGCGCAAACTATTCTGCGCGCCCCCGCCTCTTCGTCCCGTGGCGAGGACCGATCTCGCGAAACAATATAGTGTAATGCCACACCATTATTTTCTTTTTATTATGATATAACTGTGCTGATCTCTTTAATTGGCCATCACCATCATAATATGTAGATTTTTGCTGCTGGTATCCTAATAATAATATATCGTGGTGGTGTCTAGTGGTTTAAGTAATGGAATATCAATTCGTGACACCTGATATCTATCAATGCTTTTTTCGGAATTCGCGTATATTTACCAATTGAAATTGGTAACACTATCGGCTGACGGTGAAGGTAAATATCGTGAGGAAACTTGAACCTGAGAAATGTTCTTGTAGTACTACTGTATGTGGGAAAACATAGAACTGTTGATTTGAGTTTTGAATCGCCAATACGTTGTGGGCTGGCGTGGTGATTATGCCCAAACCTTCCTTCGGGAAGCGGCCTATGGACCTGCAGTGGGTCTTACCGGCTGATGATGACGATGAGTATCATATTAACAGATCGACACCAACTAATTAAAACATTAACCGTGTTATTACAAAAAAGTTAAATACGCATTGAACTCTTTTAACCTTGTTTACAGGTGGATTTGATTTAAATTTAAATATTCTCTAACACTTGTCTAAGTTGACAGTTCTTATTTTATTATTGTATTTCTGTTTGTTAGCGAAAGACGTTTCGCAATAAATTACGAATTTCCGGGGTATAATTAATTTAGAATAAATAAATAATTACACAATTTTAGAGATTCACAAGTATTTTTTTTTTATCTTAGTCTTTGGCCTTTCTGGAAAATTCCGCAATTCTGCCAGTGTCATGTACATAAAGCTTAACTTCTACGGTAATGGATCAACAAAAGATCTGAAGTTGATTTAGACGACCACCATATATATGTCTAACATAGAACATAGGGACAAATACACAATTGGGTTAGTAAGTTCCTAAACATATAAGTTAGTAAATAAATATGTATATTTTATTCACAAGTAAATCATATCTACTAACTATATGACACTATTGACATTTGACAGTGAATTTGACAATTTATTAATCTGACGTTATGCTGTTATTTCACCTCACATACTTTGACGTAATACATTTTTTTTACCTAAAATGTCACAATAATGATAATCAATGTCACTTAAAATAAGTAAATGTTCTTGATGAAGATCTGAACAAAAATATATTCGTGAATTGAAATTGTTCGAAAAATATCTGTATGTAATGGAACGTTTTTGAATGATGAGATTGATTTGAACGAATGTTATTCAGAGTTGCTTGCATAAAAAACTTAAACCAAGATATTTACCAAGATACCACTTAGACACGCTTTTGTATTTGTTATATTAAATCTGATCTTATAATAAAGTTGATAACTTTTTTCCATTATTATATCTATTTCTACGTTATATGCCCATTTATTTCCAGTATAATTCCGCACCAAAATGGGGTCTCCGTTATAATACATATTAATCTACAACTGAGGTTTTGATTGGTCTTCATTATCGGAAGATTTTAGTCGTATTTATTATATTATAGTACACCAATTATATATACTCATTTCAAAAACATTTCGGGTTTTGTTATTGATACAATGGGCGGCCTTATCGCTACTAGCGATCTCTTCCAGGCAACCTTTGGATGGATTTGTTCAATGGAGTAGATTCAGGGATATTCTGCATGTACAAGAAAACAACAACTAGTTAATACCACCTAAGTTAGTGGCACGTAGCTGTGACATGCTTATAAAATATAAATAATATATAGGCTATATGAATATACCTATTGTTTTACCGTATTGTTTAAATGTTTCTGTAAATTATTTGTTCTGGTAGTTAAGTAAGAAGTTTGTTTCTTACTTGCTAATATAGAATCTATTTCATCATCGGAGTTAGATAGAGAAGAAATAATATCTTACAAATGTGAAGTACTAACGGTGATTATAGATCCTGACACACTAGTCTTAGAAATATGACCAGAAGAAGAGTTGCTTTTGTAACAGAGTAGAACAAAAATTTGTTGTTCTATAGTCTATTTTCCTTGCAAGTGCATTTTTTTCCTTTACTTTTTGTGCACTTAGTTTCTTTCTTTTCTGTCACGGGCTTACTAAGTATGTTGGATAAAGTCTTAATTATACCACTATTTGATATTTTTTTTGTAGACAATGTGGATGTTGACTATTATCTCTTACTGCGTATGATTGCAATTGATAATCATTTCTCGATATTCTGCCTAAATATGTATAATGTGTTGTGAGGTTAGGTATATCGTTTTTATTGAAACAATGAGCTGAATAGTTGCTCTGTAATAAAGAGTATTTATTTTATTAAACACAATGTTATACCACAATATTATATGGTAACGCCATCTATTAATTTTTATATGTATTATTTCCTCTTCCTTATTCCGCATGTTTTATCTATACTTTCGCACGCTATTTATTATCTATGTAGTTTATACAACCCCTTCCCTTCCAAAAAGAACGGAACGCAAATCGCCGCCCGCGCCTCTCTCTTTTACGGCTGACGATCCAAGTACCCGCACGCAATTACGCAAAAAAAAAACTAAATCTATACAAAATACAGTTATTATTTGGATTATCTATTTATGAACATTTACCAGGACGATGGTGTATACTTATTGTGTGGTGATTGTGGTGGAATCGCAGAACCAGCCCAGAATTAAATCAAGAACCCGGTAAGTTCCGTTCGAATCCTACCGCTAATTATACCTATATTTTCATAAATTTCCACCATTATATAAAATACAATATTCTTCCTAACCTAACTTACTAATTATATATTAATTTTACATACCTGTAATAAAGAGAAACAATATTCAAAGCTATTGCCTCACTTTATTCCTTACTAGTATGGATTAAGTTTTCAATGTAATATTTTAGAGGCGTTAGAGCCACGCTGAAACTATTACTGGTTTCAGCATGAATGGGTCGGCTCGCCCGGGGTACTACCACCCGACATACAGAAACCTGACGTGAAGTAACAGTGCTTGCATTGTTACGTTTCGTTCGGTGAGTGAGAGGGCCGTTGACCCACCTCCCCTCCCAAACATTCTCCTCGACCTCTCTCCCAAACACAGGTTGGTAACGCATTACCGACTCCCCTGGTGTTGTTAGAGTCTATGGACCGCGGTGATCACCTTAACATCAGGTGACCCGCCTGTTCGTTTGCCTCCTATGATATATAAAAAAAAGTAATGGTGTCTAATATACCATTTACAGACACATAGTTTCATAGTAAATCCCGAAAGTCTCTGCATCGTTCATCTACATCTCACTGGACTTTTATAATGTATTAAGATTTTCTCGGGTTCTTGGAGTAAGCGACTGTACTCATGTGAAATTAATGTCACCAGGTAATCTCTATGCAGAATGTACAGGGTGGCCCAAATGAGACCTAGTGATCTTAAACACGTGTAACTCTTGTAATAACGGTTTTTTTTAAATGATTTATTTTTATATGTTAAATACATTTTATGGAAATTTAACGTGACTATGTGTGAAATATGACATCAGTCAAATGACCATCATTTTGCTCGATACAGGCATTGGTTCTTTTTAGCGCATTTTGCATTACACGGCGTAATGTTTCTGGTTGCAGGCGCCGTATTTCGTCTCGAATATTCTGCTTGAGCTGTCCAAGTGTCTGTGGTTTGTTAACATACACTTTGTCTTTTAAATATCCCCATAAAAAAATCGGTCGCAGTTAAATCTGGTGAATGAGGAGGCCAAGAGAAATCTGAATTTCTTGAAATTATGCGTTCAACAAAAATTTCACGCAGCATGTCCATAGTTTGCCTAGCAGTATGCGCAGTGGCTCCATCTTGTTGAAACCACAAATTAGGATGTTGCTCCACCATTGTCCGCAAAAAGTTCTGTAAGAAGCCCCGGAGACTGTTTCTGGCGTTTCATCCTCATTCTCAAAGAAATATGGGCCGATAATTTTTGTGGCCATAAGAACGCACCAAAAAGTGCATCTGATTGGTTGTGACTGATGCTGATGTATTGCCCTTGGATTTTCGGAGCCCCAAGACCTACAGTTTTGTTTATTCACATAACCACTTAAATGGAAATGCGCTTCATCCGTCATCAAAAGATTATTTTAAAAAATCATTTTGTGTGGCTAATTGTGTAAAGCGAATAGCGTATGGTAGTCGTTGTTGGGGGTCTTGCGGTAGAAGCTGTTGCACAATTTGAACTTTGTATGGATACATCTTAAGATCCAACTTTAAAATTCTCTGTAATGTTGTTCTGGGTATACCCAATTGGCCGACGACGAGTTGAGTTGAGACAGTTGGATCATTTGCAACACTCTGCTGTACAGCTTCCACGTTGTCTACAGTACGAATATTTCGATGAGCACCTCTTCCTGGGCGGTCGGCAACTGAACCCAGTTCCTCAAAACGACGAACTAAACTTGTAATCATGGAAGATGTGGGCGCTGATCTTACGTTAAAAAAACGGCGATAATTTCGCTGCGTCAGAACAATTGATCGTTGAGAAGAATAATAAAAATCGATAATTTTAATGCGTTGTTGTGGACTGTACGTATTCATTTTAAATTTCCAAGAGTTCAGTTATAATCTGCAAAAAGAAAAAATAAATTATGTTAAAAAATAAAAAAGTTATTTGTGTTTCACATCAGTTGGTCTTATTTGGGCCACCCGTTATAGTATTACTTGTCTTCATTGTAAACTTTAGAAAACTATCTAGTTACTTTATATTGAGGTGGATATAATGCTGAGATATATCGAAACCGAACGGCATTTTTCAATAAACACACAATATGGTGCCAATCTGTCATTTTTGAATGTCGTTGCAAGATGGCATGGTTCTGTCAATGATTCTTTTATCTGAGATCATTGTGCCGTGAAGAGAAACTTTCTACAAGTATAACTTAATCACTGTACATAAATTTATCACTGTACTTAGATTCATTTTGAAAAATATCTTCAGAATGTCTACATACAAATGTTGTTTCCAGGGTAAATAAATAAGCACTTGCTTGGAGATAGTGTCTTCATTGTGAAAGCCTTAATTTTTAAATCCATAAGTAGGCCCTCTTTTTGCCTCATTTCCTCTTTAAACAACATTTCTTTTTTATAATTTTCCAATCCTAATTCATACAGATTCTTTTTATGAGTAACATCGATCTCCTGATTCCACATGCAATTTTCGCTCCTTTAATTCCTTTGCTGCGATTTCTTTATTTAATATAATTAATCGTAACTTTTATTCTGTGATACATAGAAAAAACTAATTTACGTTATTGTTTTCGTTTGGTGGTCTTTTTTTATATATCATAGGAGGAAAACGAACAGGTGGGTCATCTGATGTTAAGTGATCACCACCACCGTAATGACAGAGAAGGCATTTTTTTATATTAAAATTTCTGACTACTAAAATAAATATATAAATGAACAATTAACACTAGTTTTATCCTCCCGACTTTTCCTTGCAAACAATTTATATAAAAACTGACATTGGTCCCTATCTATAATGATGGCTTCTGTTTCGTCGTCTGTGTGACGGGAAATTGTCATCAGTAGTGGCAGTTTCCAGAGCTAAACAAAATAAAGTTAAAATGAGTTGCATATTCACATTGAATATGGGGTGGCAACCACCACACCCACACGGGCCGCGGTACCTAGCCTAGGCAGTGGACTGTATTTAAATTGACTGGAGGTAGATACCCCTTGAATAATGTATGCCGAAAGGCTTTTCTTATAATCGGGATAAAAGCTCACTTACCTGATATAATATGTCTTCTCCGCCAACGTAACCGATGATTAGAGCACCTGTTTTCCAAAATGTACACACACAAAGCACAAAACAAAATTCCGAGCCGCCGTGTCGCTAGTGTGGTGAGCGAGTCCGAAAAAGTGCGCGTTCTGACCAAGTGGCGCCGAGCAAGTGACCGATGTGTCAAAAAAGAATTTTGCCTACCCCCAACCAATTTATGCCCGAACAGAATATATACTTCATGGCATTAATTACATGAAATATAATGATAAATTTAGTATAGAATAGCCCTTACCATATTTTTTAATAGAGCTCTTTCAATTGGCTCTCAGTTCTTTCACCTTCGGGAACACAATGTTGAAATTGTTTCATTAGGTCTGCGTCGCCATCATAATACACTATATAATAATAGTAGTATACAACCCATCAATTTGACGTTCTATGGTTTTTCTTAAATTCTACTGTATGGGTCATGGTCACTTGTGGAAGTACCTCCACCTAAAATTTAAAACAAAAACTATACATACACAGGACATTAAAGCTACATTTAACAGAATGTGGGTTTGTTATATCATATAATTGTATAGTTAGTATGAATGTACCTTAGAGCCATCAGTAATCATACATGTTGTTTATAATTAAGACATTTTTTATTCCCTCGTTTAATTTACTCTCCTAGCTATGGTGATATAAATACATAAATTTTGTAGGTGGTATAGAGCTACGTTGAAGTTATTTCTGATTTCCGCATGTATAGCTCGGCTCGCCCGGGGTAGTACCACCCTCTCACAGAAAACCGACAATTACGGAAAAAATATTTTTCATTAACAGGCTACCTATTAAAAGCATCTTAGCTTTGAACGTTGCTTTTTCATTTTATTTTTCATGTTTCTATAGCTGCTAATTAAATTATCTGTTGTGAGAGAGCATTGAGTTGTATTGGCGTTATAAATTTCTGTAATTTTTGCCAATGCTCGCTGCTTATCACGCTGTTTTACAAAGTCTGTCTTTTTTTATTCTATTATCGAGATATACTCGTATGGTTCAATAACCCTCGTAAACAGCTCCTGTTCCTCTCGTGGAAAACTTGGTGCACGTGAACGATGCCCAGAACTTACTTCGTTTTGAGTGTTCATATTGTGTTCAAAGTAATTGGAGGGGCTGGTGAGACCGTGTAAATAGGCTCCACCAGGATTGTGCGGTGAAAAAATAATAGAGAATGTAAGAGTGGTTGGGGGCCTTGCCTATAAATAAATAAAATAACAAGAACCCCAAATAGAAAGCGTGGACTGACCTGCAACTCAGCACCTCGTACGGAGCAGCGGCGTCTCAGGCCAAATGTGCGGTATTATTCTCCAGCGGGTAATATGAACGGGTGAAGCGGTGCCGTTGAGATTATATATTATAACTTCGCAGACAGTCACTGTGCACAGACCACAGGGTCTATGCACGTTTGGGTAGTGTAGGAATACGTTCGCTAACACTTCATCAACAGTATAATGCACGACTTACCTTGTTATCTAGGTATTGATTGCCGCACCGCTGATGTAGTCTGGTAACGTATGTGGCCGCTGAACACAGTACCACTCAAGTTCGGTGTTATAGACCGCGGCACAATCACAAATTCCTTTTGTAAAAACGTTTGTTACGCGAAATTATTTGTTGTGTAGTGATTTCGTTAAGGAAAGAAGTTTTGTTATGCGACGCCGTTGTGTGGTCTCGAGCAACAGTAATGTGTCCGTTAGATGTCGCACGAACAAAAATGCAGCAATCACGGGAAGCCATGCACGGATTGGTTAAATAACCAACCCCTGTGATTGGTGCAGCGAACGTAAGCGATATGAGCTTCGCGAGAGAAGATCGGATAATGACGATGTTCGCACAGTCACAGAAAATTTAAAAACGTAAAAGCGCAATGCTTGCGTCGACGGGATTCAGTCTATCTGAGCCCATGCCTTACCAATCAGCCGTGAAAATTCATTTTCCGGTAGGGGCACATCAATATTCATTCTTTGCCATTTAGCTAATACCTAATGGGTCCCAGTGATCTTTAACAAATTTCATGACGTCTATGTCTAAAACTGTAGTATGTAACTCGTATGAGCAATGAGTTTCATTATGGATTCCTTTTATTTTTGAGATTCTTCCATTATGTTGAGGCCCACATGCGTAGAATGAGCATAGAATATAAGAAGCACAGGGCGTTCATTTCCAATAGCTGGTAAAAATGACTTTTTATAATACCTCAGTCTCCTTTCTATTAATTTGCTGTGGCAGCCCATGTTGTTTGTGCATTTAAAACTTCAGTATATCTGAATTGTCATTAAAACCATTAGGTCCTTGAATAAGGTTTAGCATAAAATCAATAAATTTGCCAGGAATATCGCATTCTCCTCGAATGGTGTCATCAGCAGTTACGTTGCGAGGAGGCGGATGAGCATCTCTATTTTTAATGCTGCTTCTCAAATAATATGTAACATCTTCAAATTTATAATCATAAATTTGTAGTTGTTTGCCATTACAGAAGTTTCAATGTCTGTTTTGTACACATTTTTTTTGTAACGTATTCCAGTTGACGCTTCAATCGTAATACGCTCACCAAATTTCTTTAATATTTTTTTTTGCACGATTTCAGTTCGGTTATCTTGTATATCATCGAAATCAATATCATAATTTCCAAACTCTAACAATAAAGCTTGGTATCTTAACAATAATTGAGCCGAGTATAAATTATTCAAGTATTGTCAAGTATAATTATTCTATTTTAAACTAACATCATACAAAGAATAACGATAGTATTAATTAAACCATTTATAATGGATAGAACAAGTTTGGTGAGGAAACCTGTGGCGTGTAAATTGCCCAGGCGCGGTTGAGTAATTAGGTTTGTGTGCACAGTCGAGGGAGTTGTGGCGTATAAACACTTATTAAAGTAAAATAGTTAGCGGAACTATAAAGTAATCACCAAAGGCCGAAGACAGCTGTTCCTGTTGTGGTGGTGAGTAGGGTTTCTGTTATCTTTATTTGCGGAGCGATGCGGTACCACAATACTAAGTGTCTATGTGCGTTGTATTGCAGCCACGAACGACAACACACTCTCAATGCGAATGCAAAACTGCAAATAACAAGAAAAAGACAAGGGGTATTTCGCTGCATCAAGTAGCACTTGATATTCCGCATTCCTTGCTAGCGTGGAAACTCAATAGCTGAAAGTTAGTAATAATGTTTTGCGCCGACACAAAGTTTGCAAAGCTAGCAACAAGAGATGCTTCAGTCTTTTATTTTTGTATTTCAGTGTATTAGGGTAATGTCTACTCCACAAAATATCAATAAGACTGGAGACGCCAGCAGCCTAATACCGGCGGATAATCGTCGTCACAATGACGATGGGAAAATAGCGAAGGGAAGGAAGCGGGAAGTCGTGCACTGACCTGGTGTTCTCCTGAACGTAATCCAGCATCCACGACCGCGTACAGCCGCCCAGAGTCACTCCAGCAGCACACTGCGTTCACCTTCACTAGAGTCACTAAGTCTGGTATATGTAACTGTCGTCTCCACCGTGCGGACGCGGACCGAATATATTATAGGATTTCACCTATAACTGCGCGATAATATCCCCTGACTTCTTCAATAGAATCAGGAGCGCGGGATGCGAAACAAAGCGAAAAAATATATGTGTCACGTCAGCGCGATAGACGTTGCGAGAAGGTAAGTCGCGGCGACCATTCATGCACGACAGGTAAAGGGTGGGATGTTAGGAGTTGTTGCGAGTTATAAACTAGATGGCGTTACCAAAGACGTTGTCTTACATTTTGTTCAAGTTGTATTTCTTTCATGTGCAATGATGGTTTTAGTCTAGCGTCTACTCCACAAAATATCAATAAGACGTTGTCTTACATTTTGTTCAAGTTGTATTTCTTCCATGTGCGATCTTGGTTGTACTCCATTGTCGGATGGGTTTCTATCTTCATGGACCATGTAGTTGAGTTACATAGGTTATGAAGTACACAACATGCGTTTACACTGTTGGTGGCAGTTTGTTTATTGTAGTCTCTATGACTATGACGGAATTAACACCTGCATCTTGCTTTTAAGAGCCCTATAGTGCGTTCCACTACATTTATTGCTGAATCATGTTTTTGTGTATAATAATCTTCGGCAGACTCAGCTTGTGCATTTATTATATGATCCATAGTCTGTACACTGACACTTCCATATTGGATAGAGCGGGTGATTCTATCGGCATGCAGTAGAGTGAACGTTTGTAATAGATTAGCATGCCACCCCCGCGGGTGGCACGGTCGTTTCTGACTATGCTGTAGTTCGCGATCGCGAGGCTACGCATTTTCGGTTTTAATAACGTTTCCTGTACGAGGAAAATATCTATTTGTCTATCGCGTAAAAAAGCAGCTACTAGATCGCGCTGTGTATACAGATTTCTAGCATTAAAAAATGAGAGAGATAGACCGCGCGGTTTTATTCTGTTCATAGCCGCGAACATTTTTATTTCGTGTAAGAGTTAGTGCCCTAAGAGCGGGCGATGCGTTGCAACGTTTTTGCAACGTTTGAGAAGCGTAAGATCGCGTTGTACGTGCCCGTTTCTTTGTTGGATGCTATTACTGAGGCGAACGCGAATATCTCCTCTATGTCGTGTAATGTAACTGATGCCCTCCTTAGTGCGGTCAAGGATGACCAACACCAAGTTGAACTTGGCCTTCGTGTGTGGGTGGTACATGCGGTGTACCTCGCGGACGGGGAAGTTCTCGTTCTTAAGGAACGCTAGTACTTCGTCTGTCGGGATTTCTGCCGGGATGCGGCGTAAGACTACTCGTAGGAGGCGCTCCTCCTCTAGTGTGTATGTGAAATACGCGAGTTTGTGGTCGCGTAAGTATTCGGTGAGTTTGCGGTGTTGCTGTGGGTTCGGGACCTTAATCTGGATTCCTGCCTGGGTGTTCAGTGCGGAAGTGTAATGTATCCCTAAGTGTTTTAGTGCGGTGGAGATGGCGATCCACCGCGACTTGTCCTGAATCGTGACTGGCGGGGGTGGGCGGGGCTTCTTATCCGCGGTTTGTGTCTGTGTGAGCGAGACGGAAATAGGGCTGGATCTGCCCGAGCGCGGTCTAGTGTTGGATGTTGATGGTGTCGGTGTCGGTGTCGCGGTCGGCACCCGGCACCCGGGTGCCGTCTGCGTTGTTTTCGCGGCATGGTATTTTCTCGGCGGGGCCTCCGGGGCCTGAATCGGAGTCCGTGAGCGACGCGGTTTGCGAGGTCTTTTTACGCTTTGATTTCGCGACGGTTACGTAACCGTCGTTTTTGGCCCGGGCGCGGACGCGGGAGGCGCGGATGACGCGGCGGGTGACGCGGTATCTATTTCCATGTCGTCGTTAAGCGGCGACAAGGGTGAGTCTAAATGAGCGAACGCGTTCGCGGTAGGCACGCGGGCCACGTAAGTTTCGTCCTCCGAGGACGGGGCTAAAACCGAACTAATAATAGCATTTGCGTCTACCGCGGGATAATTCGCCCGAAACGACGCTATAATCTGTTCTATTTGTTCCTGGGACGCCATCTCGGTGGCTCGAGGGGGGCCGCGAAACAAACCTCCCTGCCTTAGGGGCAGGGGGGCACGCCTGAACGGAAAGTTACGGGACTATCCGAGTCCGGACCAAAATACCTGTGGGCGAAGTGCAATGCCGCACGGTATAGAGCCTACAAAGCCTAAAGGGAGAGCCCTAGCAATCCCGGGGCCGAGAACGCAGACCGGTAAACCGGGCTACGCCCAAACAGACATCCGAGGATGGAATGAGGGGATCAGGTGGGTGGGAGGGAGACACACTGGACTTGACTAGGCGACCTCGCCAAGGCCAAGCTACCCAGGCCCGTCTGTCAATGCAGTAGGCCGCGGGGCCTACGGCGAGCGGACAGGTCGCTCCAACTCAGTTCGTTGTCTACACCGTTAGGTATCCGTGAGTTGGCCAGACGACTGGACTTTCAAAAGAAATTAACGCGGGTTCGCACCGAAAGGTGCGGTTTGATACGCTCTAAAGTCGAGCGCCTTACGATTGACAGTCTGTTATTGTAACAATTGACAACCTGTTACTATTGCTAGTAACGGCAAATGACGATTCGCGGCGGACACACACGAGTGATCGTAACGCACGAGACGCGACGTAAAAACACACGGCACTGAACACGAAGGAAACGCGGGGCGACACAACGTAAACAAACGAAGCGGGCGACACGAAACTCGAAGAACAGCACTGTGCGTACGGCGCACGGAGACCGACTGAACGCGAGCGAAGCGCGGACACGACTGACTTCGGGAGCGTCGGAGGCGAAGTGAAGCGAGCGCGAGCGCAAGATATCGGATCGGACGACGAGAGCGGCGGACGCAGCGGAGGCACGTCTGTACACGACGACGGCCCGATCGGAACTCCGACCGTGTTCCGTACTGCGGATCACGTTGGTGGGGCGGCGATGCGGCGCACGCTCCTTCCCCTTCCACGGCGAAATGTTCTCTCTATTATTTACCTTATTCTTAAACTTATCATTTATACAAAACTAAACTTACATTCTAAACCTTAAGGGAATACTAATTCTTTATTGAATTCTTAAATATAATATATACATTTGTCTAAAATACGTTTTAAAATTAGGTGTATAGCGCGTCCTACTCGCACTCGCTGTGCGCTCTCTTTCTGGCGCGAGGCCACGCCCACTGCGGTGTTTGTGTTTTGTTTATGTTTGTTTATCGTTCTGCACACCAGTCAATTTAGACATTCGAAGTTACCTAAATTTCCACCAAGCTGAAAATCGGTAAGATTGTTTAAAATATCATTAAAAACAAAATTTGAAAGTTCCCCATCTTTCCCGTGTAAGGAAAAAAATTTATTCAAGGTCAAAGGTCAAAAAAATGAGGTTTTCGCGATTTTCAGCAAAACGGTAAGTTTTATCATAAAAATACCTCAGACAAAAATTGTAGATCATAAAATTATCTACAAAAAATTTATTAATACTTTTTTTTCTACGAGCCACTGTTTTTGAGATATAACTATTCAAAAAGTTGTAAAAGTTGTAATCGTCATAATATGCACACGTTTCCTCGCCACCTATGAGGTAGTGTACTTAGCGCGTTTTTTTTAACGTGGTTTCCCCAGTAGGCCTATACCACGGGTCAGTTTTGATCCTGTTTAATTTGAAACTATTGAAAAATAATGGATATTAGCAGAGATTGAAAAGATAAAGGCAATTTAAGTTAAAAAAAAGTAGTGAAATTTAATCGTCCGAGTCGTAACTTTCAAAATCTTCTTCTTGTTCTTCTTCTTGATCTTCTTGTTCTTGTTCGTCTTGTTCTTGTTCTTCTTCATCTTCATCCTGAGTGCATGTAAACTGCGTTAATAGCGATGTATCGCATGTTGCCTCGTTGGAATCAAACGGATCCTCTACTGTTGGTGATTCAATATTAGAGCACAACCGGCCTTGACAATGTGTACATGCCGGAGAACAGAACAGTCCGACTTTTTTGGAACTACATTTAGCACTGCATCCCTTTTTGCAGTTGCAAAAAATCGAGTTCAGCAGTTTTTCCGGCGCAGGTGGAAGTAAAGTGTGCACTGGTTCTAATGAATTGTTGACCAACTTCCAACCCCAGTCTGTAGGGTCTAGCTGATAACCAAGCCACACTTGAACTTGGTAATATACCCTAAAAAGATGTTGATGAGCAGCAACTGAGGTTGGAGGAAGACAAGCTAATTGTACTTGTTTTTTACTTTTGGTGTTTTTAACGAAACATGCATATCTATACTTATCTAAGCAGGTAGTTTTTTTTAGGAGCTCCGTACATAGAAAGAAGAAAGCGAATGCCGTTAGTAATAATTTATTGTCGAGTAGAATTACTATTTTTAAAAACTTCAGCACATTCAATTAAATTTTGTTTCTCAAATAGTTTGAAAACTGTTATTTTACCCCTCCTGTAAAATGCAGATGTCGTATCATAGCCAGTTATTGCGTGTAAAAATAGTACATGATTTTGACACTTTGCAAAAGTAGATAAACTTTTTGATGAATACATTTCCGATTGATGTTGAGCTTTTCCTGGTTTTAAGAAGAAAATAGTTTTTTCAGTTGGAGTTCGAGCAGTCAGGTAATACGAGTAAGTCTATATCTTCACCAACAACAATAGTTGTATTTGTCAAATTGAATTGCTCAATTGCTGTTTCAATTATCAATATATCAGCATCATTATTAGCTTGTCTTACCAATATATTTTCCGTAGTAAATCTTTCTTTCAACATTGAAATGAACCGAGACTTGTTGTGAGTATTAGAAAGAAATTTTTGTTGGCTGGTTGGAACTGTCATATTTTCATCAAATAAAATATCAATTGATGAAGATGTTGCTAAAGTTCGACGACGCTGTTCTGCAGCTTTGGTATTTCTCGTGCAATCATTATAGCCATCAAATACGACAGTAACTCGGGAACCAAAATGTCGACGTACATATGGTACGTATTTATCTAATATAACGTTGAATGTTTCTTCACTATCCCACACAACGCGATGTAGTAAGTATCCTCCGTCAATGATGTATGTCGCATTTGTGTTGTTAATATCAAAGTCCACCTTTTCGAAACAATCGTAAATTGCAGACTTCTGTGTTTTACGCATCCCGATGTCATCAAATAACGATAGAGGGTAGGGAGATAGTTCATATTCAAAATAGTTTTCTATTTCATCTTGAAATGCTGCAGTAATACTCATGCGTTGGAACAACAATACAGGGTCAACAGGTACTTTTTCTTCATGAACTTTTATGGTACTAGTCATAGCTAAAAGAGGAACAACTTCGTCAGAGCGTTTTAATTTAATATTATTGAATGTGAGTCCTGTCATTTTTGCCATAGAAGCAAGCCCAACTTCGCGAGCTTTATAACAATTGATTTTATCATCACCAACGACGCCACTCGCAATAGAAACAATTTTGCTAACGTCTGGAAAAGGATCATGCGTTGAGAATCACTCTAAAAGTTTTCGTACATCTTTAGCATATTTTTTCATTCGCGAATCACTTGCATCAACATGCTGCTCGGTCGTATCCATCCTAACGTTAGCGAGATCTTCTAATTTTTCACAAACGGTATTATTAATAGCATGCATATTATAAACCCATTTACTTATGACACTCTCTTTTGTACTTCTCCCTCGAGCAATACCTCCATCTGTCTTCATGGCTTTCATCATAGACTGCTCTATTACCATGTCCGTTGAAGTTCCACAACTTAATTTGTCAGAACGCCTAACTGTGAAAAATCCGTCAGAAAATCTTTCGTAAACTTCAGGGTCTATCGAATTTTGTAACTGTTGCATATCCTGCAAGTAAAGGTGTGCAGACTTAGCATAAGGAAAATGTCCAGATGCGTGAAAATAAGGAAGCATTTCTTTGACGCAGTTTAAATGAGCTTTCCAATCCCCCATACGCTCAGCTCTTAGGAACTTTTTAGCAATAGAAACCATATGAAAATACGGAATCCAAAGTTTTGCAGTTGGTCCTCGTTCCTCATATTCTTTTAATTTTTGATTCAATTTATTAAGTAAAGCACCAGATACTTCATCATCATTTTCAATATCATTGTATGAAAGAGTGTTATCTAATATGTGCTCGATATTTATGATTAGATCTGCATCCATGATGTCATCAATTTCAACTTCTTTTAATATTATAATTGCTAAAGTAAATTGAAGTAGTGTATGAGCTCGAATAGCTCTTGCGTAAGCATGACCAATGATCATTTTTTCTAATGATTTGACCGCATAGATTTCTGCGAGTACTTCTTTCATGCCGCTTCCTTGCATAATATGACCGATTGCTCCCAGAAAGGACATCAGTAGATGAAATCCTCCGAGTCTGACGATGATTTTTGATACTTCAGAGCCCTCAGGTGCGGCTGATACAATTTCTCGAGCTTTAGCGTACAGGGGCTGGTCGAAAGTCACGATGCATACATTGTGGCCATACTCTTTTGCATTCTCTAATGCACAAAGTAAAGTCGTATAGATAGTATTATAGTTACTGGCTGGTTGGTGAATAAACGGTAAAAATGAAATTTGAGATTTAGAGTAATTTATATGATTATTTGTTAAACGTTCAATAAAACCATTCCATCCAGGTAAATACTCATTTTTCCATTTCCCATAAAACCATACTGTATCAGCTTTTTTGAGGAAAGATACCGTTTCAGTTCCATAAACAAAATCAGTAACATTTATTTTACTGTAACCTACTACACCGTCATTTTGATAGATCTGTATCGGCACATGAGCTTTTGCTTTGAAACCTTTTGCTGAAAGAGCTTCTTTTATTCGTGGCATAGGCTCTTCTAGTAAAACTGAATTTTTAGGAGTAACAATTTGAATAATAGCCATTATGTGGAGTGTGTTATTGCCGTCGAGCGTATTCACATTAATATCAGCATTGTCGGCAACGTATTGAATGAGTGTGCCACTTTCTGGTGATAGGACATGAGGAGGACGATGAAAAACTGCTGCTGCCTCATACATTATTGTTTCATTATAGGATGCACATAAACCAAATGACGAAAAGATTGGCATAAGACGTTTTGAACCGAACCTTCGATGAAAAAAAAACTGCGAGGCCTAATTGTAATTTAGACTTAAAAGACCTTGGTCGAACAGCAGTCATGATACTATGGCAAATATTTGTGCATACTAATTTTAAATGATCTAAATTTGATCGTTTATTCTTTAAAATCACTCGTTCTACAAAATATGTCAACGATTCTGGGATTTCATTATTTAAATCTTCAAACATGCGACCTGGTGGAGGGTAGTTAGAATTATCAAACACTGCGGTTTGAATATCTTCGCGAATGATATCTGCAGCTGCCTCTAGGACTCTGAATCGTTCTTCTTTTTTATTCATTTTTTTTTTCGTACCAGGCTTGATTCAAAATATCATGATGATTATCTACTAAGCATATGAATGTTGATGCTCCCGATTTCTCAGTGATAATAAGTTTATCGCCATACTTCAGTTTTAGTCGTAGCTTAATCGATCTGTTATCTAAAGTCGTAGTTTTGCAAATATTCTTTAATTCGTTTAAAGTAAACTGACAGTCATCGCTATTTTGCATGTAAGTAAATATTTCCTCCATTACCCGATTCGTAGCTTCGTCTTTAGGACGACCGATTTTAAGTCCAGTGGAAGGTTTCATGAAAGAAGCATAGCAATCGTGATGATATTTAGCTTCTGCAGCAACTAAATCATATTCAAATTCGAGTCGAGCAAGAACAGCTTTTGCTGTAGTATCGTTACGAGTCCGAGCTATTTCCAGAATTGAATCTTTAAATTGAAGTGTACTTACTTGACTGATTCGACGGCGAATATCTGAGGGTTTTCTTTTCTCATACTCTTCATTCAATTCCTGGCCACAAAATAGACATTGTTTTTTAGAACAAAAAGCTGATTCACTCGAACGTAATCTAGTACGAGGACTTTCTGTGGATGTACTGGCTTCTTGTTCTTCACGTTGTCTTTTATTAGCTGCAGCAATAGAAGACTTTCGAGTATAATTTTTACTACAATTTTCATGTATTGTCACAAATTTTTGGTTTTTTAGATACTCCGAAAATTCATCTGCTCTTTCGATATTTGCATTAATTAATGTCTTCATACCACGTTCAACAGTAACAATTTCACTTTCAGTTAAAAGTTTAGCGCAAATAAAACAATACTCTGACATTGTTGTTATAAAACTCAAAACAGCACGATACAGGTTAGGATAAACACGTGTTTTCACTACCAACTGGCGTTCAAGAATAACAGTATTTCAGTTATTATAGCAGGTATAAGACCCTAGCCACGCACACAATTGAACAGGGGACAGATGTTTTCTCAAAGTTACAATGGCGTATAAATTAAGGGACTGGGTTTCATTTTACCTGATATTCTTATAGTTATAACTTATGTATATTTTATATTAGTGTAAGTTACAATGACCGATAGAAAAATATTTTAACATATATTACAACTATAGAGATGTATATATACGTGGCGTACTCATGCATATTATGACGATTACAACTTTTTGAATCGTTATATCTCAAAAACGGTGGCTCGTAGAGAAAAAAGTATTAATAAATTTTTTGTAGATAATTTTATGATCTACAATGTTTGTCTGAGGTATTTTTATGATAAAACTTACCGTTTTGCTGAAAATCGCGAAAAACTCATTTTTTTGACCTTTGACCTTGAATAATTTCTTTTCCTTACAGGGGAAAGATGGGGAACTTTCAAATTTTGTTTTTAATGATATTTTAAACAATCTTACCGATTTTCAGCTTGATGGGAATTTAGGTAACTTTACTCTTATTTTTTGGTCTAATTTGACCGGATTATATAATAATTAAATGTACTTAAAATAATAATCCAAAGAAAACCAAAAATAAACACTATTTATAATTCTACGATAGTATTTATTTAAAATCATGTTTTCCTTGTGATAGTGCTATTTTCAAAAACTCGGAAGATTTCGTACATCACGAAAACGCCTTTTTATTGGGGTAACAAAAGCAAATTCCTTGGCCACAAATTGACAAAAAACAACGCCTCTGTCACTGCAAAAATATCTCCTTTATCCCTCTCTCGTCAGCGTAGCGATGTTCAGCAGCACTACTTTGTCGGTGTTTTTGACTTCTGAAAAACAAAATAATTGCATATTTTTCAATTGATATGTGAACTCCATTAAAGACATTGTTTATATTACGTATGGTTAAAACGCAGAATAATAATTTATTAATTTTAAATAAAAAATAGTTGTTATAATTAATTACCTTGGGAATCATTGGTGGCCTTGAAACTTTTAGGAGAACTTAATTTTGTACTGGCACTGTTCTCAGACTTCCTCATCCTAAATTTGTTACAAGTTGCAATTTTACAACGGTGATTTTCTTTTGTAATAGAATGTAGTGAAATTTTCATGCGATACATTGAACCATTTTTGTAAATCAATACATGCAGTTAAAATCTCTTCGTTTCGCAATGTAATTCCTTATCCTGTGTCCTTTTAATTTTCTGGTAAGATATTTTTCTTTTAAATGGATTTCTTTTTCTTCTTCAGTGACATGTTTTTTTTTTTATTTTCAAATGTGTGATATTCTTCGCATTTATCTCTTTTAGGCTCGTGAAAAGTGATATTGACTTTCTTATTTACAGTATCACGATATAGCCGTACATTAGAAACTTGGGCAGTGTAAATAACTGGATCAAACCACTCCTACAGGCAAAATATCTTACGAAATGATACGAATCCATCGAAATATTTACGATTGGAATCTTTGAGAGTGTTAATAAGCTTCCACAAGTGAAAATCTTCCACGTGATCAATTACACTTTGTATCATATAATATGAAATAATTTTTGGATGATATAAATATGTTCGGTCGTTGATTTAGTTAAAATAAAATGTTGATTGTATGTTTAAATGTCACGCCTTGAATATTGTTTATTATAGACTTGTATGCTCTATGACGCCATCCTTTTGTAATAAAGCACTCACTCTTACATACCATAAATAACGTCATATTAACAGTTGTACACTTACTTCTCTTAAATAAATCAGTTCATTGTGAATATAGTGTTTTTGTTCTCACATATTAACATGGTAGCAGAGGTCCGTGGTTCTTAATTAATGTGGACACAGTTTGTCAGATATAAATGAAAAGTACGAACCTGCTAAAACATAACCTAAAAGTGCACGTGAACATTTTTTTCTTTTCTAAAAATAAGACTCTGTTCAACAAAATATACGTTGAAAATGTCTTCAAACAATCCTCTAGCCTTGATAGAGAAGTTAACCGGTCGAGAGAACTACAGCACCTGGAGATTCGCAGTTAAAACATACCTAGAGCATGAGGAGCTGTGGAACTGTATCGAACCCGAAACTAACATCCCTGTTGACCCCAAACGCGACCTGAAAGCGAAGTCGAAAATTATCTTATTAGTGGACTCAGTGAACTACGTTCACATTCAAGAGGCAACCTCCGCAAAAGCAGTGTGGGACTGCTACGAGATTTATGCACAACTAATCTAGATGGATGCAACAATGTAGAAGAATATGTGAGCAAAATCATGACCACAGCTCACAAGCTGCGTAATATAGGCTTCAAAGTAGACGACGAGTGGTTAGGAACACTACTCCTCTCCGGTCTTCCTGAAAGTTATAGACCTATGATCATTGCTATAGAAAGTTCTGGCATGAAAATAAGTGCAGACTCCGTTAAAGCTAAAATTTTACAAGATGTCAAAATGACTGAGAATAATTCAAATGCATTTTCAGTAAAACATAGAAGCAAAGGACACAATAAACCATTTAACAAGGGACCTCGGTGCTTCAATTGCAATCAATATGGACATATAGGTGCTCAGTGCAAGTCAAAAACAAAACAGAAGAAACCACAAAGTTCAAGCTATGCTGCTGCTTTCATAGCTTCCGAAAACTCAGGTGATTCATGGTTTATTGACTCTGGTGCGTCAATGCACATGACCAAATGCAATAACATGCTGAAAAAGGAAAAAACACCTGTCATAAAGACAATAAAGGTAGCAAATGACAAGTTATTATCAGTTCACAGTTCAGGACAGTTGGTTTTAGAAGTATGCAATGACAAAGGTCAGTACAATGAAATTTTGTTTAAAGAGGTGCTTTATGTGCCAGAGCTGGCCACAAACCTACTATCTGTCAGTCAGATCATTAAGAACGGAGGTCAAGTGAAATTCAATAGTAAAGGCTGTATTATAATGAATAAAAACAATGTGGTTGTTGCAACTGCCAGTTTAATCAACAATATGTACCAGTTAGATGTAAAATGTGAACATGCATACATATCAGATGTTGATGAACAGGATATTTATATTTGGCATCAACGCATGGGCCACTTGAATTTTCAGGATTTGACTAAAATAGTAGAAAACACTAATGGTGTGAGAATATCTAAGAAGGATAATAAATTAACCTGTATAACATGCTTAGAAGGGAAACAGAAACGCTTACCATTTAAACATAGTGAATCCAAAACTTCAAAGTTATTAGAATTGGTGCATTCAGATATTTGTGGTCCAATGGAGACCAGATCTTTAGGAGGTGCAAATTATTTCATAACGTTTATTGATGATTATTCTAAAAGGGTATTTGTATACTTTTTACATAAGAAGTCAGAAGCACTAGAAAAATTCAAAGAGTTCAAAAATCAAGTAGAAAAGCAGTTAGAATGTCAAATTAAAATTCTTCGCTCGGATAATGGCCTTGAATATGTCAACTCTAGCTTCTCTGAGTTTCTTAAAAGTAATGGAATAATACATCAAACCACTACTCCTTACACTCCCGAACAGAATGGAATGTCGGAACGCATGAACCGAACATTAGTCGAGAAAGCAAAGTGCTTGTTAATTAATGCTAACTTACCTAAGATGTACTGGGCAGAATCCATACATACTGCTGCTTATTTAATCAACAGGTCACCAACAAGATCTCTGAAATATAAGACACCAGAAGAAATATGGACAGGAAAGAAACCAAATATAAATCATTTAAAAGTATTTGGATGCGAAGCTATGATTCATCTTCCTAAAGAAAAGAGGAGAAAATGGGATCCCAAGGCTCAAAAAGCTGTATTTATAGGATATTGTGAACACACAAAAGGATACAGATTTTTATTACCAGGTTCCAGAACAGTAATAAAAAGCAAAGATGCCGTGTTTCTAGAATCTACAGTAAAGAAAAACTGTGTTCCGGTAGATTTGACGATAGACAGAGAGCTGTCTGAACCAAATGACAAGGATACATCTAAAATCTCCGATACAAATGAAACGTCACAAACTACAAACACAGATTATTTCACTGAAATGAATACCTCATCAAGTAGTGAATACTCACCGAACCAAACATTTGAAACACCGCCTCCATCAAATATCACTTTGAGACCCAGAAACAAAAAATCACCTGTAAAACTTAATTATGAACAAAGCTACTTGTGTGTTAATGAAGATGTCAGTATTCCATTCAATTACAGTGAAGCAATAGCATCACCTGATTCAGAAAAATGGAAGACATCAATAAGAAAAGAACTTGATGCTCATTATCAGAATGGAACTTGGACATTGATAGAAAAGCCCCCGAATGCCAAAGTAATTGAAAGCAAATGGGTTTTCCGAATAAAAGATGAGACAACAGGCCCTCAATACAAAGCTCGACTGTGTGCAAAAGGATATGCACAACAGGAAGGGATTGATTATAATGAAACGTTTTCACCAACCGTAAGGTATGACTCTATTCGATTACTAATATCTATTGCAGCTCAAGAAAAATTAGAGATCATCCAATTTGATGTGACCACTGCCTTCTTATATGGGCAACTGAATGAGAACATACTGATGACACCACCAGAGGGAATGGAGTGCAAGCCAAACATGGTATGTAAATTAGTTAAATCTCTATATGGATTAAAGCAAGCACCCAGGTGTTGGAATCATAAATTTGATTCAGCCCTCAAGAAATTTGGATTTGAGAAAAGTAATGCAGATCAATGTGTGTATATTGCACAAATAAAAGGGCTCAAATGCTACTTATGTCTATATGTTGATGATGGACTATTGCTCTGTAGAGATAAATCAGTGATTATGGAAGTGATCAATGATCTTGAATCTAATTTTGATCTTAAAGTATGTCCTCATCTATCAAACTTTGTTGGTATGCAAATTGAAAGACATGAAAATGGTATTTTTATTCATCAAACCAAATATATCAACCTCTTATTAAAGAAATTTAATATGCTTAATGTTAATTCCAACAGCATTCCTGCTGATCCTCATGTAAAACTCCAAAAGGCGGATGACAAGCCAAAGAAAGATCATCCATATCGAGAGGCCGTTGGATCTTTGATACACGCAGCTACTGTAAGCAGACCCGATATAATGTTCGCTGTAAGTCAGGTCAGTAGATACTTACATTCTTATGATGACTCACACTGGAATGCTGTAATGAAGATATTCAAATATCTGAAAGAAACTAAGGATTACGGATTAAACTATATGTCCGAGTCTGAGAGCACTGATTTAATTGGGTATAGTGATGCTGATTTTGCAAATGACATAGAGACCAGGAGATCAATAACTGGATATGTTTTTCTAAAAAATGGAGCTGCTGTCACATGGTCTACACAGCGACAACAAACAGTGGCATTATCAACCACTGAATCTGAATTTATGGCTGTGTGTGCAGCCACAAAAGAAGCTATTTGGCTTAGACAGCTACTGTGTGATATCTGTGAATATAAACAGAACTCTGTGTGTATAAATATTGACAATCAGAGTGCTATTATTGTGATCAAGAACAATGAATTCCATAAGAGATGTAAACACATTGATATTAAGTTCAATTTTGTTAAAGAGAAATACCACAACAAGATAATAAGTTTAAATTATGTACACAGTGCTAATCAATATGCTGATATCTTTACCAAAGCATTACCTAGAGATAAATTTAAATTCATGAAACATAATATTGGCATGTCAAAGTTTGTTACTTAATTGTTACTAACAGATATAAAATATGTCAATTGTCAATACAGTTATTTAATGTTGTAATTCATATTTCATAAAAGGCTTGAATTTAGGAAGAGTGTTAAAATAAAATGTCGATTGTATGTTTAAATGTCACGCCTTGAATATTGTTTATTATAGACTTGTATGCTCTATGACGCCATCCTTTTGTAATAAAGCACTCACTCTTACATACCATAAATAACGTCATATTAACAGTTGTACACTTACTTCTCTTAAATAAATCAGTTCACTGTGAATATAGTGTTTTTGTTCTCACATATTAACAGATTTCACCCACTTTTAAGTCTTGTTATAGTTATTTACTTAAAAAAATAAGTTTGACCTAGAATGACTATTGTATTGATTGAATTAAATGGTCGTCTAGATTATTTTTTTCTAAAATTAAAAGAAAATGATATTTTTTTATTTTTTTATATCATAGGAGGCAAACGAACAGGTGGGTCACCTTCTTATGTGATCACAGGGGAGTCGCAAGTGCGTTGCCAGCCTGTGTTTGAGTGATGGGGCGTTAGAAGGGGAAGGGTAGGTGGGTTTCCGGCGCTCTCATGACCGAACGAAACGCAACAAAACAAACACTGTTACTTAACGTCGGTGTTTCTGTGAGAGGGTGGTAGTACCCCGGGTGAGCCGACCCGTTCATGCTGAAACCAGTTATAGCTCCAGCGTGGCTCTACCACCTACGAAATTTGATGTGAAAGGTGAATGTAAGATAACTACAACACCTTTGTGGTCAAAAAGGCGACGACCACTTCATTCCAGCAGTCGTGGTAATGAAAAATCGGAAGCTGTTAACAAATTGTGCAACAGCTTTAAACAAACGAATAAAAAAGAGGATATAGAAGACCTCAAGAAATAATTATTAACAGACGAAATAAAATTTAAAAGGAAACTATATGAGTTGCAGTTACAATAAGAAATGGAAATAAAAAACGAAATATTACTACAAATAAAAAGCATGTTTTTTTGTGTCTAAAGGAGGCAAAAGAAACAGGTGGGTCATCTGATGTTAAGTGATCACCACCGTCCATAGACACTAGCAATACCAGGGGAGTCGCAAGTGCGTTGCCAGCCTGTGTATGGGGAAGGGGCAGGAAAAGGGGGAGGGAAAGGGGAAAAGAGGTGGGTCTCCGGCGCTCTCATTGACCGAACGAAACGCACCAATGCAAGCACTGTTACTGCACGTCGGTGTTCTGTGAGAGGGTGGTATTACCCCGGGCGAGCCGACCCGTTCGTGCTGAAATTAGTAATAGCTACGTGGCTCTTTCTCCTTCAAAATGTTCACTTTATATGTTATTTAATTATTATTTAAATTCTCAGAATATTCAGTTATTTGGTTACGTCTGAAACCATACCCATGATCATTGTTGTTCAGAATTATTGGGTTTATTTGACCAGTTTCTATCAAATTATTTAAATTCTTTTTAAATCATCAAGTGAAGGTTCGCTTCCCTTTCTTAATATGCATATATTGTGCTAAATACAACATGCTAATATAACATTTACAACAGTTTGCACTTTTAATCGTATTTCCATTGCCAGAACTGAAAATCTTTGCTTAAGTACATCCCATTGACGTTCTACTACATTCATGGTCTTAATATGAGCTTCATTATACTTTTGTAGTCCTGGTATATTTGTAGCCAAAAATACGGAGTAAGCAGATGAAACATCAATAATAAATATACTTTTTCTAGTATGTGGCGTTCTGGCTTTAAGTAATGCATGGCAGCAATCACACCAAAAGGTATAAATTTAAAATTATATAAAGCGGGTTATTAATAGAAATATTGAATAAGTTTACATGTTTCTAGAAGCACCCGCTACCCCTTTTAAGGCAAACAGAGAGTAATAATAATGAAGCTCTTTATTGCACACACGTTGAAAATATACTAACTGTACAAGTTAGGCGGCCTTATCGCTGATAACGATCTCTTCCAGGCAAACATAAAGAGACGTTTAATTTTCAAAAATACCGGGTGGCAATATAAATACGCGCAGAAAATTACAAAAACGATAGATTTAAACAAAAGAAATAACGCAATAAGACAGTTCTATTACGACAGCGAGAGGTAATACCGGTGTAGATATTTTTTATGTGACTGATCTTGCCTGCCTAATACCACGAGGGAATGTGTTCCAAATTTTTGTTCCGTCAATATGTTCAATAGATGCATGAATATGCCGTCTTTGCGCATCTCTGCATATTCTGCTAGATACTTATATTTAGTTTTGTTTTTTTTTTTTTTATAATTAGAGTTTGCAATATTCCTTTTGTTCAGTAACTTACGTAAATCGGGGTCAAGCCAAGGAGCAGGTAAGTGTTTTAGTTTAACAGCATGTATAGAAGCATGCCGATCGTATAGTTGAGTAAGGAGAGATTTAAACATTACAACATTATATATATAGTATGTAGAACTTTAAAGGATAACCACTGTCTCCCAGCAAATAAGCATCTTTGTAATCACCTCTTTCAAACTCTGCATAACGTCGGCTATTTTGATAAAAAGAGGAAACATGTGTTGATCCTGATCAGCGTGTGACGACATCAGATATCAATAAGTCTGCTGTGCTAATTATCTGTACGATTATTGACATATATTCTTTTCTATTTCTGAACAATTCTGCATCGTTGCCACTTTAAATACAATTATATTATTGACTACAGATATGATTAATGAGATATGATAGTTATTATGTAACTGCATATACATATAATTCTATGAAATAGAATAGTTTCTATCTGGTGACTGAATATTTATGTGGGTACAATCAATACAACCCAGAATATTTGGAAATTGGGCAATTCCATAAAATCTGCTTTTAGGTTTATCTGTACGATTATTGACATATATTCTTTTCTATTTCTGAACAATTCTGCATCGTTGCCACTTTAAATACAATTATATTATTGACTACAGATATGATTAATGAGATATGATAGTTATTATGTAACTGCATATACATATAATTCTATGAAATAGAATAGTTTCTATCTGGTGACTGAATATTTATGTGGGTACAATCAATACAACCCAGAATATTTGGAAATTGGGCAATTCCATAAAATCTGCTTTTACTTAAACTTGTTCTGGTTTTGTTTCTGGAAATTGTATAAATTCTTGCCTTAAAGTTAGAATAGCATCTGAAACCCTTTTTATAATTCGGTTACAAGTAACGACGCTGATACCGCCCATGTCTGCTACTGCTAGCAAATTGCCCGTTGCATAAAAACGTAATGCAATTAATAATTGATTTATTGGTGATACTGATGTATTTCTGAAAACAGATTTTCAAATAAGAAAGGAACCAATAAAGTTGAGACGATAACATGATTAATCAAATTGTATAATATTCACTAAGATCACAGTTTATACATACCGATTGTCCTGAAATTTTCAATTAATTTCTATTTTGTCTAATAAAAATATTACAGATTCCTTTGATAAACGATATCTCCTAATAAAATCGATGTCATCATGTATGAAAAAAAAAACAGGTATTTGACGATATGTACGTGGCCTGTATAATTATGTCGGATTTAGAATTAACTGGACGTCCTGAACACCTTCCAAACTTTCCAAAAAATCACTTAGTATTCCTCCATTTTAAGGTTATCTCAATATGCGTAGCTCACAAATAACTGTCACTTAAGGATAAGAGTCTGATATTTCGGACCGTAAATTTAAGTGATCCATTAGTGTATAAGGGACACCAAAATGTTGGTGAAAAGCAAAAACGTATAAATAAAACTCTTGGTAAATTTGTTGTAAGTTTGACTTTTAGAATTATTCCTTCTAAAATTCACTGCATCTATTTCTACTTTTGAATTCATTTCTTTAACTTGTAATGTACCAACTTCTCTTGCTCGACAAATGTTAGCCACTTTGTCAATTGGTATCCTTCCATTAGCAATAAACTTTCTTGTAGAGATTTGTCTTGCAAAACTTGCACTAGTCTGTCACGAAGTAATTGATCTCCTAATGGCTTAATTTTTGTCGTTCCATAATTACAGGTAAATATTAATTGCCTCAAATGAGTATAAAATTTATCAAAACTTTCACCACATTGTGTTTTCTTTCATTAAATTTATATCTCTCTAATACTTCATTATATTTAGAGTTTATGTACGCATTTGTAAAGTCTATAAATCTTCTCGTAATTTTGACTTTCCTCCTTCGTTAATATAAAACTCATTATCACTTGGTTGACTCAGGGTCCATCATATTCCTTAATGAGAGTTTTATTTTATCTTCGGCCTCATCCTGCCTAATAGTCACGAGGTATTCCGTCAATAACGCATTTCCAAAATCTCCATTCAGTAGCGGCAGACTGAGCTCGTATGTCGAAATTCTGTGGTAACCTAACATAATTTTCCAACGCTTTAAATTTATCTATTTCATCGACTGCTCCATGTTTTATTATAATTAAGAGACACAACGTGCACATGAAGAAAACAGCTTATTGAAGTGAACCTTCTAATGCGACTTACAACAAGGTTGCGTTAAACATTTAACGCTACCATGTAGGGGGTATGAAAGTACTGTTGTGTTAAACGTTCAAAGCTCCTGGGGAGAGGGAATAGAAAGAGGCAGAGCGAGAAAAATAATCAAACATTTCGTATCTTACTTTAGTTATTGTTACGGACAGATGAGCTAGAAATAAATGTTGTAAATAAATGTTTAATAAATGTTTCTCTATTTACTACGAACAGATGAGTTCTCATGTATATATATATATTTCTCTAAACTAATGCTCATTATGCGTAATGGGATGTCATATTATACTAAGAAACACGATATATGTGCAGGTTTAATGTGTCTGGTATAGACAGACAAACTATGTCTATGTGTATAAATTTGTTTACATAATACGTACAGATAAACTGTCGTATTTCTTATTTACTGTGTTCTATATGTCTTATGTGATATTTAGAAATATCGTTTATGTAACAATTCAAATATAACCGCCAATACGATTATTATTATTATTTGTCTAATGTTATACAGAACCATCAATAAAAATATAATGTGAATTTATGTGAATTATGTAAATGTATGGATGAACGTGCGGCAGTACGGCACGTATAATGTACTACTTGTAAGGCTATAATTGTAGTGTTAAACCGCGAAAAATATGTATTGTCACCGGCTCGTTACATACGATTATATACATTGTGAAAGTTAAAATATACAGTCCACTTTGAAGTCAACCAATGTTTTATTGCTTCTGAAGCCTGAAACCTCATCAGCTGACCCCAACAAGTTTGGTCCATCACAGCCGGATAAAAGCCAGCGCATTTGAAGAGGATAAAGGCCAGCGCATTTGAAGAGGATTCAAGCCAGCCTTATTGAAGAGGATTCCAGCAGCATTCTGAACGGGAGAAGCTGTGGAAAAAAGAAGCAAATCGTTGTACGAGACTGGGCACTTCCGTACGACCAACGGTGCAGAACGAGACATCGGCTGGAAGATCGTACCTGCAGAATCGTCGTGGGAAAAACACCGAACGGTGCGACGAGCCTGCGCTGCATATCGCCGAGCGAAGAACACCGAACGGTGCGACGAGCCTGGGTATCTCGTCGAGATCGAGTCACCATGCGGTGCGGCGAGTCTGCAGTTTCCACCCACACTTGGGCCACCTGACGGTGACAAACGGCCTGAGTATTGGGCAACGAACGAATGTCAATCGTATCACTACGCCAATAAGAGTGTTATCGGTGCGGGGGCCGGACTGTAGGCACTGCCGACGGAGTCGGACATTCCAACCGACTCCTGAGCGCCCCGTAGTGGTCTCACTCCTCTGTTGGGTAGTCCCCACCCTTACCTATCCTGCTGTCCATCCCTGAGGGAGCATATCCCACGTGTGGGCCCTCCCGAAGGACTGTTAGGGACTGTTAGGGCTGTTAGGGATTGATAGGGCTGTTAGGGCTTGTAGGAGCTAGCAAGTGCTGAAGATGCCGACTACAAGAAGCCAAGCAGTCGAAGAGAAGACACGGGTGTTCGAGGAATCGCCCGCGTCGCCGTCCGCACACACACACGCGCACGCGAATACACGTACCGTCGCGAACGATACCGTCACGACCGAAACGTTGACGTCGCGCGCCGCCATGATCCACGCCGCGGCCACCGAGGCCAGGGGATCGCGAGCACCGTCGGTACGCTCGCATCGGTCCACCGCCAGCGCCGTAGCTAGGATTAGGCAGGCCGAGTTGGAGGCCGAAGAGCAACTCGTCGAAATAAAACGACAGGAGCTACAACTACAGTCGCTGCTCATCAAGAAGAGGCTAGCGGCAGACGTCGCTACAATCCGCGAGGAAACCGATCGGGAGAGCTTGTGTGCAGAAGAACCTACCGACGCGAACCGTCGGGTGAACGATTGGTTACAGAAGACACAGGTCCCGATACGGGGGGAGTGTGACCGTGAACCAAGGCGCATTTCACCACCACCAGCGGAAGCCGAGATCAGGATGACGCGACCATATGTGACACCGAACGTCACAAACGAAGAGACGGTGCAGCGTCGGCCGAGGTTGCTTACACCGGACCGATCCCGAGATAGAGGAATCGACAGGTTGGCAGATGCTCTGGAGCGGATGGCTGGATCGAGGTCATCGCCTAGACATATACAGGACTTGCCGACGTTCATGGGATCAATCACGAACTGGTTACCTTTTAAAGCCGCGTACAGGGAATCTACGAATATATACAGATATTCGGCGACAGAAAACATGATTCGCCTGCGGACGTGTCTGAAAGGTGAAGCCAGGCAGTCTGTATCAGCGCTGCTGTATACAGCAAACGACCCGGATGTCATTATAAACACTTTGGAGCAGTGTTACGGACGACCGGAAGTTATTATCGACCACGCGATGGAAGATATTAAGAAATTACCACGTATGGGTACTACAGCGAGTGAACTAAACGGTTTCGCTGTAAAAGTGCAAAACATCGTCGCGGTTATAACAGCTGTTGACGAAAAAGGGTACCTACAGAACCCTATGTTGGTGCGGCAGATAACCGCGAGATTAACTCCGCATTTAAAATCGAAGTAGTGTGATTATGCGGAAGAGTTCGGGAATCGGGACGAACCAGAGATTATCACGTTATCTCGGTTCTTAATGAGAGAAGCCGATCGAGCCGTTCGACACGCATATTCAACTTCGGATTCGACGGTAGTACGGAACCCTATCGTCAAACATACGGTGCCACCGAATAAAGCGAGTGAGCGATACCGTCAAGCGAATAAGGTATATAAAGTAGATGACGTCACAAAAAAGAGTTCAACGCAATCAATGTGCTGCTTCCTTTGTGGAAATGAACATCGAACTTCACAATGTTTCAAGTTGAACGATATGTCTGTCACAGAGAGGTGGAATTGGGCGAAAGAGACGCGTATCTGCTTTCTCCGTCTAGACAGTAAACATAGGCGGACTGAATGTAAAGCAAGGAAATGCGGTAAGAACGAGTGTAGACAGCCGCACCACGCCTTATTACATCTGCCGCCTAAAGAGGACAACGTAATTGCAGCATCGGCGCACCGACCGGGTAATGACGAACAAGTATTACTGAAGGTGTGTCCCGTATACATTACCAAGAATGACGGAGGAACGTTGAAGACGTATGCGTTATTGGATGAAGGATCCACAATCACTCTGATCGACGAAGAGATCGCCCGAATGGTCGGCGCAGAGGGTCCGGCACGAACGTTAAACATTCAGGGGGTCACATCGGTTCAGAGGGAAATCGACAGTCAAGAAGTTGATCTCAGGATACAAGGCGAAGGTCAATCGGATTGTCACAGGATCAAAGCGCGTACGGTCCGAAATCTCATTCTCGGTAAACAAACCGTAAAACCGGAATTATGTAAACGATCGTACCTCAAAGGAATGTGTGAAAAGAGTATGTGTTACTCGGATGTTAGACCACGCATTCTCATTGGAGCAGACAATTGGCATCTCATTGTAACACGATGTTTGTTATCGCGTAAGAATAACGAACCAGCCGCGTCACTCACGCGACTCGGATGGGTGTTACATGGAAAAACGCCGAGAAGCTCTATAATACAGCAGAACGAGTCTGTATTACATGTACGAACGTGTCAAGAGAATGTGTGCGAAAGAGACGACGAATTGAGTGCTCTCGTCAAATCGCACTTCGATATAGACTCTTTAGGTATATCGAAAATACAAAAGCCTAACGCTCGAGAAGAACGAGCGAAGGATATCTTCGAACGCACCGTATGCAGGATCGACGGTCACTTCGAAGTAGGCTTACCATGGACGACAGATGAGGTTGTCATGCCACCGAGTTATGATATGGCATTACGTAGGTTACGTACGAAAGAAAACGACGATGATGTGGTAGTGGCGCACACGGTGACGTGTGACACTCCGAGTTTACGCACGATTGAAAAGAACGGGGATTGATGGCCCGTCGAGACCACTAATCCACGATATGAAGACGAAGATGACGTGGTAGTGGCGCACACGGTGACGTGTGACACTCCAGTGGTGAAAATAGAACGATTTTCATCATACGAGCGTGCTAAGCGGACAGTCGCGTACGTGTTCGCGTTCATTGACAAGTGTTGTAAGCGAGCCGACACAATGAACATGACGCATATTAAAAAAGCAGAACAATTTTTGATAAAGCTGTCACAAAAGGATAGCTTTCCCGAAGAGATCGCTAGGTTAGCGGCGGGAAAAAATGTCGACAGAACGAGTCGACTATATAAGTTAGATCCGATGTACGGAACCGACGGAATCATTAGGTTGAACGGTAGAATAAACGCGAGTTCCGTACATATAAAAATGAAAGAGCCACCGATATTGGACGGTGCGCATCATTTATCGTTATTGATTATTCGTAATAGTCATAAAAATAATCATCATTCCGGACGTGAACACATCGTGAACGAGATACGGCAACAATACTGGATTTTACGTCTGAGGCCGTCGGTAAAGAAAGCGCTACGCGAGTGTGGGCTGTGTAGATCACGAAAATCAGCTCCCGTAGTACCGGTAAAAGGTAACTTACCGAACGCGCGGTTAGACGCATATACGAGGCCGTTTTCTCGATGTGGTGTTGACTGTTTCGGACCTATGACAGTGACCATCGGTAGGCGACGCGAAAAACGATGGGGCATGCTGTTTACATGTTTGGTAACTCGCGCGATTCACATCGAAACGGTAGCCAGTTTGAGTACGGATTCCGCGATTATGTCATTACGACGTATGGCAGCCCGACGGGGGTGGCCAGAAATTATGTGGTCCGATAACGGAACAAACTTTCGCGGAGCGTCGGTCGAGTTAAATATCGCGTATCGAGAGTGGATACCGGAGTTACAAAATTACGTGTTATCGAAACACACCGAGTGGAAGTTTACTGATCCGGGCGCGCCAAACCAGGGGGGAGCGTGGGAACGTTTAATTCGCAGTGTGAAAACTGCCCTCGCTGTTACGCTCAACGAGAGAGCCCCTCGCGAAGAGGTGTTAGCGACCGTGCTTACCGAGATAGAGCACACGGTAAACTCACGACCACTCACGTATGTAGCGTCAGAGTACGACGACGCGGAGGCTTTAACGCCTAATCATTTTTTGATCGGTTCAGCCACCGGGGTACCTCACGTCGGGGAGTGTCAACCGGCCGATAGGAAGTCATGGAGGGCGGCGCAAGCGCTCGCGAACATGTTTTGGTCACGATGGTTGCGTGAATATTTGCCGACGTTAACACCTCGTGGTGACGTCAGAACACGAAACAACAATCAAATAAAAGTAGGAAATTTAGTAGTTATCGCGGACGGGTTATTACCGCGAAATGTCTGGCCCAAAGGGCAAGTAGAGAAAATATATGTAGGTCCGGACGGAGTCGTACGAAGTGCGGACGTGCGGACGCGTGGTGGTACCTTTCGAAGACCTGTGAGAAGGCTCATTGTCCTACCTGGTGAAGATAGGCTCGAAGATCTACGCCGGGGGGAGGCTGTTACGGACAGATGAGCTAGAAATAAATGTTGTAAATAAATGTTTAATAAATGTTTCTCTATTTACTACGAACAGATGAGTTCTCATGTATATATATATATTTCTCTAAACTAATGCTCATTATGCGTAATGGGATGTCATATTATACTAAGAAACACGATATATGTGCAGGTTTAATGTGTCTGGTATAGTCAGACAAACTATGTCTATGTGTATAAATTTGTTTACATAATACGTACAGATAAACTGTCGTATTTCTTATTTACTGTGTTCTATATGTCTTATGTGATATTTAGAAATATCGTTTATGTAACAATTCAAATATAACCGCCAATACGATTATTATTATTATTTGTCTAATGTTATACGGAACCATCAATAAAAATATAATGTGAATTTATGTGAATTATGTAAATGTATGGATGAACGTGCGGCAGTACGGCACGTATAATGTACTACTTGTAAGGCTATAATTGTAGTGTTAAACCGCGAAAAATATGTATTGTCACCGGCTCGTTACATACGATTATATACATTGTGAAAGTTAAAATATACAGTCCACTTTGAAGTCAACCAATGTTTTATTGCTTCTGAAGCCTGAAACCTCATCAGCTGACCCCAACAGTTATCATAATCTCATTGTAAATGTTATAGAATTTGGATATTTCTCCACTAGAAAATGATAATTAAAAGATGCGATCAATTGCGAATTGTAAGCAATGTTAATAAAGTTTGTCTTAAAGAAACAATATGATTTCACTAAAAATCAATTTCTACCCATACCTATTTTCATTTCCACATTACGAAGTTTCACTCCTTCCGAGCAGAGGGACTCCACGCACTATTCTTTTTTAAATCTAACGTTACAATCTGAGTGTGTCACAGTACCGTAGACTATAGATTATCCATATGATAGTTTTACATAGAACAATAGATAGCTAACTTCTCCCCTACTACTTAAATCTAATCAAAGATTCCTGACTGGATGTTAGTTAACTAACTGTAGCTGATTAACTGTCATGAGTTGCACTTCCAAATGTTGCATGCATCAAAATCACATCACTGTCACATATCTGCTAAAAATAGGGAATAATAATTTAGAGTCAATATTTACGTGGGAATTTGAAAGCTCACTACTGACGTAATAATTTAATACTTACAATTTGTATATGTCTAGAATGAAAATTTCTGTTAAAATATTTTCCCCATATTCTGTTGGTCGACTAATGGCCTCATCTGAACAATACAATACAACCTACTACACTTACAATATAATGTGATAGTTTTCATTAAATCTGAAAATAAATATGTCTATGTGAAATAAATATTGTCAAAGTTAATTAAATTCATACAATTATACCTGTTAAAAAATTATAATGTTTATACTAACATTTTTTTTTATAATATTCCTTTCTTGAACAGACTGAGAGAATTTAATATATTTTGATGATATATTTTTCTGATTAAATGCTTTTGTTACATCATTAATTAGCTATTGATACAGACTGCTGAGACATGACGGTACCATTGTTCCGTCCTATTATTTTTTGGTAACTCCTAGTTGCATAAACGATAATGTAACTGATACGATACTAATATGATACTTAATATAAATATTACTTCGCCTATTTGGTTTGCGTATGTATGATGTTAAATCTTTAACCAATACATATTGTAGCATGCGCACCTCCGCAACAGCCTAAGGTGGCTTTCTGCTACTCTTAGGGGTCTACGAGAACCTTTAAAGTCTTCGTTCAGATCCAGCTAACAACAGTACAGATGCACATAACTCGTAATCTTCCTCCGCGTCGTAGCTGGCTGCTGAGCTTCCACGAACGTTAGATAATGATAAATTTGAAGATTTAGCTGCTGTTTATTACATGTCCGTATCGATCGTTCGATGAAAAACAGCCGAGTAAAGATGTCATCTTTTTATTTTTTTATTTTGTTCACGTTCACCGTGCATGACAACCGAAAAGTTGGTGTCTCGATACTGCTAATTAACTAAGATCTAAACGTCAACAATCGACTTATACAAAAAAGGTTGTATTGTATAAATGATAACGATATACTTATCATCTCTTTTGATAAACGATAATTTCTCCGAAATCCTTCAGCTACCATTGTCATAGCGTCTTTGTTAAGTCTATTCATTCTATTAATATTTGTCGTTTCACGTTTAAAAAAAATGTGTGCGTGTACTAGTGTACACACGTAAGAAGTGAAACTTGTTTAAGGCCTTATTTTTCGCAAAATGATCTATATGCAACTTTCAAGAAATTGGTTAAAAAAAAAAAAATTAAAAAAAAAAAAAAAACCCTTTCTTTCTTTATGGCAAACAATTTCATTAATATATTAAAAAATAAAGTTAAATTAGATAAAGTTTAAACAAAAGGATTTTATTATCATAGACATGAATACAAAAAAGATGGCGCGTAACGGAAAAATGTGACGGTAAATTTTTTCCAACGCCGATAAAGAAGTTTCACTTCAAAAACGAGCCATAATAACAAAGAATTGAACAATTTTCACACAAAACTGCATCACTCGATCACAATAAAGTGCCTTTCTTGTTATCGTGTATTTTGATGTCTATATTTGATTGATTGAACGACTCTATTCACAGTTAGGACATTTCACATGTAGCCGAAAACGAGAAAATTGTAAGGAACCGAAATTCGTTCATATTTAGCTTGCTTGCACTTCTAGTAGGTCAAATCAGATCAAATTTACAATAAAATGTCAAACGTAGCGATTTATATAGAAAATTGATTACTCTCTTAAAAACTAAAGTCAAACTGAAAAAAAAAAAGATTTTCTCGTAAAAACCGAAGTAAACATTACAAAACAAAATTTTAATATAATGGCCAATCGCTTTCTAATTCTTGTTTATTAAGCTGGTGGGAGCAAGTAACTGGAACGTATGGAAATTTCAAACCATGTTTCTGTTGAGGGGACAAGGTCTCATGGGTGTAGTTGACAGGAGCATAGCAAAACCGGAGACACGGAAGGTTGAAGCAATTAATGCTTGGAAAGGTAACAATGTAAAGGAGCAGATAGTTTTAGTAAAATGACCGAGGAAGTCGTGCTTCATATTCTCACATGTAATAATTCTATAGTAACGTGGCGGAAATTGTCCAGTGTATATGAATAGAAAACAATATACATGTTATGCAACAAAGGTTCTTTCAATATAAATAAGAAAAAGGTGTTTCCAAAATGGCATAATTCTTTTCGAAGATGCAATAAATGCAAAATCAATTAAAACAAATGGGTGAAGAGGTATCTGAAAAGATTACCAGAAGACTACAATTATTTTGTGTCTGCGTCTGGGAAATTTGTGGTACGGTAAATTTAAAGCCTGCCATCTGGTATATGTTGACTTCTGGTCTTTGCCTCGCTTTTGTCCACGAAACCCAACACTTTTATTAAAGAACTGACCTCTATTTGTAATATTGTTTCTTGTTATTTTACATTGATATGACTTGTGGCCGTTCTTGCCACACTTGAACCATATGAAGCTTTGTACATTTTCAGGTATTTTATCTTGTTGGCCTTTCAATTTCATTTCAGCATCTAGCAATCTTGACTTTACAAAACCAGTTGTCAACTCTTTATCCATAGTTTCTAACGTTGTGACCACAGCATCATATTCTGTGGGTAAGGTCAACAATAAATGACATACCTTGTCAGCATATTTTAGGGAAGCACCGGTTGACTCCAAATCCGTTATTATATTGTCAAAATTAAAGAAATGATTTTGTAATTCTTCACTTACTGAGCACTTCATTGTTCTTCCTGATATATAATTGGTTAAGTACACTTTTTCTCTCGAAAATATCTTCAAGCATTTTTTAACATGTCAGATGCTGTCGTACATTTTTTTAATTATGTCAATGAATTTATCCGAAATACACTGAACGATAATACAGCGTGCCTTCGTATCAATTTCAATATATTTTGCATCTTCAAGAGCAGTTTTTAATCCACGCTCCTCCAAAATTAATTATTCTGAATTTCCATGTTGAAAAGTGAGAACCATACATTAGCTTTGGTAATTGTAACTGCGTAATACCGGCCGACGCGGACGCCATTATGCCTCACTTTGTTAATTCTTTAATTTTACCTTGTAAATCACACTGAATTGTTTTTATAATTGTATATCACCATCTCTTTATATGTTTATTTTGCGTCTTGCCCAGTGGAAGCGTATTGAAGTTGAATTAGTTTACGCATAAATAAAACACTTCTTTATTCGGGCCATCTTGTAATTGAAAGGGAAGAATCACAGTCAAGATAGAGCATTTGCATAGATAGAGATAAAACTATACATATATTATATTAGTTTCTTAACACCTGGAACTTCGTTTTTAATGATTCGCGAGGTCCCATATTATATATTGCTCGAACTGTCCGTTTTTGTAACAAAAATATGGTGTCTACCTCAGCAGACGTCCCCCACAGCAGAATACCATGAGACATTAGGCTATGGAAGTAAGCGAAGTAGACTATTCTAGCAGTGGCAATATCTGTATATACACATACTACACACTAAATATACTAATCTATTACGAATCTGGCTATTGTCGGACTAAAAATGATAATCTTCGATAGCTTTTGATACAGTAGTCTCAATAAATTTGTAAACATAGCTTACTATTTCATTAGCGCCTCTCTTACCTGTCTGTTGATGGCAAGATTAGCAAGAACCTTGCAAAAAAGCCTCAGTAAAGATAGTAAAATTGTACAACGATAATTTCCTGTCGTAATAGAATACTGACATTTAAACATTGTTAATAATAAATCAAGCCATGCAGCTAAAACCTCTTTATTTGGCGATGTCAATTCCTTATCCTGGTCCTTTTAATTTTCTAGCAATATCATTTTCTTATAAATGCATTTCTTGTTTTTCTTTCTCTTCATCAGTGACATGTTTTTTTTTTATTTTCTTGTATGTGATATTCTTCGTATATATCTTTTTTAGGCTTGTAAAAACTGATATTGAAATTCTTATCTACAATATCACGGTATTGCCGTACATTAGAAATTTGGGCAGTGTGAATAACTGGATCTAAATTGCGAAATGATAAGGATTTATTCATATATTTACGATTGGAATCTCTGCGAGTGTAATGAGCTTCCACAAGTGAAAAAGTTTCAACGTGGTCAATTAAACTTCGTGTAACATCAGGTGAAATCATTTTTGGATGATATAATGTTTTCCGTGTTGATCTCACCGAACAGGCTAATTTAAGGCTTCATAGTTATTTACTTAAAAATAGTTTGACGTCGAATATCTATTGGTATGACTGAATTAAATGATTGTCTAGATTTTTTTAATATCCGTTGTTGAACTAATTAATAATAATGATAAAAAAATAAAGTAGTTAATGAAATACCATGAACTTTTTCTTTTCATATAGCCTCGGAGTCTGATTATATCGATATCGAAGAATTTGATTCGACTATGATGACTGCGATTCATTGTTCAATGATTTTTCAAGAGTAACAATTTTGTTTGAATTTTACATTATTTATATTTTTTTAATAAAACATGGAGTGTGGTGGGACGTTTCATCTTTTAGGACGAACAAGAATTTCCAGAGGAATTAATTGTGCAGTTGAAGCAAAAATTTGATAAACGAAGCACAACTAAAAACCAAAAAGTTCAAATCTTGACGTTATTGCCAAATACTTGGGGCAATAATAAGGGTGCCCAAGTAATGGGCACATTTCGTTGATTTATTGCAAAAACCGAAAATCATGAGTGATGAGGATGCAATAATGTCGATTTCGGAAAAGCCATGTAATAATAAATCCAATTTTCTCAGATCAAACACAGGGATAATATTTTTTTAAATTTTCTATTGCTGGACCATTCCCAAATGAAATCAAACAGAAAATAGAGCAATTTTACGAAAGTGATGATTGTAGCACAATGATGCCAGGTCCAAAAAATTCGTCCACTGTCATTCGATCCACGTTCGTCAAAAAAGTTTAATTATGGGAAATCTCTCATTTATTTACAAAAACTTTCTACAGGAAAATACTGGTATAAAAATCGGGTTTATGAAATTCCGTTGCCTGCGACCAGCTCATTGCATTCTAGTAACTTCTGGTGAGACTCACACGGTTTGCGTATGCTTCCTATACATGAAAAAATGAAACTCATGGCATCTGGTAATAATTAGAAACTTTTATTATTTCTACAAACGTTCAATAATAACCATATTTTTTAAATCGAAGACATTTGTTATTATTTTATGAATTATATTTTCACATGTTGTAGGCAGTCATTTAGTAAAACTTATGAAAAAAGAACAATATGAAGTGCCTCGTATGAGTTGCAACCGAAGCGTGACATTCTTTAAAATGGCTATATCTAACACTGTCGGGCGACAGTTGTCCTGATAATGAGTGGGTTCCGGAGGGGCTATGACGTCAAACGCGAGAACGTCACCTAGTTTGTCGAGTATCTTCCCGTTGCGAGAAGTAGTCGGACTGTTCCAGATGACGTTTCCGCTGTTGAGGTCCCCCGCTATGATGACGGAGTCGCCTAACTGGAGTAACGCCTGTAAATCGGTTTTGAGTAACTCTCTGTTCGGCGAGAGGTACGCGGATACTAACACTACGGATGGATGACCGGTCATCCCTAATCTGCATACTGACACTTCCATATTGGATAGAACGGGCGGATCCATCGGGATACAGTAGAGCGATCGTTTATAATAAATCAATGTGCCACCCCCGCGGGTGACACGGTCATTTCGAACTATATTATAATTCGCGATCGCGGGATTTTTCATTTTAGGTTTTAATAACGTTTCCTGGATGAGGAGAACGTCTATCTGATTGTCGCGTAAAAAGTCAGCTACTAGATCGCGCTGTGCCCTAAGACTTCTCGCGTTAAAAAACGAAAGTGATAGACCGCGCGGTTTTATTCTATTAAGTGCCGCGAATTTTATTTAAAAGTTAAATCATTCGCGGATCGAGAGAGGCGCTGCAACGTTGCAGCGATGCCTCTGTACTGAGCTAGCACGTCGAGCCGGCCCAACCCTGTCTCGGCCTTGATGGCCACGCGGAATGCTAAGACCTCTTCGAGGTCGTGCTCCCGGAGCAACTGGTAGACCCAGTCGATCTCGGAGAGGTCCGCAGAGAGGCCGGGGAAGGCATCCACGGACATGAGAGGTGGAGGCGGAGGGCGGGCGGCGGCCGCAGGTGCCCTGGGCACCTGCCGCGCCTGACGAGGGCGCTGTGTGCGCGGTGCGCGGGGACAGCCGCGATAGTTCGCGGGATGACCCGCGTTACCGCACAGAACACAGCTGGGGGGTTCCGGAGTGCCGGCCGAGCGCCCGCACTCCTTGGTGGAATGGTCTCCCAGGCACTTGACGCACCTGGGGCGGAGATGACAATTACGGGCAGAGTGTCCGTAAGTCTGGCAGTTGTGACACTGCGACGGGGTGTTTGTCTTTCGCGGGGGCTCAACGGTGATGCCGCTGAGTCCGCAGACGGAGGTGAGGCTAAAAATAGCCTTCCCCTCTACCGTACGGTCGAGGAGGATCAAGACCATATTGTAGGGGGCGCGTGTGCGTGGGTGGTACATTCGGTGTACCTCACGGACAGGGAAGTCACCCTCCTTAAGGGAGGCGGTGACGTCATCAACCGAGATCTCGGCTGGGACGCGGCGGAGTACTACTCGGAGGAGGCGTTCCTCCTCGAGAGCGTATGTAAAATACGCTAACTTAGATTCCCGAAGGAATCTAGTTAAGTCGCGAAAGTTTTGTACTGAGGGGACCTTTACTTGAATGCCCGCCGGAGTATTAAGGGCGGACGTGTAAGAAATCTTTAAATGATTTAATCTCGTGGAGATCGATGTCCACTGAGATTTGTCCTGTATAGTAACAGGAGGCGGTGGGCGTGGCTTCTTTGCTTGGGGCTCTACGGAACCCGAAGCGTTGCTCTGAGGGAGCGAGAGAGAGACATCGTTGGCTCGGCTCTGACGTGGTCTAGCGACCGCCGGTATAGCTCTGGGCACCCGAGCGCCCTCTACCTGTCTTTCCGTGCGAATAATTTTATCTTTATGACGTCCGGAACCCGAGTCGGAACCGGAGTCAGGAGAGCGCGTACCGCGAGTGCGTTTTACGTGTGTGACGGTCTTGAAACCGTCATCTTCGTGCACAGAAGGCGCAGAGGCCGCGGATGACGCGGGGAACGCGATCGATGCGGTTAACTCGGTCGGCACGGCGGGCGCCGCCTCATCCAGCTCCATCTCGGAGCCGGCCTCCGAGCTGGAGCTCGACGCGGGAGCAGGTGCTCGATCCGCCGAATTCAGCGGCGAATCCGGCGAATCCACGGACGACTCCGAGTCGGACTCGAGAGCCGCGAACGAATTTGCTGTCGCGATTGCCGCGCGGGGCACATGTCTATTCCTAGTGAAAGACGCAAACGATTCCGAAATATCTACATTTGGTCCCTGCGATAGTAGATACTCGTTGTATCTGATCAATAATTCGAGATCGGCCATACCGGGGCCTGAGGGGGACAGGGGGGGACGCGATACAACCTCCCTGCCTGAGGGGCAGGGGGGCACGTCTTAACGGAAACTACGGGACTATCCCGAGTCCGGACCAAGAGAGCTGTGGGCGAAGTGCAATGCCTCACAGTAAGAACCTAACTTGCCTAGGGGGAAGCCCTAACAAGCCTGAGGCCGAGAACGCAGACCGGTAAACCGGGCTACGCCCAAACAGACACTCGGGGATGGAATGAGGGGATCAGGAGGGTGGGAGGGCGACACCTGGACTTGACTAGGCGTCCTCGCCAAGGCCAAGCTACCCAGGCCCGTCTACCTTTGCCGTAGACCACGGGGCCTCCGGCGAGCGGGCAGGACGCTCCACACGCTTCGTTGAATCACCGTCAGGTATCCACGTGTGGCCAGACGACTGGTCTTGTGTCGTCGACCGGGTTCGCACCGAAAAGTGCGGTTTGCTGCGCCCTGAATGGGACGCCTACGATTGAGATTATATCACGCAATGAGAAGCGGACTGAAATCGCACGGCGCTCTCAGGATAACGTATCCGGCGTAAACAATACCGCGAACGCGAAGCGAAGCGCGGCACTAGTCACGGAGCACGTATAGTCTTCACAGGAACGGCCTCACAAAACACGATAACTCGCGAAAGAGACGAATCGATATGTGCGAACGAGATAAAAAATATCGAGAGAGCGATCACGAAACGCGTGTGCTTCGGATGACTGTCCGATCGGAACTCTGTACGTTAAAACCGGACGAATGCAAGTTTTATAGAGAGTGAGCTTATGTCTTAGGGACATCTTGCTTTTGTGACATACTAACGGGTGTAGGCGAGCCATGACCATAGCGGCCTTGTTGCGTACTCGCTTCACGTGAGATCCGAACGTGAGGTGTCTCTCTAGCGTAACTCCTAGATATTTGATCTGCTTATTCCACGGAATGCCGACTCCGTATAACCTGATGGGTTCTAATTTGCGCTCTTCGTAATTACGGCATATGGGGTCGAAAAATATCGCGGCGCTTTTGTCGGGATTAACTTCTATACGCCATCGAAGAAACCAATCACCGAGTGTGCTAACGGCTTCTTCGATGCGTGTCCTAAGTCGTATCGGAAACCAATCGGAAGCGTAGATGACTGTGTCGTCAGTATAGCAACCTACCTCTACCCCCGGGAGCCGAGGTAGGTCGCTGACGAACAGATTGAAGTGGGAGGGTGCCAGAATGGACCCTTGGGGCACGCCTGAGCGTATGGGGTGGGGTGAGGACACTTCACCTTCCACTCTGTAGCGGAAAGTCCTATCTGATAAATAATCGCGGATTAAATGCACTAATCTATCGGGGATACGAGAACTAATTAACTTGTGGATGAGCCCTTCGTGCCAGACCTTATCGAAGGCCTTGGCGACGTCGAAGAAGACTGCTATTGTGCGTTTCGGTTTAGGTTTTTCCGGATCCGGGTTGGTATCGGGATCGTCATTGAATCTGGCGTGAATGTACTCCGTGAGGCGGTGTACTTGATGTGTACAAGAGTGGCCGGCGCGAAATCCGAACTGCTCCGGTGGTAGCAGATTTAATTCTGACATGGAGGTCTGGAGACGGTTCAGAAGGAGCCGCTCGTATAGTTTGCCTATCGTATCTAATATACTAATAGGGCGATAGCTATCGGGAAGTGTAGCCTTTTTTGCCGGGCTTGTGAATGCCTATCACTACGGCCTTCTTCCAGACGGCTGGAAAATGACCCTGGGACATGGCCGCATTGAAGATGCAGACCAGTAGAGCTATGATGCGGTAAGGAAGGAGCTTCAGAACCTCGTTCCTGATCCCATCGGGACCTGGGGACTTCCTAAGCTTTAAACGCTTGATGGCATCCGATACTTCAACGAACGTAATAGGGGTTAGGGTATCCGCCGCGGGGGTCCTGAGCACGCGCTCTACCGAGGACTCGATCGATTCAATATGTGAAGGGTCAGTGTTTGCTGTGTTCGATGAACACTGTTTTTCTAAACTCGCGGCGAGACACTCCGCCTTGTCTATACTATCGAACGCGGGAGGCAAACCGGGGCCTCTATCGAGAGGGGGCATCGGAATGACTATGTCTGACTTGAATTTTTGCGCGAGTTTCCAGAACGCCAGGTGGGACGGCTCGATGTCCTCGAGCACCCTGTCCCACCTGTCGGCCCGGATCTCGGAGATACGAGTTCTAACCTTTTTGTGTAATAACTTTAAGCGTTCGCGATTCTCTACGGACGGGTAGGTGTCGTGGGCTCGAGTCGCGGCGTTCTTTTCCGTGATCAACGCTCTCGCGTCGTCCGGGAGTATGAAGCGGCGATCGTTCGCCGCTTGTACCTCATTCGAGGTCTCCCTGACGGCGGTCTGGAGATAGTCGACCAGGGAATCGATGGCCGAATCCGCGTCAGCTTTCGACACTAACACGTCCGGGATTCTGTCTAAACCTACTGACGTCGGATTGTCTTTGAAATAACGTTGTAATTTCGCATAGTCGGCCACCCTGACCGACGGCGGGGTGGTGTCCGAGCTCTAACCTAATAGTAGTACTACCGGGCGGTGATCTGAGTCAAGTTCGTGAGTCGTAACCGAAGCGTGACGTTTTTAAAAAGAGCTATATCTAACACTGTCGGGCGACAGTTGTCCTGAAAGTGAGTGGGTTCCGAAGGGGCTATGACATCAAAAGCTAGATCGTCCCCTAGTCTATCGAGTATCCTCCCGTTGCGGGAAGTCGGATTATTCCAGAGGACGTGTCCGCTGTTGAGGTCCCCCGCTATAATGACGGAGTCTCCTAATTCGAATAGCGCTTCTAAGTCGGTTTTTAATAGAACTTTGTTCGGCGAGAGATACGCGGAAACTATTATAACGGACGGATGACCGGTCATCCCTAGTCTACACACTGACACTTCCATATTGGATAGAGCGGGTGATTCTAGCGGCATGCAGTAGAGCGAGCGTTTGTAATAGATTAGCGTGCCACCCCCGCGGGTGGCGCGGTCGTTTCTAACTATGCTATAGTTCGCGATCGCGAGGTTGCGCATTTTCGGTTTTGGTTGCGTTTCCTGTACGAGGAAAATATCTATTTGTCTATCGCGTAAAAAGGCAGCTACTAGATCGCGCTGTGTATACAGACTTCTGGCATTAAAGAATGAAAGAGATAGACCGCGCGGTTTTATTCTGTTCATGGCAGACATGATTATTTTGTGTAGGTGTTAATGAGCGGGCGATACGGTGTAGTGTTTTCGCGATGTTAGGGAAGCGTAAGATCGCGCTAAACGCTCCCGTTTGTGGGTTAGATTGTATCATAGAGGCGAACGCGAATATCTCCTCTATGTCGTGTACTGCAAATAATTGATTGATTTGTGCGAATCTGGCGATAACGGTCGGGGAGAAGAGGTCGGGTTGTGTCTGTTTCGCCTGCGGAGGCTGTGTGTGTGGTCTGGGAGCCTGCTGAGGCTGTGTTTGTGGTCTGGGAGCCTGCGGTTGGGATCTAGGAGCCCAGGGGGCCATAGGGGCCCGCCCAGGTTGCGGCGCGCGCGGCACAGAGGGTGTCACGCGTGATATAGTGGGTGGCACGCGCGGCACTGAGGGTGACGCGCGTGGGGTGGGTGCGGGCGCTGCCGGGGTGCGAGAGGCACCCGGCAGGCCGGGGAAGGCCTCTACGGACATGAGTGGTGGAGGTGGAGGGCGGGTAGCGGCGGCGGGCGCCCTGGGCGCCTGCCTCCCCTGCCGGGGGCGTTGCGTGCGGGGCGCGAGGGGACAGCCGCGATAGTTCGCGAGGTGACCCGTGGTCCCGCACAGAACGCAACTCGGAGGGTCTGCGGAGGTCGGGGTACGAGGACACTCCCTAGTGGAGTGATCGCCTAAACACTTAACGCACCTGGGACGCAGGTGGCAGTTCCTAGCTGTGTGACCGTAGCCCTGGCAGTTGTGGCACTGCGAGGGCGTGTGTGACTTGCGAGGGGGCTCTACTGTTACGCCCGTGAGACCGCACACGGACGTAATGTCGAAAATCTTCTTGCCTTCCGTAGTGCGGTCGAGGATGACAAGAACTAGGTTGTATTTTGTTTTTGTGTGCGGGTGGTACATGCGGTGTACCTCGCGGACGGGGAAGTTTTCGTTCTTAAGGAACGCTAGTATTTCTTCTGTGGGGATTTCTGCCGGGATGCGGCGTAAGACTACACGTAGGAGGCGCTCCTCCTCTAGTGTGTATGTAAAATACGCGAGTTTGTGGTCGCGCAAGTACTGTGTGAGCTTGTGGTGTTGTTGAGGGTTAGGGACCTTCACTTGTATTCCTGCCTGGGTGTTGAGTGCGGAAGTGTAATGTATCCCTAAGTGTGTAATCGCGGTGGAGATGGCGATCCACCGCGACTTATCTTGAATCGTGACTGGCGGGGGTAGGCGGGGCTTTTTAGCCGCGGTCTGTGTGAGCGGTGTGAGCGGGACGGAAATAGGGCTGGATCTGCCCGAGCGCGGTCGAGTGTTGGATGTTGATGGTGTCGGTGTCGCGGTCGGCACCCGAGTGCCGTCTACATTAGTTTCGCGGCACGGTATCTTTTCGGGGGGCCTCCGGGGCCTGAATCGGAGTCCGTGAGCGACGCGGGTTGCGCGGTCTTTTTACGTTTGGATTTCGCGACGGTTACGTAACCGTCGTTTTCGGGCGCGGGCGCGGACGACGCGGCGGGTGACGCGGAGTCTATTCCATGTCGTCGTTAAGCGGCGACAAGGGCGAGTCTAAGTGTGCGAACACGTTCGCGGTAGGCACGCGGGCCACGTACGTTTCGTCCTCCGAGGACGGGGCTAATACCGAACTAAAAATCGCATTTGCGTCTACCGCGAGATAATTCGCCTGAAACGACGCTATAATCTGATCTATCTGTTGCTGGGAAGCCATCTCGATGGCTTGAGGGGGGCACGCCTGAACGGAAAGTTACGGGACTATCCGAGTCCGGACCAAAATACCTGTGGGCGAAGTGCAATGCCGCACGGTATAGAGGCTACAAAGCCTAGAGGGAGAGCCCTAGCAATCCCGGGGCCGAGAACGCAGACCGGTAAACCGGGCTACGCCCAAACAGACACCCGAGAATGGAATGAGGGGATCAGGTGGGTGGGAGGGAGACACACTGGACTTGACTAGGCGACCTCGCCAAGACCAAGCTACCCAGGCCCGTCTGTCAATGCAGTAGGCCGCGGGGCCTACGGCGAGCGGACAGGTCGCTCCAACTTAGTTCGTTGTCTACACCATTAGGTATCCGTGAGTTGGCCAGACGACTGGACTTTTTTGGAAATTAACGCGGGTTCGCACCGAAAGGTGCGGTTTGATACGCTCTAAAGTCGAGCGCCTTACGATTGACAGTCTGTTATTTTAACAATTGACAACCTGTTACTATTGTTAGTAACGGCAAATGACGATTCGCGGCGGACACACGAGTGATCGTAACACACGAGACGCGACGTAAACACACACGGCAGTGAACACGACGGAAACGCGGCGCGACACAACGTAAACAAACGAAGCGGGCGACGCGAAACTCGAAGAACAGCACTGTGCGTACGGCGTACGGCGCGCGAGACCGACTGAACGCGAGCGAAGCGCGGACACGACTAACTTCGGGAGCGTCGGAGGCGAAGTGAAGAGAGCGCGAGCGCGAGATATCGGATCGGACGACGAGAGCGGCGGACGCAGCGGCAGGCACGTCTGTACACGACGACGGCCCGATCAGAACTCCGACCTAAGGGTTGTTCAACGAGTGCGGGGTATTTATAATAATGAAACATCTGGCATTGGGGTTAGCTTTTTTATTTATTTGTTCTTTTTTGTATTTTATATCTTATGCTATGTTAGTTTAGTGCATTCTTTACAGTGACTTATGTTTATATATATATTTATATTTATTGTATTTTACACCTTATGCTATGTTAGTAATATGCATTATGATGTACAATAAGCTTTAATTTTATATATACAAACATTCTCAGGTAGGCGGGTTTTACGTGTGCTCTATAATTACATATTATTTAAATCTAATTAAAATTAATATAATTATAATTAATATACCCAATCATCTCCGAAGTAATATTGATTCCAATATTGTTCCCATGTCCACGGTGAAATATTAAAGTACTCCGCTGGTGTATAGCTAAATCGCATTTCGTATGTTCTCGTAGCGATCGCTTTTTCTGCTTCTGGTACTTGGACGTAAGTACCTATCGGATAATTGCTCGCCATGTATAAAACACAGTTAGTAATATTGTGTATATTTTTGTATTTTATATCTGTACACATTGGTTGTCCTGCGGCTAACAGTTTCCACTGTTCAAACTGGTTCTCTGTTAATTTGCATTCGTCCATGAAACACGCATTTGCATGAATTAACGATGAAAAGTTAAACGATGAGCCCGGCATTAAACCTGTTAACCTTTCAAAGTTGTAATGCATAGTCACCAGCGATTCCATTATCATTGTTTTACCACTGCTCGGTGGTCCGAGGAAAAATAAGTTATTTTTTTTCGCTGATCGTCTATAAAAATGATCCATTGTAATTTTTGCAAATTGAGCATATGTCAGTTGTGGGTTTCTCGATATTAACGCTTTTGCGCTTTTAACGCTTTTGCGTATTACATTGGGGTCGTTAGCATCAGACACTATTCGAAGATAGTGGGCTTTTGCGCGTTCGAGTCTTTTGTCGATCGTTTCTGAAAATACCAAAATTCTGGATATTGACACGGCCGTCCGGAGTCGCTCTGAGAAGCTCTTGCTAAATTGCATGGCAATCCCTTCAGGAGTTTTACATAAATGTCTTTGAGCGTCTCCCTCGTTAAAAGCTCGGTTTTCACATAGTAACATGACCAATTTATTGTTTTGTTCACTAAATCTTGCGCTTCTTGAGCCGGTAGGGTGTCGTCCGTCTCCAGTGTTAGTCTGTTGTATTGCAACTGACATGACTCCTTGTTGATGCTCCATTGATCCCCATTCTCTTGTTTCAGGTAGATCTTCATCGGGCGCAATAGACTCTTCATCCATTCGTCCGTCAATTTCACGAGATGTTGTGCTTTGTTCTGGAAGTAAAGTATTTCTCCTTTCGGCATGATCATCGATACTTTCGTCGCTTCTCCTCTTGCTAGGCGCAATTCCCAATTGACAAGAGGCGCATTGCACTGTTCTTTTATCTTTGTCCGTAAGAATGTTTCGAAGTGTTTTACGAAAAGGGCCGGGAGCAAGGTACTCAAGTAGATGAGCAATACATGTAATTTTCCGACACATAGGGTTTGACTCTTTAATAACTTTACCAAGCTTGCTATTGGACCTCTACTTTTTATTTGTGGAAAGGTAAATAAGATGGTAGTGGTTGCGCCTCGTACCTGTATGGAAACTGATGACTTTCCAAGGAGTTCGGCGATTGTACCTGGATCTAATTTTTCTTCTCTCAATTGAACTGCACTCAATTGAAGTAGTGGGTTCACTTCCCTGGGAGAAGTTGTTTTGGCTGCTGTCGTTGTTGTACTCGTCTCGCTGATCATTGTCGTATTGCTCGTATCGGGTTTCTTCTTCTTTTTCATCGGTGCCGATGTGTTCGCTTCCGGCGGTCGTCTCGTCTTCGTTGGTGTAATTATCTCCTCTGCTACAACTACTTCTTCCCCTTGATAATATTGTCCGCTGTGAGCGATCCGAATCTTCGTCCGAATATGTTTGTTGTGTGGCCTGCATCATTTTCGTCCTCTTTATATTGTAGATCCTCGAGATGAAGATATGCACTTATATCGGCTGATGTACAGATATGATATGCGTACACGTATGACGCGTATTCCATCTGATACGGACACGACGACGCTGACCGACGAACTATGCTTGTTCCCGATCGAGCCCTTCATATTTATACACGAACATTGTGTCACCCTTCTTTTATTATACGACATTTATATGCGCATCATTTTTTTAAATGTCATATGTGCAACAATGTGCGCAGATGTATATTATCTACTTTATCTGTTTATTATCGATTATTTCGCAAGCGCAAGGTCCTCACCATTCAAGAGGGGTATACCGGTATTCAGGCCGGTATTTAAAACTTTAAACCTAATATACACTTATATTAGGTTATAAATACATTTATGTATATATATAACCCAAGTAGTAGTGATGCTAACCTAACCTAAATAATCCAGAGACCTATAAAACACCTCTAACCTAACCTAACGTAATATATATATATATATATATACACTAACCTAATTAGTATAGTAGTTGACAACAACAACACACGCACAAAATACTGTGTGTGCTGCAGCTGTCATTCACATAATTTTTATAGTTTAATGACGTGTCAACAACAACAAATAATTAGTACACGATAATTGATATGACTTTTTAATTATCATACTTGCATCATTAAAATATATGGCACGTGTGTGATCCACTAGTCATAGAGCAAAAAAAAAAATGTTGTGCTGCTATACTCTATGCTACCCTGGTACCCGTGATCCGGTGGCGTGTGACCGTTTTTTGACGTTTTACACACATATATACACACTACCGCAGCATCATTTAGTATACATAGTAAATATAGATTAATATCCAGTTAAGCTATTACGTTGGTGGCATGGCCGGCCGCTAGGCCGCGCCGCGCCGCGCCCGTCGCCTAGCGGCGACCTACCTCTATCACAGTTGAACCTAACAAAATAAAATTTCTCAATTTTGTATATAGCTCTCTGCAGTTAGGTGTCCTTTTTTTAACGAGTTTTTGATTTTCGTAGAAACGACTGGAGACCATATGACATTGTGTACTTACTTGCGGGTTTTAACTCATCAGAAACTTTAAACAAAGGTCCGTCCGTTGTCTCAAATGAGGTTATGGATATATTTGTTTTACCGTCCGTTGATCCTGCTACTATAAATTTGAATCGGAGTTGCTCCATATTCTTTGACTTTTTCTAGAAATGTCGTTTTATAAGCCAATACTTTGAAATGTCTGTGGAATTTTAATTAAACTAATGCGTTGCATTTTTATTTTTATTTGTAAAGTTTTTATTTTAATACTAAGCTACACGCTACACTATTTTACTTAATATGAATATCTTACCTGTAAACAAAGAAACGATATTGAAAGTTTATTATTAAACTACCAAGCAGGCACGTATCCAAACTTTTGATTCTTGGGGGGAATAAATCCCTACTATCCCCCCTCTGTATACGTACCTGCTATCAATTCCTTTTTTCTCAAATCCAAATTTTATAATATTCTACTCAATCACCGTCAGTTGTCAAATTCCAACTATAGACTACTTTTAAAACGGAGTTAGTGTTATTACGTTACAGCGCCATCTATCAAGTACGAGAGTACATGGTCACTGTTTTAAGGACCAACAACGAGTTGTACAAATTAAACAATTAATTAGTTTCTTTACACATTAAATATAGGTGGGACCAATTGGGCATGCCCAAACCTCCTTCCAAACAAGACATCATTGCTCCCTCTGCATATTAATAATACAACTATACAGACATACAGGCTAATTTATACGTTACCAAATATCGAAAACCGATCCAACAGAAATGAAATATAGAGCCGCGCCCCCTAACGGTGTCATCTCCGGCCCGGTTTTGCTTATGAGCACGGTCGGCGCGGTACTCTATCGTAGTTCGATTACACAACTCAGCACAGTAACATTGTAGTTCCATTGCACAAGTCATCACAGTAACATCGAGAAGTCCTCATGGATCGTCAATAGTAGTGCTCTGTTGGCTCGCGGACGCGGTCATTATATGAGAACCACGGTGTTTTCTTGCGACCACCCCGACCTTCGCTTCACAACCACCACCTTCATCAGCTGGCTTGTGCATCATTGCACATCAACGAGGCCCCTTCAGGACATGACTGGCACCCGGCTGTCGTCACCGAGGCGGGCTACCGACGCTCTCGCTACCACCTTCGAGAGTTCTACGCCCGCCCACCGCCGGGGAACGTCGCCTCGCCTCATCTCGTCTCATTTCCACCTCACCTCGTTTAACCGCGGGCCGGTGATGTACGAGGGCGAGAGGTGTCGCCATATAGACAGGCGTCGGCCCAATGTTAAATATTGCTTAATCTTACATCTATTAATTACGTCCATATATGTATACTATTACGTCTTACATCTATATCTTCACACATAATTTGTGTATTTTATTTTCTGTATTTCTTATATTTTATTTTCTCTTTTTGTTTGTATTTCTTTTTTTTTAATAAACAATATTCCCTATGTTGTGGGATATGGTAGAGTTAATTAAGATATTATAAAAATGTCAGTCAGTGACGCTCGCGCACCGGCTCGAATCAGTCGCTCGCACCAATAAACGTGTAGGGTTTTATTATATATTTCACAATGTTACAATAATAGATTTCGTAAAACGTTCACTTAACAAGGCAGCGCGGCTGGAGTGATTCAGAGGGCGGCGCGCGCGACGTGCGGGGGTTGCCGCCGTGCGGGGGTGAGCGGCGCTTGCGCTTATCGCGGTGGCTGGCACAGCCCGGTACGGTTTGCCGGCCAGCTTCTTTCAATGTCCGACACGATAACGCGACCTGAACCTGCATTCTTCTCGCACCTGCGTATGGTGCGGGGAAACCGTCCCAGGGCGAACCCTCTTGCGGTGGACTAATTTTTCGCCACCCTCCATAATGAGGGCGTGTCTGTAGGCGGAGCTTAAGTCTCCTTATGGAATTCGGATGGGCGTGGCACACTCAATCTTGCTCTGGTGGGCGGATGAGTGTGCGTGCCTGCATTTTTTTGAGTTTTCTCAAGAAAATTTCTTGATCGGGTGGTCTTGCGTGTAGCGGCGCAATATTTTGGAGGTGTATTTGCGTCGATTGGTCTGCTCTCCGAAACATATTCGTGGCGAGGCTGCTTATAAAATCGTCTAGGCTCTCTACTTTAAGATCGCGAGCGATTGTCGTGTTCCTCACGTATCGTGGGGCCCCGACTATCATTCTCAGCGTCTTGCTTTGTTGGGCTCGTAATCTGCGCTTAAGGTGCTCTGACGCGCAACCGAACCAAGCCGGGGCTGCGTACGTGAGACGTGATCTCACGTACGTCTTATAGAGGCCTAGTTTAGTGCGATAGGGTAGCTTTGAGGTAAGCACCGGATACAGCACTCTCCTCGCCACCCTCGCCTGCGCGATGATGCCGTCGATGTGTTGAGTGAAAGTCAGCCCCTTATCTATTGTCACTCCGAGGTATTTTACCTCACTCCTCCATGGTAGGGTATGCCCCTGGAGTGTTAGGGGAGGAACTGGTATCTTGGCATGTCCTGGCTGGAAGGCTTGCGTCTTCCCGACGTTCACTGCTAGCCGCCACTTGTTGAACCAGCCGGGAAGAGCGTCTAGAGTCGGTTGTAAGTAGGATGCGGCTTTCTTTCTATTTATAGAAGTCGCCCAATACGCCGTATCGTCGGCAAACAAGGCTATCTTTGCTTTGCCGACCGCGGGGATGTCGTCGGTGTACATAGCATATAGTAGAGGAGACAGGCAGCTGCCCTGCGGCACTCCTGCCTTCACCTCTACCTCGCCGGATGTCTGATTTTCTACTTTGACTATGATTCTGCGGTTTTCTAAAAACGATTTAATCAATCTTTGCAAGAGGGCGGGGGTGGTGGTCTGGGTCGAGCGTTTGAATAGCAGACCCTCGTGCCACACTTTGTCGAAGGCCTTTTCGACATCCAATAGTACCATGGCGGCGTGGTGTTTCTTGTTGTGGCCTTCGACAAAGGTATTCAGCACCCTTGTAAGTTGCAGGGACGTCGAGTGCTCCTCTCTGAACCCGAACTGTTCCTCTCTTAGTACTATGTGGGGCTTCAACATGTTCAGCACGAGTCTTTCAAAGATTTTCGATAACGTGCCGAGCAGTGTGATAGGTCTGTATCCGTCTGGTTTTGAGTGATCCTTTCCTGGTTTAGGTATCATTATCACTACACCCAGTCTCCACTCTCTGGGGAAGTGACTCGCTCTTAGGATCCCATTAAAGAGTCGCGTCAGCGCCGCGACGGTTTTGTACGGCGCGTGATGCAACATCGAGTGTGTAATCCCATCGGCTCCCGGGGCTTTCTTGGGTTTTAGTTTTGTTATTACGCGCTGTACTGCGCGAGGTGTGATAAACAGTCGGTTTGGTTTGTGCTCCAATGTAGCCGTTTCTTGAGTAGTCTGGTAGCTCATAACCTCGTTATAATGTTGGTAGTCTGTTATAGGATTGGGCGTAAACTGTTTCGCTAAGTGAGCGGCGAAGATTTCAGCCCTGTCTTTTGCCGTGAATTTTAAATAACCGTCTTCTCCCTTGAGGGGGTGTGGTTTTCTCGGCGTCAAGGATAGCATACGGCACAACCGATGTATCGAAGGGGTATGTTCTCCTATGCTCTCGACGTGCGCGTCCCAGGCTTGGGACGCGTGGTAATCTAGAGCGAGCATAACGCGCGCTATCAACGAGTTGAGACGTGTTTTCAAACTCGGGCAGCGGATATTCTGCCATTGTAATCGCAGTTTTCTTTTTTCCTCGATGAGATCTCTGATACGGCGAGGTAGGGGGGGTCTCCTATTCCTCGATTCGTTGATAGTCGATGACATCTCCATGGCGTTGTGGAGGCATCGAGTGATGTCGGTCGTCATATTTTCGACGTCATCGCTAGTCATCATACTACGTTATACGGTTGGCATAGGGAGACGAATGAATACTACAAGATTCAAGTGGCAACTAACTTTTATTAGATGAAGAGGCATTTATATATACTACCTTACATTTCCCATCTAATAAGAAAATAAAATAAAATAATAGTTTTATTTTATGTATAAAGTACAATATTTTAATACTTAAATCTATCTAAATAAGAAAAAAAAAAGAAAGAGTTAGTCAACATAACTCAATATTACATAGGTATATACTTATTATTACAATAATAGCAAAAAAAATGTAAAGATAATATCTTATTTTTTTTCTTCTAGTTACTTAAAACTATTAGATATTAGAATCAACAAAACTGAACTGAATCTGCGAATCATCATGAGATGGTTTCGAATTCGAATACCTATCTCTCTGTAGCTGAGTGCTCGTAACTACGTAATATAATATAATAATACAATGGCAAGTGATTATATAGTTTATATACCTTATAATATAAAGATAAACATGGTTACACAAGCTTAATGATATAAAATAAAAGAAAAGGTATTTTCTGTCATATCAATAGATATCAATGGTACCTTTTATTACGGTAACGATCTTAACTGGAACTATGAAAAGGTTTTGTCCTATTCTTATGTACTAAATCAATTTTACCATTAATATTCACCTCAACGTTTGGAGATACTTCTCGAATAACAGTATAAGGTCCTGAATACAAGTCAGTCAATTTATTACCCGTTTCATTCTTAATCAGCACTTGGTCGTTAGGTTTATAACAAATCGGATTAGTGTGTCTATCGTATCTATTTTTAATATCAAATTTACTGTTTATTAAATTTTTCCTTGCTTCGATTTGTGATACCTGTAATCGATATTTGAGCTCAAGGGGATAACTATCGTAATTGTAAAGTGGTTCTACCTGCTTAGTAAGACTGGAAGGCAGGTTACATTTCTTACCGTAAACCAGCTCAAATGGTGTAAACTTTGTTGAAGAGTGGACAGACGTATTATAACCAAAACACCAGAATGGGAGCCATGTACTCCACGTCTCTATTCTTCCATCAGCTTGTATGCGTAGAAATGCTCCTAAGTTTTTGTGAGAATTCTCCAGTGCTCCTATACTTTGGTGATGATACGCTGTTGAGTTAAGTTTATGAATATTCAAAATATTACAAACCTCTTTCATGGTGTCAGACATGAACTCAGTGCCCCTATCTGTTGCTATGGCTCTGGGCACGCCGTGCTGTAGAATAAAGTTATTAACAAAGGTTCGCGCCACCTCTGTTGAAGTTTTAGATCTCAACGGGTACGCACACACATATTTTGTCAGCTTACACTGCAATGTTAGTATGTAAGTGTAATCATTGACGTCCCTATCAATTGGTCCGACTAAATCTAAAAATATCTTTTCAAAAGCCTCATGAGCAGTTGAAGTAATAACCATTGGTTCCTTAACTTGAATAGTGTATTTTTGTTTCTGACATTTAGGACATTTTTTAACAAAGTTTTTTATATCTGATACAAGTCCTGGCCAGAAATAATACTTTTCTAATATTATTGAACATTCTTCTTATATAATATATTCTTATTCTTATATTCTTCTATGGCCACTAGAAGGCGAAAGATGAAAGTCATTTAAAATTACTTTCCTATCGTCCTTGTTTTCTATTCTCTCAATGTCTTTTAAAATACATAATCTAGGGCCTTTCCAACTTGCGTTATTTTTTATTTCACTCGCTAGTTTATATACAAAAATATTATTTTTATCATTCTTTATAAAATATATTTCTTCTACATTAATTTTTCCGCAAAAATCTGACAGCTCTCTCGCAAATGCGGCTCGCGTCATTTGTGATTGAGTAGCTGGATTTATAATTATAAATATTGTTAAAATATCAGACATATATTTAAAATTTTTATTTTCATATGTAACTTTATATTTTTTACTCATTTTTTCTATGTTGCTCTTATCTACATATCTTAATTCACAAGAATTCATTGGTTTGAAATGCGTTTCTACGACTTTTGGGTGATCAGTCCAATCGTTTGTAGTAACCATGTCAAACGAAGAATTCGCATGTAATCGTTTTCTTTGTGCACGAGTCATCACATTCGCACACTCATTCATCTCTTTTAATTCATTAGAATGAAATGTCAGGCGAGACAATGCGTCTGCAGCTGCATTATCTTTGCCTTTGACATACTCTATTATAAAAGTGTACTCTTCTAGCACAAGCCTAAATTTTAGTAACCTACTTGACGGGTCCTTCATATTAAATAAGTAAATTAAAGGCTTATGGTCGGTAAGTATCTTAAAAACTTTACCGTACAAATATGGTCTAAAGTGCTTTACAGCCCATACCACCGCCAGCAATTCCTTTTCGATGGTCGGGTAATTCTTTTCTGCTTTATTTAAGCTTCTGCTAGCGTATGCGACGGGGCGGCCGTCCGAGTTAGATAAAATAGCACCTATGCCGTAACCTGATGCGTCAGTTTGAACTATAAACTGATTATTGTCCGACAAGTCAGGATATTGTAAGACAGGTGGACTCATAACACTACTTTTTAGTGATTCGAATGACTTCTGACAATTTTCATCCCAGGTAAATTTGACATTTTTTCTACATAACATGTTCAAATAATGAGCCTTATCGGCAAAGTTAGGTATAAATTTACGATAATAATTGGCAAACGCCACGAATCTCTTCACGTCATCGATGCTCTTCGGAACTGGATAATTTTTAACTACATCGCATATTACACTGGTTTCTGTTATACAACTATTTATAAAATGCACGGATTCTGATCTAGCTGGTACTTGGATCGTGTTATTATCTAACTTTAAAGGTAATATTATTTTATATTGATTATTCCATAATGTGTTGTTGTTAAAATTTAAAATAGATTTGTATCTATTCAAAAAATCGTAACCAATTATTCCACTCGATTTACATGGTAACGAATTAAAAACAAAGAACTTATGTTTCAACAATTGATTCCCAATTTGTAAATCTAAATAAACATATCCAATAGCATGGACTTTGCCTCCGATACCGCTGACAGTAATATTCTCTTTATGGATAGGAATATTCTGAGCAAGAATATGTTTATGTTTGATTCCCGATATGGAAGCGCCGGTGTCAATTAGCCATGTGCATGCATAATTATTTCGTGTGTTTAATTTAATGTAACACGCTTTATTGTTACAGGATAAGATTGTATATTTAGTCTCGAAAAAACTGATTCAAGTTTTCAATTTTATTTCTAGGCGGGCTAGATTGAGGATTTGAATTTAACAAAGTATCTATGTGACGTTCATGAACCCTTTGATCTTTAAATTTATTGTAGCTAGACCTACCTCGAGACCTGTAGAACGACCTGCTCGCACCTGAAGTATTCTCGTGCCCCCTCCATGCTTGAGTCGCGTTCTGCTGTTGTTGGTGGCGAAAACGTTGATGTTGAGGCTGTCCTTGACCTGCAGTATGTGATAGAACTCCTCGCGGAGTATAATTATTCCATCGTCCACGAGAGCTTTTAAAATGAGAATTATTAGGTCGATTAGAGGTCATGTATCGATTAAAGGTCATTATATCACCAGAAGTCGAATGAGTACTGCCTTCATCAACCGCTGCTTGCACAGCATCTTGAAGAGAGTTATTATTTCTCGCTGATATTATTGTGCCTGGTCTCCTATTACGCAAGCCTTCGGAAAAAGCCTGCTTCTGTTAGTTTATTTATAAGAATTTCTCCCTTTCTTCTAGAGGGACCGATTTTAATTAAATATGTTTGTACTGCCCATAAGTCATCATAACAACATTGTAATACATCTGCCATATGCTTAGATACACAAATTAATTAGGCATTATATTATACTTTGCAGTTGAATATACGAAAGCGTAACTTATATTAAGCATAGTAAATGTAAATGTAAGTACAAACCCAAATTGATGAGGATAATATAATATACTCTCGTTTCTCATACGTACGCATAACTATTAGCTACCTTATAGTCTCTAGAATATATTTATAATAGTGTTCAAAATATTTCATGACAGCACTGATATGACCGAAAACACACTACACTGCACTTTTTTGAATTATTAAACGATTACACTTGTATTTGGATGCCCAATGTTTGTTTCTGGATCTCTGTCTCTACGGCGGCGATAGTAAAATTACATTTGTGATTTCTTGAGAGAGTGACGCTGAATCTCTCCTGTAATCAGTTTTTTATGGCATTTCTTGTAAGCATTAATACCAAAGTATAACAATACTGCGGAGAACAAAATAGCGATGACCCCGAGGATTATGTTGGTGGTACTCGCGTGGAATCCCAGCTCTTCTATTCCTCTATTACTGGCACTTCCCCCAGCAGCATTTTATGCTAACACCACTTCTTCTTTAGTGTTCGATGCACTCATTTCTTTTTATTTTGATTTTTCTAGTGCACGGAGTCATACCGAAGTTACGAGTATTAGTCGTCATTGTTGTAAATTATATTACAGATTGTCCTATATTAGGCGAAAGGAATTCGCGTGCGAGGCAGAATACTGCCTAGTGGTAGGGTCGCCATATACGGTTGGCATAGGGAGACGAATGAATACTACAAGATTCAAGTGGCAACTAACTTTTATTAGATGAAGAGGCATTTATATATACTACCTTACAACGTGTTGGCGTTCTGGCTTCTAGCTCCTCCCGAAAGCGTTCCCAGCACACTTCCCTCCTCGGTGCAGGAGGTTCAATTCGTACTGGCGTAGCCTGAAATTCAAGCAACACCGGCCTGTGGTCGGACGGCAAGTCGGGAAGAACTGTCTGCATTGGCAGACTGTTTAGACCTCGGTACATTACGATGTCTAACACGTCGTGGGATCTGTTGGTGTGATGCGTGGGTGTGTCTGGGCCGACGATTTCGTAGTCGTGGTCCTCCGAGTGTTTGAGAATGCGTCGGCCCAGCGCCGTTGTTCTGGCGGAATTCCAGTGGCTATGTTTTAAATTCATGTCACCGGCCAAGATCGTCGGTTCCGGTGATTGTGTGAATAAGTCCTCGAGGTCGGCTTCAAGTGTGCCGGCTATTTTTCCGGGAGGTCTGTAGGCGGCGAACAGTCTTATGGTACGACCGGCATAGCTCACCATCACTCCCAGCGCATAAAGTGACTGGTAGTGCTTGTATGGGATGTGCTGGTGAACGATTCTGTTTCTCACGATTACTGCTAGCCCCCTATAAGCAGTACCGGCGGTCGTTATCTCGTCCTTTCTATATACTGCGTAACAAGGAATCTTGAGCGGTTCTGTATGTTTCAGAAACGTCTCCGATATTAGCATGATATCTACTCGCTGTTCTCTAAGAAAGTGCATCAATAGTTTTTTCTTCCCTTTAAGGGATTGGGCATTCCAGTGTGCTACTCTCAGAGGTGTACTATCCATTGGGAGTTAAGGAATTGAAGAGACCTCTGAGAGCAGCAATCGGTTCCCCCGCACCGCCAAGTCCGGTGAGGAGACTTTTCATAGTTCCAATCGCTTGGGCCCAAGCGTCCAATTGCTGTGCTATCTGCACTGTCGCTTGTGTATTCTGTGTGTTAGTGGATTTCTTGGTTTTCTTTTTATTTTTGCGCTTATCGGTGGCGCCGCCCTTTCCGCGCTGTGTCGGTAAATTAGCCGGCGCCATTAGCGACGCCGGTGCCGCCAATAACGCGACGGGGTGGCGATATTATTATAAATAATCGGTGCCACAGTACTCCCCCCGAGAGACCGTCTTATGATGGGCGATAGTAATTCGGGAATGTTACATTAATGGTCAGGTGGTCAGGGTAGGTTAGGTTCGGTTAGGTAGGTAGGTATGTTCTGGGAGGCCCCCCCCAACGACGCCTCCCGGCGTCGAATATTGATTAGTGTATTACTCACTTAAGTTAAAGTCGCGACTTAAACGCAGTGAGTAATATGGTACATATTAGTAATACCATTACTTACGGCTCTTTAAGTCGAGACTTTAAGAGAGTAAGTAAGTGTACTGACTGATCAAATTCGTGTGCCGGTGACCTAATTTCGCGACCTGGTGACCTACTTTTAAAAAAATTTTTCCAGCGCGGACCGCTTACTTCTCCCCGTACAGTAGGTTAGCCGTGTAAGGGTTGGGGTTAGGTGTTAGGTTAGGTTAGGTTAGAACTGTGTTAGGTTACTACTACACTACTACACGGTACAAACAACGCTTTTGCACATGTAGGTGACACTGTCGTGCCACCGACACATGCAACCCCGTTGTTAGAAAGGAGAATTAATTTCATAACGGCTGACACATACACGAAACATGTCGCAACACGTTCAAAAAGGGATACACACACACAACTTAACAACTACCTACACAACCTAGGGGCGGGGTGAAATGTCACAGGAACCGGGACGCCGGCTGCAAACGAACACCTTTGACTATGAATAAAATATATATATAAAGGAACGGGCGGAACGACGAGCAAGTCAGTTTGCGATGCACCATTGCGCGTATCACATCATCACATCGGTAAACGTAGAAGCGTTGTTAAGGAACCAGGATGAGTCAAATGTCAGTGGAAGAAATGAAAATGGTCAACTTAGCGGACGAAATAGAAGCGACTCAGGACGAAGAGGATTGGACGAGCCAAGCATACACACTACCCCCCGAAGAGAAGGATTATCAATGCGAACTATTAACACCGCCGAATTCGAGTGGTGGAGAGGAGAGCACAACATCACCGACTACGCCCTCGCCCAGCCAAGCACCTCCAATGCCGCAGCCTATGGGTCCGAGGAAACGTCAAACAAAGGAATGGAAACTAGAACAAGCGCCATCGAAGAAGCAGTGCATAGACGCCAAACTACAAATGGCGTTAGAGCAGAAACAGAGACAGAGGAAAGCGACGAGAATGATGACGGTAACCAATTGGACTGCTCAGTGGGAAACCGAAAATTTAACACAGGCCGAAATCGGATATCTCCTTGGAAAGTCATCGCTAAGCATAGCGGAACACGACGGGTGCATTACCACATCATTTACATCTCCACCGCAAAAAACTGGGGGCATAACAGTAAGTTTGGAAAAACTATTAGATCCAAAGAACACAAGTGTTCGCAAATTGCATGTATTCTCTGCCTTCTGGAGTACATTACTGATCGTACAACACTTAAGCAAATTCTCACCAGAAGTGATGAAAAAATTGCAATGTGTGTCTCTCATTCAATGGGAATTGATCCTAAACAAAACCAAGGTAACATTGGAAATACCAAAAGGAGAAATAATCTACTTCCCGAACAAGGCAATGAACGAAACGCGATTCCAAGACAACTGGATTTCAATGCTGCTGATGCCAATTAAGACCTATGTCAAATGTCCAGCGATCTTCAACAACGGGGTAATCAGCGTGACGTGTCCTTCGATGCATTTGGAGGTGAACCGTACAATGTTTATGAACAAACAGGACAGCACAATAGCGGACGACGTGCGCAAATTGTCCGAGAAAATCAACAGCTTGTGTTGTACATTTGTGAAAACAAAGCTTTCGATGAGTCGAAAGCAACAAGACTTCTATGCGGAACGCCTAAAGGGATTAACATTCAATTTAACCGGAGCTTCGACGAACGACTTGGAACAGCATTACGTATCGCCAAAACATTGGTATTTCAGGAATCAACACAACAAAGAATGGAAAGATCAAAACAATACGACCTACAACAGGACATCAACGCAAACAGCCCCACAACAATCGAAAATGGAATAGATTCATTAGTCGAATTATTAGACAACAATGCAATTAATCCATACACGTTTGCAAAGTTGACAAAATTACACTTATGGATTGACAAATAAGAAGAACAACCTCTTCTTTCACGTTCCACCGAGCACGGGGAAAACAATGCTGATGGAATCGTTGGTAAATATGCATTATAATGTAACAAGACTAACAGGTTTAATACCAACGTCACCGTTTAATTTTACAAGTTTAATACATGCTAACGCGTGTTTCATGGACGAATGCAAGTTAACGGACAATCAGTTCGAGCAATGGAAATTACTCGCTGCGGGACAACCAATGTCTACGGACGTTAAATACAAGTCAAGACAAGACGTAACAAACTGTAGACTGTACACGGCGAGTAATTATCCAATAAGTACATATGTAGGAGTCGGGGAAGCAAACGCAGCCATCGATACCAGAACAATAACGTTCTATTTTACTCATCAAGCGGAATACTTTAGATTGAACACATTCGTATGGGAAGCATTCTGGACGGTATACGGCGACACGACGGAAACCACCCAAGAGCAAATGCAAAAAGCACTAAGTTAAGTATAGTATGTAAGTTTATATTGTAAGTAATCTTTATATTGTAAGTTTTATAATCTGAACTATTATGTTATAAGTGTATTTTATCTGAATAAATAAATCGATATAAAACAACACATGTTTCCTTTATTAAAAAAAAAAAAAAAAAGGTGAACACTCCGATGACAGGGCTATAAATAGACAGGTGGGGGGGGATATTACTCAGTATGGCTGAAAACGGCGACGACACAAGTAATAGTAGTGGTAGTAAGGATACACATTACCGGGCTATAAGTACCTCGGACCGGGCAACGACCTTGATATAGGAGAACCAACAAACGAATTTGATAAAATAGCCAAACAACACGACGAAGAGTACAATAGGATCCAAAAGGAATACGAAGAGGGTATAACTGAAGGTAAGAACGAAGAAAACCTTAAAAAAATCGCAACAACTCAAATAAAAGAAGCAGACGAAACATTCTTATCGGAGGTATACAGTTACTCGCCTACATCGAAATACGATAGGTTAGCAAAAACCGCGGCATTAGTGATGGACGGTTTATGAGTTATAATTCGGTCAGTTCCTGCTGGTCGCGTTATCTCTGGATACTGTCGCAGTATTTGATGATAAGGTGAGTCTTCGACGAACGTTTTTACTAAAAAGATGCTGTTTGATGATGAAACAGGTAATGCAGAAGTTGTCAGTGTGGTTACGTTATCAATGAGATGTTTATTACGACAGTCAACTATGAGACCATAATGTGACAAAAAATCTATGCCAATTATCGCTTTTGTGACATCGGCTACTACGAATCTCCATGAGAAAGAACGGCGGAGACCCAGATTTAATTCCAGGTTCGTGAAACCGTAGGTGGTTATTGGAGATCCATTTGCTGCATAAAGCTCGTATGTAGTTCGTGGACGTCTTTGTTTGAGAGCGGAGTACGGAAAAACACATAGATCGCTTCCTGTGTCAACCAAGAACTGCGTTTTAGTATATTAGTCTATTACGAATAAGCGACCTGATGAACCAGGGCGATCATTTGTTGCTACTGATGACCGCCTTTGACGTTTCCCGGCTGGTAATCACAGGGTTTTACACATTTTCGTGCTTTATCGCCGAATTTGTGATGGAAGTAGCACATCGGATATCTCTTATAGCTACCTTGTGAACGTGAATTACTTCTGCATCGTTCTCGTTGATTTCTCTCTCTTGAACGAGCTCTTGTCGAAGTTCTTGCAGAAAGAGACTGTACTTGACGGCTGAGTTCTTCAATCTGTTTTGTAAGTCTGTCCAGTGTAGATTCAGGTATAGTATCAGCCGATGCTACGTGCGATGATGATCTTGGCACGAGATCATGCACTTTGTCTGCCAGGTCCGCCAGTGACGTCAGTGATGATTCCGGTTGTGATGCCACTACTATTTGGATGTTGCCTGGTAGGCGGCTTGTCCAAACAGTCTTAATGAAATCGTCTGGAATACTTGGGTCCTGCAAGATGTTGTAGGTGACATAGGAATGCAGATGGCCGTCTATCTCCTAACTCTTCATGCATGAGCAGCTGGGTGAGTTCCTTCTCGCGCGATGCTGATAACCTTTTGATGAGTTCGCTTTTCAGTTTCCCATACTTTCCTTTTGATGGCGGATTTACCAAAATATCCTTAACTTCCGCGGCGTAGCGGTGCTCTAGCTGCGCGCTAACATAGAAGTACTTGGTGTCGTCATCTTTGATGCCAGAAAGTGCAAAACTTCCTTCAATTTGCGCGAACCATACTGCGGGTTCCTCGGGCCAAAACGGTGGAAGTCGTACTCCGACCCGACAAATATCGGATGGCGTAAATGTCTCCTCATTTGTCTTAGAACCGCTGTCCTCTGTTTTGCTTTTTGAAGTATTGTCGTATAAAGACATTTTAAAAGCAGATTAATTGATGATTATCAATGCAGATAAACTCACGGTTGTTAGAAGTGGCGTGTTCAAATCACGTCGGGGTCTCCAATGTAGGGTTTTATTATATATTTCATGTTACAATAAGTTCATGTTTCATATGTTACAATAATAGATTTCGTAAAACGTTCGCTTAACAATGCAGCGCGGCTGGAGTGATTCAGAGGGCGCACAGTGATTCGGCTAGAACATGCTAGCGGGACAAAATTCATGACAGAGTTTCCACTACCAACTGATCACGACTTGTAAACAACACCCCGCAGGTAACAAATTTAAAAAATTAATACGTTTATCACTTTATTAAGGTATCTTATCAAGTGGGCAAAGTTGCTTTTATAAGACAGGTCATTTTCACTTACAAATCAGTTGCATTTAATGCACACTTGTGACAACATATTTTAAAATTTATAGCAAAGTGAAACGAGTTTTTTGTGATGGAATATTCTGGTGAAGGTATGTACTTATTTTTATTTGTTTTTTTTTTTTATAAAAAATATATATAGTTATAGAGTAATATCAATTTGTAAGTGTATAGACAAATCTAGCAAATTTTACATTAAATGTAAACTTTAAAGGGTAGCAACTTTTTTTATCCACATATATTCAGCTAGATTTTTCTATATATAATACCTATAACATACAGGCAAAAATTCATATATATTATAGAGCCCGAAATGGCCCGAAAGTAAAATTATTTAATTTTTTTCAGAGCGAATCGTGACTATGACGAAAATGGAGTTTTTTGAAGAATGGTTAAAACACGACAAGGCTGAGCGAAATAGTGGCATTTTTATTATATAAGTGAAAAATTCAATACGTCTAACATTTCAGACGATTCTCTGAATAAACTCAAAAAGAAAATATCCAGCCTTTCAGCAAAATTCAATGAAAAGTGGATTTCTTTGAAGTGTAACAAAGAAACGTTTCTAGAAAAATATAAAGATTGGTTAGAGGGATCCGGACTCGAAATAAAGATGTATGTCAACCAGCCGAATATATATCCTTCAACGTCATCAGCGGCTCTCACCGTAGGGCGACCCAGAAAATCATTTGAAGACTCATCAATAAAAACGAAAAGACGGAGAGTGAAAGACCTTTTGGAATCGCGAAGTGCAAGTGAACTCGTTACAGCGGCTGAGCTAGCTACTCGAAAAGGAGGGAATCGAAGTGTAGCGAAAGAGATTCATAACGTCGGTCCCAGTGGAACTAGTGAAAAGAATAAGTGCTCTGAACAAAGTCGGCAGTTAACACCAGACGAAGCTTTAGCTTATTATGTTGACTCGAAATCAACTTCTCATTCATATAAACAAACAAAAAAGTGGTCAATGAAAGCGGAACATCAAGTGTTTCCATCGTTTTATAGTTTAGGGAAGTCCAAAGCTTCTTGTTGTCCTTCTGATGAATATATTTCTGTAACTGAATCTCGAGCTGAAATTAAACTTCAGGCGATTTTGGATAAAACGGCTGAACGATTAGTTGAAGCTCAGGCGGAAGTCATTAGAAGTGTATTACCTCGTTCATATTATACATTGGTCAGCAAATGGGGCTGTGATGGAAGTTCGGGACATAGCACGTATAAGCAGAAATTTGATAATTTTTTTTTTCTCCATTAATTTCTAATTAATGTATGAGACATACATAGACATTTTTGTTAGCTGGCAACATTAACAATGTCAAACACTTTTTCGTGACAGCTCGAACGAAAGACAGTCACGCGTCGCAGACATATGTGTAAAAATTTAAGTATAAAATATACAGTTCATTTTCTTATGTGGCTTTAATTTAAATGGATTCAAACCAGCGAGCTACATAATTTGGTCCTTCGTGCTTCACACACAAAGTGGTTTACATAATTCACAACATCTTGCCATCTTGTACGACGGAAGTGGCGCGTTGGCCTACAGCACTCATAGTTGGAAACGAGAGGAAAGTATCGGTGATCTCTCCAGTGTGAGCGAGAAAACAATACTGCGCAGGAGACATCCGGTAGGAATCTCGTCGAGCATCAGCCCAACGCAAGCGTTCTTTGTATATCCAGCAGCCATTTTGTTGTGTTATCTTAGTGAAATATTACGTGTTCATTTAAAAGCAATAAATATAAAACGAACACAAAATGTCCGAACAACTTAAGAAGTTAATAGCGGCTCGTGGCCAGTGTAAGGGTAGCATAACCCGACTATTCAAGTTCACACAGGAAGCTAATTTTATGAAAGGCATCGTTAGTAAAAGTGAAGTTAAAGTTAAAAAGGAAAGACTGCTATGCGCCTTCAAAGAATATTCATCATTAAATATTGATATAACCGTTTTAGATCCAGAGAGTGCTGATGACTTCATGGAAATAGAAGACAAATATTTGGAGTGTTTAGCGCTGCTAGAAGGGTATGAATCAGACCCTGTTGCAGAAGTAGAAGGCACACAACGCCTTCCACCAATTAATATCAACAAGTTTGATGGTTGCATAGGCAATTTCCAAGATTTTATTGTGATATTTAAAAGTGTTATTGATAATAATAACAAATTATCTCAAGATGATAAATTTTACCATTTGAAATCGTTTCTTGTTGGGGAGCCTGCTGATCTCATCAGACATTTAACAATCAGCTCGCATAATTATCAGGTCGCCACATGCAGTTGTTGGATGACAGATACAATAATAAAATAAAACTAATAAATCACCACATTAACTGCATGTTAGACATGAAACCCATAAAAAAGGGCACAGCTTCGGATTTAAGAGAAGTCATTTCTAAAACCAGACAGCACTTGGGAGCATTGGAAAATTTAGATGTGTCGGTCAAAGAATGGGATTTAATAATCATATGCATTCTCCAAAGAAAAATAGATCAATACACCCTCAGATGCTTTCGCTTAGAACTTAAAACTGAAACACCAGATATTAATGCATTTCTTAAATTTTTAGAGCAGCGGGCAATTGCACTTGAAATTGTAGCTGATGGTAGCCAGCCTATAAGCAGTGGTGCAGAGAACAGTGACCGCAGAACCAGCTTAGTATCCACTAAGGTATATAAAAAGCCAGTAGCATGTAAGTTTTGTAACACTAAGTATCATAAATTGCACCAATGTGAGAAGTTTAAGCTTGCCTTGCCATCTGACCGTTTAAAATTTGTAAAAGCAAACAACCTTTGCCAATTATGTCTAAAAGGTCATACAAATGAATGTACCTTAAGTTTTAGGTGCTTTGAGTGTAAACAAAAACATAATAGCTTATTACACCAAAAAAATACTGAAGAAATTTTAAAACAAGTTGCTGTTTCCATGAGCAAAGAGCATGAGGTTTTATTGCCTACTATAAAATTAAGATTATTTGATAAAATTGGCAATGAAATTGTAGTAAGGGCACTCTGTGATTCTGGCAGTCAGGTTTCGTTCGTTCTGTCTGATCTGACAGAGAAGTTAAAATGTAAAATAAACAATAAGTCCACTTCTGTAAGTGGTATATGTGATGGTTTAAACAAATTAACACAAGAGGTCACGTTGCAAGTATTTTCCACAACAAACAATAATAATTTAAGGTTAACTTGCTGTGTGGTACCACGTATAACATGTGATTTACCACAAATTAATATTAACGAAGACCAATTTCATATACCTTCACATATTACTTTAGCTGACTCTAAATATTACAAGCGAGGTAAAATAAGCATGCTTTTAGGATGTGATATTTTCTTTTCAATTTTATTGCGTGAACAATTTCCTATCATTCCTGGAGGCTTATATTTACAAAACACTAGCTTTGGTTATGTTGTTGCTGGAAAGGTCCCATCACAATGTTTTACAAGTGATACAGTTATTCCAGTGAGTAACACGGTAAGCATTCATTCTAAAAGGGAATCTGAAAGCCTTAAACTGTTAGAAAAGGCAATGAATAGGTTTTGGAAATGTGAGGAAGTCTCTGAAACATTTACAGAAGCTACATCAGAGCAAGAGCTTGCTGAACAGATTTTTACTCAGTCCGTTTCACTGAAAAACAAGAAGTTTCAAGTTAACTTGCCTCTGAAACAAAACTTAAATAATTTAAATATGGGTAGTTCACTGTCACGCTCACTTAAACGTTTTCTAAATTTAGAAAAGAGATTTGTCAAAGATCCTGTTCTTTTTCGAAACTATAAAGCCTTTATTGAAGAATACTTATCTTTAGGTCATGCTAAATATATTGATACAAAAACATATGATTTAAAATGTGGTCAAATTTATTTTCTACCTCATCACCCAGTGATAAATGAAAATAGTAAAACTACCAAATTAAGAGTGGTATTTGATGGCTCAATGGTTACTAGTTATGGGTTTTCATTAAATGATATGTTATTAAATGGTCGCTGTGTACAAAATGAGTTATTTAACATTCTTTTTATATTCAGACTGTACAAACATGTGTTAATTACAGATATACAAAAGATGTTTAGAGAAATTAATCTTAATCCTGAGCACTGCTCATTGCAGAATATTTTGTGGAGAAATTCAACACAAGAAAATATTAAATATATTCAGTTACAAATAAATAACAGTTACATATGGGTTAAAAAGTTCAACCTTTTTAGCCACACGTTGCTTAGTAGAATTAGCTCACAGATATAAGGATCAATATCCATTAGGTGCGTGCATTTTGCTTAATAATACTTATGTTGAAGACATTAATTTTGGTCACAATGATATTAATTCATTAATTGAAATGAAAAGACAACTAATAGAAATATTAAGGCTTGGGGGTTTTAAATTGCATAAGTGGCATACTAATAATGAAAAATTATTAAGTGATACGGGTTCTGTCACAAAAAACTTAACACAAATAGATCTATACAAGGATGAAGTCTGCTCTGTCAAAACGTTGGGTGTAACCTATGACCTTCAGTCAGATACATTAAATATCACTAGTCCTCCACATGAATTGTTAAATACATATACTAAACGTCAAGTGCTAAGCTTTATAAGCAGATTATTTGATCCCTTAGGTTTAGTAGCGCCTATTATAGTATTAGCAAAAATAATAATGCAACAAATTTGGTTAGAAAAAACTTCATGGGATTCACCCCTTCCACATAAATTAAATAATAGTTTCAGATGTTTTGCTGAAAATTTAACTAAAATGGGCACTATTAAGGTACAAAGAAATATAAATACCTGTAATGCAAGGCTCATAGAACTTATTGGTTTTGCTGATGCGTCAAACAAGGCTTATGGTTGCAATTTGTATTTAAGAATAATTGATGACAAGGGCAATGTTGAAACTAACTTATTATGTTCAAAATCAAGGATAAATCCTATCAAACCCCTAAGTATACCAAGGTTGGAATTAAATAGTGCATTATTATTAGTGAAATTAGTTAGAAAAGTTTATGAACAACTTTGCAAGACAGAGTTCAAATTTAGTGTACATTTATATATTGATTCTCAAGTTGTCTTAGCATGGTTGAAGACAGAACCAACAAAACTTTCAGTATATGTAGCTAATAGGGTTAGAGCAATAGAAAAATTGGCAAAAGGTTTCTCATGGTCATTTGTAAAAAGTATTGAAAATCCTGCTGACTATTTATCAAGAGGCCTCCAAGGGAATTTAATACAAAATGCTCACCTGTGGTGGAATGGGCCAACATTCTTAAGCAATCCATTCTTTTATCATAATCACCACTTTGAATCTCCAGAAAATATTCCGGAGTTAAAAAAGTCTGTTAACATTATTACAAAGATTATTAACAACAATGTGTTTGTTGATTTATTTTCTAAATTTTCAGATATAAATAAGCTAAATAGAGTAGTAGCATACATTTACAGGTTTTTACATAACTCTAAAATGAAAAAAGAAAATAGAAATGTTGGTTACTTGAAATGTAAAGAGTTAGATTTTGCTTTAAAAATTATTATAAAAGAGAATCAAGCAAATACATTTTGCTGATGAGATTTATAATTTAAATTCTCATAAGCCTTTGAAGTCTAACTTAAAGTCATTAAATCCATTTTTGGATGGAATGGGTATCCTTCGTGTTGGTGGAAGATTGCAGCATGCAACCATTTCATATGCTCAGATGCATCCAATTCTTTTACCAAAGGGTTCTATAATTACAAAACTTATAATTAGTAACGAGCATAAAATACTGTTGCATGCTAGCCAGAAATTAATGCTTTCCAGTTTATCACAAAGGTATTACATAGTAGGTGGTATTAGACAAATCAAGTGTGTCATATATAAATGTATTGTATGTTTTAAGCTTAAAGCAAAGGCGTCACAACAATTGATGGGTTCATTGCCCTCTGATAGAGTCAATCCTAGTAGACCATTTCAGAAAGTAGGAATTGATTATGGAGGTCCATTTTCTATTAAAATGCATCGTGTCAGAAAACCCTTAATTTACAAGGGATATATTCTATTGTTTATTTGTTTTATTACAAAGGCTATACATATTGAATTAGCATCAAATTTGACAACTGAATGTTTTCTTCAGTGCCTTAAAAGATTTATTTCACGAAGAAATAAACCTTCTATAATATACTGTGACAACGCTTCAACCTTTAAACGTGCTAAAAACAAACTCCATGAACTATATAAACTACATTCTAATAAAATTCATCAAGATATTGTTGGTCATGTTACTGCAGATCTAGGCATTGAATTTAGCTTTATACCTAGTTATTCTCCTGTGTTTGCTGGAATTTGGGAGGCAGGTATTAAAAGTACAAAATATCATATAAAAAGAGTTGTGGGAGAACAAATTTTGACATATGAGGAATTGAATTCAGTTATCATACAAATTGAAGGTATTCTTAATTCGAGGCCATTGTTGTCTTTAAACACGGTTGATCCAAACGACATGGCTTATTTAACTCCTGCACATTTTTTGACAGGAGATTCTATGACCTCATATCCAGAAAGGGATTTAGTAAACATAAAGACAAATCGTTTAAACTTTTGGCAAAGATGTACACAAATGATACAAGGATTTTGGAAGGTATGGTCTAAACAATATTTAACACAGTTGCAAAACAGACCTAAATGGCAAACAAATGTGCCTAACATTACTGTAGGGACATTAGTAATTCTAAGAGATGACAACACATCTCCCTTGTCATGGCCTATGGCAAGAGTAGTAGAAACTTTTCCCGGCTCAGATGGCAAGGTAAGAGCCTTAACAGTCAGAACTAGTAAAGGTAATGAAATACGTACTAGTGTCACAAAAATTTGCATTCTTCCTATAAGGGACGAATAGTCAGTAATGTAACCACCATTTATTAAGATTGAGTGGAACTAGACTTGTTGGTGCTGGTACTGTTCCTGTAACATTGGATTGAAACCTGTAATATGTTGTGTACCTAGAATGTAAGTTCAAAATGTAATTAGTTAATAAGAGTTTAAAATTGATTATTCTCATTTATAATTTTTGTAGAGAAAGAGGTGCTTTTTCTTTTTTATGTAATCAAGTTTGCTTTTTTATTAATTTTCTTATTTATAAGGATATTGTCATCTTCTAAATTTATAATACAGCTTTGTAGACATTATAAAACTTAAATAATAATAGTAATAGCCTTAATAGATAGTAAAACACAACTTTGTTTTTTCTGAAATATATTCAATGATTTATAGAGTGAAAACGGGATTGTATGTTTAGAATTTATTTTTAATTTAAAGTAGTGATTAATTTAATTGTATTCAAAATTGTAATATAACAAAGACTGTATAATTATTTAAAACCTTTAAGAGTCATGTAATTTACTTTTTTTATCTCTGTCTCCAGTTATGTATGAGACATACATAGACATTTTTGTTAGCTGGCAACATTAACAATGTCAAACACTTTTTCGTGACAGCTCGAACGAAAGACAGTCACGCGTCGCAGACATATGTGTAAAAATTTAAATATAAAATATACAGTTCATTTTCTTATGTGGCTTTAATTTAAATGGATTCAAACCAGCGAGCTACAATTAATACTGAAACGATAAAAGATGGAATTAAATAATATTCAATAAACTTTATTCAAATTTTATTACGCATTCATTAGTGTTATATTTATAAAAATCTGACAAGTCGTTCCCGAGTTATAGTTAAATATGTCTGCGTAGATGACTAATTTAGAGGAAAAATTTTAGCCACGCCCATAAAAAAAACAACGTTGTTGGCGAGAACATAAAACAACAAATGAAAGAAGAAATGAAAAGAGCCCGCGTGTATTCGAAGACGGGCGCTTGATGAATTAAACAGCGTGGCGAAGCGTCGGCGGCGCAAGAGCCTCCCTCCACTGCGTTCCTCACACCGCGCGCGAACCGGTTTTAGGCGCTGCGGTAACGTAGGCGCCAACAAACGTGGTGGATTTTTTGTTAAAATAGCTTAATATGCCTGAAATATACATAAGCAATTGAAATAAGTGAAAAAATAATTTTGTCCCGCTAACTTGTACTAGTCGAAACACTGTGGGGCGGCGCGCGCGACGTGCGGGGGTTGCCGCCGTGCGGGGTGCGCGGCGCTCGCGCGTACCGCGGTGGCTGGCACAGCCCGGTACGGTTTGCCGGCCAGCTTCTTTCAATGTCCGACACGATAACGCGACGGGGTGGCGATATTATTATAAATAATCGGTGCCACAAACGTATGTACATACATGCTGTGTTTCCTTCTACAAGACAACGTGTCACTCAACGTATAGTCAAGGACGAAGAACTAAGGAGTTGATATACTCATAAGAAGATAATACACACACAAATATATATAGATACTAGCGGACCGGGCGGACGTTGTCCTGCCTTGAAAACAAAAAAAATCCTAAAAGTCGATCGCAGCGCCACCTACCGGTTCCAATTGTGAATCTAAACCATTCTCGGATCCACTCGAACACGCACAAAAAATTTCATCAAAATCGGTCCAGTCGTTTAGGAGGAGTTCAGTCACATACACACGCACACAAGAAATATATATATTAAGATATATAGAAACTCTTCTCCTAACAACGGGAACTAACAATGTTAAAAAAAAATAAAGGTATAGAACTTTTCGGCAATAGAATTAGGATTCTTACTTGTTTCTTAATCTCATTAGCTCCAACAAAAATGCACGATTTTGAAACGATAGCCCTTGAAACATTATTAAACGAAATTTATACTTTTAAAATTAATACTTACTTTTTTTTAAATTTATACTTACTTTTAAAATTACAATTAGTAAAATCGATAATCTAGATCAGGCAAATAGTTATATAGCTAAGCCGGAGGAAATACAAATGAAAAATAGGAAAGTACAAAAAATAATAAAATAAACTTTCCTAAAAATAATCAAATCGTAAACAATAAATTTAGTAATAAAAATAAAAATTTTAACAATAAAAACAAAAGTGTAATGTAACAACCAGTACACTTTCAAGACGAAATAAACGAGGAGGATAGTTCTTGTGAATCGGAACAACAAAATGGGGAAAATTACTCAGATGAGGACAAAAATTCTCCCATCTATTTGGAAAACGACGAAATAACATGATATTTATTAATAACATCCATAACTATAGTCGCCTTCCATGTATTTTTATAGAAGAATTAGGAGGTAATTTTGTTATAGATACTGGTGCTTTTCAGTAGTCATTTAGTCCGAAAATATTATAAGATAAAGGAATTAAATGTAAAATAAAAAAAGAAATACACCATATCAAAACAGCTCATGCAACTACCAAACATGACATCTTTTATCTCTTTACCAAAAATACTAGTTCAGGAAAAAATAAATCATTTTTAATATTCGATTTTGATTCCGATTTTATAGGTTTATTCGATCTAGACTTCCTAGTTTCGTGAAAATGTAAAATCGACATAAAAACACGCTATTACATACCAGAAAAACTAAAATACCAATTAAAGACAATAACAATTCATACACTAAAATTTATTTTTAGGTTTTACCTGGAACCAAATAAGTCACAAATTTACTATGTAACTATAGACAGGGTGAATACATAATGAGTAAAATCAAAACAAAAAATGGTCTAATCTTTCCATCAGCTTTTGTCACAGTAAAAAAAGGGGAAATATTAACAACAGTTGGTTGCGCCGTTTTAATGTAGTTTAAATTTACCGCAATATTGTGATCATTCCAAGATTATTTTCATCCCGCTTTACCCTTTCCCTTCTGGCAGATGCACACACTTATCATCGCGTCACGCGACGATAAAGACCGCTCCGCGCCGCGTGCATGAACAGTTGATTCTTTCGCTTGGTCGAGTGGGTAGTAATAATCGCATCGCTCCACATAGTGCGTGCCGACATACCTTTATAGTCAAATATCGTTGTGTGTGACAATTTCAATCTAGACTTTAGTGTCCATCAGTGTTGTGGTGGAGAAAAATCTGTGCAGTGCGTCGAGAACAACCACCTAGCCGGCTAGCCAGGAGAAACTGCATCGCCATGAGGTATGTGCCAATTTCCTTAACAATGTTGTCTCCATTGTCATATAGCTGATCACAATATAGTTTTTCATAAATTCGCACCCCCCGCAAATACAGTCCACTCATATAGTAGAGAACTCAATAGCGCCGAGAACGCAATGGCGTCACCAACAGTAATTAACCGGACCGAAAAACAAATTAAAATTTAAAATATTTGTCTACACAATTAGAAAAACTAAAAACGGAAAAGTTTTTTTCGGAACGGAAAACGGAAAAAAACAATTTGGTGAATAAAATTGAAAATAGTCAAAATTTAGAAGAATTAAAAAAAGTCATCATCTTCTTACCCTTATCCCACCTAAGTAGGGTCGGCACAACATGTTTTCCTTTTCCACATTCGCCTATCAGATGGCATCTCAGTATTCACACATTTTACACACATCATTTTTCACACAATTCATCCATACCTTTTTCGGTCTTCCTCTACTCTTATATCCATCGACCGTCATAATCAAAGCTTTTCTAGTTACATGAAAAAAAGTATTAAAAAAAGGAATATTAATAAATTAAGAACAGACTTATGCTATAATTATTGCGATATTTTTCACTGCGAACAAATACCACTAACATTCACACACAAAAATAAACATAAATTAATATTAACAGATGACAAACCTATATTCATAAGAAATTTCAGATAAGCTCCTCAACAAAAAACGGAGATAAAAAAACAAATACAGTAGAACCTCGATAAGTTAAAGTCCAAGGGAAACACAAAATATTTTAAGTTATAGAGGTTTTAAGTTATCAAGGGTCTATGTTAGGGATAGGTTAATATAGAGGTAGGTATGTACATATGTATGTATGTACCCTTGTTCCTATTTTTACTCGAATTCGTCAGAAGGATTGGTTCAATAAAATACAGAAATTTAAATAATCATATTTAATTATTCACATTGCACATTGCAGGTTTAGTCTACTTAAAAAAGTCTGTGATTTTCTTTTGTTTTAAACAATTCACAGTTTCTAAATCGATTTGATTTTCAATGACAAATAGAGAGGAGAATACGTTATCTTTTATGTTGTTACATTGCTCTATAAATGATCGTACAGTTGTTAAAGCTTTTTTTGCTTCGTTGATTGATACGGTTGTAGATGGCGTTTGTAGCTCGTCGTTAAAATCATCGTCTTTATCACTTTCAATGCAGTTGTTTACTGATTCCAATATTTCTTCCTCTGTTAACGTCCCTGCTGTGCCTACTTCATCATCGCAAGTAACGAAGTCTTCAAAAGTAATGTTTGACCCAGACATGTGCTTATTCCATTCTTCAGGCACATTATTATCTTCCTCTTCAATGATTTCTTGAGGTTTTGAAGAAAAACCACAGGTTGTAAAGCAGTTTTTTACTGCAAAGGGTGTTATATTTCGACAAGCTTTATCCACCATCCTCATTGCTTGAAGAACATTGATAGAAGAAATCGTATTTTGTTCCATATCAGCTATCATTTTTCTAACAACTTCTTTTCCGTACATTGTTTTAAAATTTTTAATTATACCCTGATCCAAAGGTTGAAGTTGTGATGTTGTATTTGGTGGAAGAAATTGTACTTTGACTGCCTTTAATGGTGGTATGTCCCCGTGTGCTGTGCAGTTGTCGATAAACAGAATATTTTTTCTATTTGAAGTTACCATTTGCTTATCTATGTTAATCAGCCATTTTTGAAAATGTTCGGCGGTCATCCATGCTTTTTTATTAGCTTCATAATCCATGGGCAGTGACTTTAGACCTGCAAAGCACCGAGGTTTTTTTGACTTGCCTATAATTAAAGGTTTCAGTTTTTCTGTGCCCGTAGAAGTTGCACAAAGCAAAATCGTAAGTCGTTCTTTGCTGTGCTTTCCTCCATGACATTTTTCATTTTTGAATGTTAACGTTTTGTCGGGAAGACATTTGAAAAATAGACCCGTTTCGTCACCGTTAAAAACATCATTTGGATCATAATCATTCACTAAATTACGTAATTCGCATTTCCATTCTTGGCAGACTGATTTGCTTACGCTCGCACTTTCGCCGCACATTTTTTTAAAGGCTAAATCATGTCGTTTCTTAAAATTCTCTAACCAGCCATTGCTGGCTTTACAATTTTTGATTTTCAGCGAATTAGCGAACTCTTCAGCTTTTTCTTTCAGTATGGGGCCACTAACACTGATGTTTTTGTTTCGACACTGTTTGAACCACGTAAACAAACATTGTTCTAAATTACGGAATTCAGCAATTTTTCGTCTTTTACATTGAAGACTTTCTCCTGATTCTTGTTTCTTCAAGATTTCAGCTTATTTTTTAATGATAATTGATAATGTACTCTCATGTATCCCAAACTGAGCCGCAACTTCTTTTCTTTTCAATCCATTTTTCACTGCTTCAATAGCTTTTAATTTATCAGCGTATGTGAGTGTTGTTAGTTTTCTTTTTGAACTCATTTTAAGCCAGTTTTATCACACAGTAGGTAAAGCGATGTTTCCAGGACAATGATCAAAAACTTATGATTCAAGTAAGCCGTTGTCTTAAAGCTAACCTCCGCCGCCGCAAAGCTTTAACCCTTTTACTGGTGGTGGCAATATGTGTGCCAAACAAAGTGACCTTAAAACCTGTTCATTAACTTTGGACCTTTCCACATAATGTTATCATTCATGAAAGCTATCGGAAAATTTATAAGTGGATCTGGGTTAACAAATATTCTTATAGATAACGAAATTTTAGCAAGTGGTTCTATAAGTTCGTTTTTAAGCGGAAAACACTTCAATCGATGCAGAAAGATTCATCCCCTACTCTCTCTTGCTTTACAGCTTTTACATTTGGAAAAGTTTTTACAACAAAATGATGAGGACCTGGAAAATATTAAAGAATACTTAAAAATATTTAATGAACAGCAGAATGATGACCCACAAATAAATAAAGAAAATTTAAAAGCATTATTTAACAAATATGAAGAGTATAAAAATGAAACTTTAAATGGGACACATGGCAAAACACCTCAAATATATTTAATGTACACAAGATTAGTTGAATATTATCTTCAATTAGAATATAGTATTCGTGTAGGTGACTTCCAATTGTTTGTACGCACGTTACCGAAAATAACAATTTTTTTTTTCAATGAATCACCATAATTATGCAAGATATATGTCTATTTATTGGGATAAGTTGATAAATATTGAAACTACACATCCCGGATTGCTTAATGATTGTCAAAAGAGTTTCTTGGGCATTCGAAGAACAATGAAACCGTTTTCAAGAATCCCAGTTGATTTAACACTAGAGCAAACAATCAATGCTGATGCTGCTTCCACAGCTTCTGGAATTATTAACATAACAAACTCGTTCTCTGCAAGGCAAAAATGGTCAATTACTCATTCACTACGTACAAGTATTATATCGAAAATGATTGAATTTTGTAATTTGAAATCAACAGATGATATAACAAAAGATTTAAAGAAGTCAACAATTAATAAATATACCAAAAACTTAGAAGTATTGATGCAACTAACAAAGCAGTACACTAACCCTTTTGCATTGGAACTGTCAGAAGATCATCTTTACAATATATCAAAAGGTCAATCTGTGAACGATGAAATATATAAGTTTTTATCATCAGTTGAAATTGAGGGTGAAAAACAACAAAAGAATTTCATTGCTGAGACTCGTATAACACCAGATAGGTTTGATAAAGCCATTACCAAAAATAAAATTATCAATTTTGAGTACAAGAATACGCAAAAAGTCAAAATTAACGGAAAAGTGAAAGAAGTGAAGATTCAAAGAGATGTTTTTGGTCGTCTACTTTATGCGTCACTAGAAAATAAAATTGACATAGAAAAAGCATTAAGCTATCCTCTAGCTCCTATTCCATTTTCACTCTGTCATACTAATGGAACAATTTGCAAGATCCCCAAATCTGTGATTATAAACGAATTACTACAATATCAAACTGAAATAGTAAATCCTCCAGATGCAGACATTCACTTAGTTGATGGATTCTATTTATTACATACGTTGAAGAATCTTCCTAGCGGATATGGTAAAATCTCGATGCATTTATTAAAGATACTTACATATAACAGAAAAGAAGTACACATTATATTTGACAAGTACAAAAAACCCAGTATTAAAGATTTTGAGCATGGTCTGAGAGGTGAAGAGAACACACAGTATGACATAATACGTAGAGACAATAATCGTCCAGCAGATTTCTGCAAATTACTGAGGAGCAACAACTTCAAAGAAAAATTTGTAGAATTTTTAATTGAAGATTGGACAAGGGATGAATTTATTTCTTTGATCACGGGAAAAACTATTAAACTTAATTATGATCAATATTACACTTATGAGGTGTCTACTGAAAATAAAATAAAAAGAGTCATCGACCATAACCTCTCTTGTTATCATGAAGAAGCTGATACCAAAATTGTATACCACATTTGCCAAATGAATACTAATTATCGTGTACAAATACATTGTACAGATTCTGATATACCAGTAATAATGTTGGCAAATTTTAAGTATTTAAAAGATCAAATTCAAATAAGAATAAATTTAAGCACGGGTAAAAAAAGAATGTACCTAAACATAAATGAAATTTATGCCAAGCTTAAAGACCAATTATCTTGTTCACTCGCTATATGCCATATTTTTACAGGGAATGACTATAAACCTGCTTTCTTCCGTAAAGGAAAAAGAAGACCTTTTACTATTTTAAAGAATAATGAAAAATTCCGAACTGCTTTTATTCAACTTCTACGAATGAAAAATACAACATTAACGATATCGAATGAAACAGTACAAATTATTGAAGAAATTATATGCAGAGTGTACTCATTAAAAACGAAAAATGATATAAACAAATGACGGTATGAGCTGTTTGAAAAAGGGTATAAATCAAATAACCAAAACGAAGAAATTGTAAAACACAACATCGTAGGATATGATCCATCCAGTTTGCCGCCAACAAAACAAGAATTGTTACAACAGATTAAAAGAACGGCTTTTATCAGCGATGTATGGTGTAATGCACATATGCGGTGCCCCACAGAAAAATTGCCGGAAGACTATGGATGGGCAATAATTGATGGCAAATATCAATTTTACTGGTATGATGGTCCTCAAAGTCCATCTTTTCAAGAATTATCTTCAGCCACACAAGGTACTCCATTAATACTATTGATATTTATTGATTGATTATTCATTATTATAAATTATATTATTAAAATTTACTTAATTTTCTCATGTTACTACAGACTCGGACATCACGGATGAAGAAATGGAAACAGATGAAGATGACAGTGATGTTAGGAGCGAAGATTTCTCAGATGCATCTGATGAAGATTAATATATGATATTTGTATAAAATTACATGTTTTTATATCTATTTTATTAAAATTTTTTTTTTTAATTAAAAAAATTTTTATTAAAATTTTTTTTTTTAATTAAAAAAATTTTTTTTTAACGGTATGTCATGTTATAAATAGGAAAACGATAAAATTGCAATCACTGTCGGACTAGCTATCCGTCCCTGCTTTTTTGTAGGACATTGTTTTATTTATGCAGAGAACCCACTAACCTATCATGTAATATTTTTGTCCTACAGTTAGTAATGAAAAAAATTGTCTTGTGAAATTAACAATTTCTAAGCGTAGGACCGGGATAACGTACCACAAAATTTGTAGGACAACGTGATCATTACATTATATACATGTTAACGAAGTAAAAAAAAAAATCAGCTGGTTAGTAATGATTTTTAATGACTTCGTAATCAATACATGTTGACAGGAGGGGACTCATTAATCAAACCTTACATTTTGTAGGACAAATATTTTTTCAAGTAATTTAGATAATTATCTTGAGATTAAAAAAAGAATCCCTCAGTTAGTAATAAAATTTTTGAAACTCATTAAATAAACATATTATGTCCTTGCTACCTCTGTTAGCTACCAGAATCGAGAATTTTCGCACAGGACATTGTTGGGCGTCTTATCAAAAAGAAGCTATTTACGAAGATTCAGCTTGATAGTAATCAACGGCAAAAATAGCCCAGGGATCATGGACTAATAGTCTAATGTTGTTAGCAACATTCGACAATATCAGTTAAATAACAAGAATTCAGTCCGTAACACTTGACAGAAACTGTGAATTTTCCCATGTATATGATATGATGCCTTTATAAATATATAATATTAGTTTTACTTCACTGACGGTCATATTTATTCAGTATTTGATATTTGAGCAATGAATTCTCTAAAAGTATTACATTGTGTGCAGTCATGAGAAATACACAAAGACCACTGGCCGAAGGCGACGGTGGTAGTACTGCGGAGCGATTTGCGCGCACGTAGGACAAAACCGCCGCGTCGCACCGCACTGTTTTGAATTCGCGTGTCACCGCATTTAATCGCCTAAGTAGGATGTAGCTTGAACGCGACTAACAATCCATTTAATAAATATAGTTTTACTTCAACTGTGATGATGCGTACATAATAAGTAAAGCGACATGTATTTGCATTGTTATTGTGTAAGTAATAAATAATTAACACGTTGACTGTCATGGGGGTCACCGGCACTCGACTTCGCTACAGCGCCGTGGGGGCCATCGGTGACCGGCGGCACGGTCAATACTAAAAGTATATAACTATAGTAAACATGGATACTGATCAATTTTTCAATAATACCATTATTACTATAATGTTACTCCGCAACCGAAGCACGATTGCTTAAAAAAGACAATCGTAATAATTGCCTTCAGCGCCGTAGGGGACACCGGTGACCCCCACCACGGAAAATGTTTCAAACATGATTTTTAAATCATATTATTTGCTGGATATTACATCATAATATGCAATAGGCAGTCAGCGTGTTGAATACGTATTTTGAATATACTAATTTGTGTGTTAAAATCAAAAACGTATAATAAGCTTTTTGATAATATTTATGTAATACGGTATTTTGTATAGTTAATTTACGTAAATGTAGTTAGAACTTGCATACTCGAAAGCTAGTATTTTAGCGGCAGTAGGCGTGGCAAGAGCTTGCTTTAATAATGGGAGGATGATATCAATCCAAATATAATATAGCGGTGGCACAGGCTCAAGTGAATACTGAGGAGTTGAGCCAGAAAATGAATTCCATGGACATTGTATTTATGATATTGGTTGATTGTAATTGACGTGATAGTATGTGGCAACGGATTACTGTGCCATCGCCGCGTCAAAATTTTGCTTCACCGGGAAATTGACTCGACAAATATAACCGCACTTGTGGTACGGGTCTAGACCGTACACCAACAGCCTACTGCTGCCGCCACTCCAACCGCTGGGCACTCGGAATATATTTAACAAAACGTATCGATAGGTATCGTGTATCACAGTTCGCGTTGCACTATAATATGCACATAAGCGTAGACAGTTTAATTAAAAATAGTTATATCGTTGTGGACGGAAGAAGGTTAGCATATAAACATATAATATGAATGTTTTTATCATAACAAGTGAACTATACTATGTTTTTACGTTCAAACTCATTATCTCGTATGCACAACATACTTGACAACAGCCCAAGGGGTGACAAATACTTTAATAACGAAAATGTTGGTAAAAACTGTGTACTGTGCAATAGAATGTTGGCACTTCGTATATGTTTACATCAATTGATATAGCACTGAGAAGTGACACTCAAAATCATGTAAATATAAGAAGTATCATCACAGAAAGACTCAAGCCATTGAAGGTAATCTATTTTAGAAATTTAATAGTTACTATTTAACATTGATATTGCAGTGAGTGCCAGTGACTTTGCTTGAAAAGAAATGATTTTTTTTATCTTTTAGATATGTGCATTTTGCCATCTTTGTTGACTAAGACGTAATCGAGCTCCAAGGAATTATTCTGCACCATCTTCATTAAGGATTACTCTAACAGTCAGTAATCAATCACGATGTGCTAATTGTGGTATTCATTTCAATAGACAGAGACGACATATCTTTAATAATGATGCAATATAAATTTATTTAATGTAGAAGATGCTCACTACTGTCTTGGAACATCACAAAGATATTACCTGCCTGCCTGATTTAAGTACAAATAAAATGTCGAAAGAATATAATCCCCAATAAAACGAAGGAAGTTTAAAAGTAAAATATGTTTTTTCAGTTTATAAACAGAAACTATTCGCTTGGGTTTGGAAGTACTAGAACAGAACTTCATGAATAAAATCAAATTACAGAAAGACCAAATAAAACTACAGTTTCATAGTTGAAAAAAGGGTACACAGCGTTAAATGATATTGCTACTGCTAGGTTAGTCTACTTCGCCTACTTCCATAGCTTAATGTCTTATGGCATTCTGTTGTGGGGGACAGCAGCTGAGTACCATATTTTTATTACAAAAACGGGCAGTTTGAACAATTTACAATATGAGACCTCGCGAATCCTTAAAGACCAAGTTGAAGGAGTAGCCCCCCAATACATTCTTGACAATTTAATGTATGTCCGTAAGAACCTTGAAAATCTAGATTTCGTAAAAAACCGGCACAATCTAAATACAAGAAATTGTGACAAACTGGTTGTCGCACGTTTTAGACTTAGTAAAACCAGTAACAGTTTTTTGGGAAATAGTGTTAGATTTTACAAAAAAGTCCTAAAGGATATTACCGATTTGCCGGATTGCGAATTTAAGCGCCATATCAAGCGGGTTTTGGTGTCAAAGGGCTATTATAGAGTGGATCAATAAGTCCCAAAGGATATTACCGATTTGCCGGATTGCGAATTTAAGCGCCATATCAAGCGGGTTTTGGTGTCAAAGGGCTATTATAGAGTGGATCAATATGTGAACGATGGTGATGTCTGGAATTGTCTCATCTCTGTGCATCCATTAAAAACGTTTGTGACATTTACCTAACATATTCTAAATATTATATATATTTCTTAAAAAGAAAAACAAGATCGAGTTTCTTGCCGGTTCTCGATGACTGGGTTGTTTTCCGAACCGGTGGTAGTTTTGACGTTCATAAATGCCTTCTTAGGGCCTAAATTGAATAAAGTGTTATTGATTTGCTTTGATATGAAAGCTGAAGCATTTTTTGATTTGATAAAAGAACAAAGAGCAAACCTGAATATTTTATCATCAGGTTGCGAAAAAAACTTGCGATTGCCCAAACTACCTAACTAATGTACCTTACTATTCGAGACAGAGTTATTTATACAATTGCTCAGTAGTTAAAGGGAGCTCCAAATCTAAGTTAACACCGAGCACCGGGTTTGCATACTGTGGGACGGAAAACGCGTTTCATGGGGGATTAAACAAGATATCATCTGCGGTATATCAAGACTTGGCGTGGCCTGGCGTGCGACATGGAGCGCGCTACGAGTGCGAGAGGGATACGCTGTGTATCTAGTTTCAAATCACGTTTTTAGTTGTTTAGTGTATTATTTTTAATTTGGAATAAAGCACTTCAATGCTCTGAAGTTTTAGAATCTAAGTGTAGTTTTATATATGTAATAGATATAATAATAAATTAGATAGCTCGGAAAACATTTCGTCGTGTAGGAGAAACGAGCACGACCCGCTTCGCCGTCTTGCCGAACGCTTTAAAGAACGATATTCGCGATACTACGTCACATACGTTCTCAAGAAGTCTGCAAGACAACAAGTAACTATATATGAAGTGCATACTGCAAACAAAAGTGAAAAATAAAAGGGTCAATTTATAGTGAACAACGTATTCTTTACTCGCAAATCTAGAATCCGCAGTGCGGTAATGGCAAAAACAATAGGTTGTGGTCTGACCAGCACATAATTTGGTCTTTCGTCAACCGGGTCTACGTGCAGGAATCATCGAAAAATATTGAGAATTTCAACATAGAAACCGTTCTACAATGCCTGTAATAAGATCAACAGGAAGACAAGCTGAAACACCGGTCTCAACAAGTACTTCAACTATAGGGATGATGGAAGCTACTACGGCATCGACAACATAATTTATTGCGGGTACGTCTACCACTGTCACCTACGTCAAAGTCGACCAAACAAACTACCAGCGCGTCCGATCAACGAACAGTTACAGAAGCAACGCTGCCTAGCAAATCGCAAATTGCAAAATCTACGAATAGCCACGGGACACAAACACATCAGACAGAAAAATAATCTAAGACAAACAAAGCTCCGAAGGCAAGTTTAGCCAAGGTTAAAATATTCAAAATTGTAGCTACACAAATAGTCAATGCAGCGTATGCGGAGATAGAAGCAGAGCCCAGTGAATACGAAAATTACGATGACATCGTCAACAGATACGGGAATCAATAATAATCAACGTATTCAAACATGGTTGAACACAACAGAGCTCATTGCAATCGATCGACGACTTTATCCAGCCGAAGTAACAGAAACAGCCCAGCCGCCGATAGAACCTACTCCAGTGATCCCTAACGTATCCTGTGGCAACAAGACTTCTATACTGGCGGGAGTCACTGCCGCACCACATACATCAGCATCGGAACCCAATCTTACAGCACCGACAGTTCACGATAGAAACACGAACCCGGGTATCAAACAGCAATCGATCATAAAACAGTAACAGACTAGTACAACCTGGATTGCCACTGTTGCAACACAGCAACCTCAGAGAATCGATCTATCTGAACTGGCAACTACATTATGTATGCAATACAAAACGCAACTCGGAACTACCAGTCTTCAACGGGTTACATCAAGAGTAGTTAAGCTTCCGAGCAGCTTATTACGAGTACGCACACCTAATTAGCTCAGTTGATAATATGTCACGGCTAAGAAGCAGCCTCCGAGAGACCACCTAGGAAGCTTTACTAGGTTCGCTTAATACAAGTAACGACCCATCAAGAATTATACAAACCCTAGAGGTGCGCTTCGCACGTCCGGAATCAATAGCCGCTGCAGAACTCGAACGCCTACGGACAGACACTACCTAAGTTCACAGAATCACCGCGAGAACTGTGTACTTTTTCTACAAGGATAGAGAACGCTGTATCTACAATACAAGCTCTCGACTGTGCTCACTATCTATACAACCTAGAAGTAACCAGACAAATGTTAGATAAGCTAACACTGACGATGAAAATACAGTGGTATGAGTTCGCAGCAACACAACAAAGAAGCGAACTCGACCTTACGAAATTCAGTCGCTTCATAAGACGAGAGGCCAATTTATGCTGCCTGATCGCGCTTCCCGAACATATCGCCGACCGCTCAATACCCCCAGTTTCTCAAAGATTGATCAAAACGTTGATTAACTAAAAGTGTTGTTAATTGAACGCTGTTGTCAAATTGATTCGAGTTTCTGAAACGTTGATTAGTGTAAAATTGACTAATCTGTGATCATTTTGATTTAACATAAACATTATTTTTAAGTATTGTCACCATTGCCTTTATCATTCAGTTTTTCATTCATTACTCATTCTCAACTAGTATATTGTATTACCTGTGTTCCTGTTTAGTTTGTTAGAACTAACATTACGACTTTTATAATTATTATAGCATTTTCGTTAATAAATGGCGGCGAACATAATAATGGCTTTAAGGGGAAAAAATTTCACCGAGAGAGAAAAGTGTAAACTTTTGGAACTTGTTGAGAAGTAAGTATCAAAGAGCTATTTACAATAACCAATGTTGTAAACTGGTTTACTAGTAGAAAATGTTTGTTTTGACATAGTGTATTGTGTGTTTATATTACAGTATACTTTATGTTTGTAGATTCAAGTATATCATTGAAAATAAGTGCACAAACGCAATCACAAGCTCTAAAAAAATGAAGTTTGGGAGGAGTTAACTCCGAAATTCAATAGTACCGCTAAGAACACAAAAGCAGCTGAATACGGCCTATTTAAATTTAAAAAGAACTACTCGCCAAAATATAGCAAATGAAAACGTAAATAAGATCCTCAAAACATTATTACTATTCATAACTGAACACAGAAACCACTTAATTTATATTTTTACCGACTTGTTTGGTAAGCTGCAGATTATAGAGAGACTATTTTTGTTATTGTTTATTTATCACTTACATGCATTACAATATCCCCTGTATAGGATTCATGTAAATCAAAAATTGTATTTCATATTTTTATTTTAAACTATTTCAGGTAAATAAATAAAGTTCAATAGTCACAAATATTATTATTGATGGAGTAAGCATTAACATGCCTTTTAGGTAAGCTTTTTAATTATATTGACATATTCATTTCTGTTTTAATATCCTCAGGTATCGTCGAAGACGAACAAAATACAATCACAATAGATTGTGAGGCAGGACCATCACAAAATATAATGTTAATTGATGAGGTATAGATTCTTATTAAATGTGTATAGTCAAGAATTTATATAATAATATGTATTAAGTGAATTTCTGCTGAATGTAATTGTTGTTTTTATATTAGATTTTGTTACAGAAGAATCATTCTTCTGTAGATGTAATATCTATGTCGAAGCGATTCAAAAAAGACGAGATTGCTGATAAGGTATGTATCTTTATTTTAAATAAAACGGGGTATTGTCTCAAAAGTTTTATTTAAAAAATGCTTAATATTTCAGAAAGGTATTAAAGCAACAGGTGGTGGCCCATATATACCAGTGCTCACTCCTATTGAGTCAAAAATGTTGGCAATAATGGGTGACCAAATGAAACCATTATCAAACACGTGTAACAGTGCAACTACTTATAATATTGGTATGTATGTTCATAGTAATTATTATTTATTTGGTATCTACATAAACATTATAAGAAATTTTCTTTTACACATTTTGTTTATTTTCAGATCAAAATGTAACGTGTGAACTTTCACCTCATCAAGCAAAAATTAAGAGTACATCAAAAAGGGGAATCCAGAAAAAAAAGAAAGTGCATTGTAATAAATGCAACGAGTTACTGAAGAAACAATATTACGTAAAAAAAATTAGAATGTGCAATTGTGGTAAAAAGAAATAAATTAGAATATAAATCAAACTTATTAGAATATAAGATGTGTGTAAAAAAAGACAAAAGTTATTAGATGTAAAACTCAAAATAAAAGAAAAGGAAAATGAAAATTTAGTAAATAAATAAAATGAAGATAATGCTGTATTTTTGAAGTTATACTTCTTTTGGCGCGTTAGGGAAAAATGAGAGTAAATTTTTACGATGCGCGCGCACACCGTCACGAAAAACCGACACCCTGAAGTTAGCTATAGTCAACATTTTGTTTCTTTGTATTTGTTGTTTGTATTTCTTTGTATTAAAACTTTCAATGTATTAAATACCTTTTTTCTATTGTTAGTGTCGTTTTTTCTACAAACGTATAATAAGGCGAAAGATAAAATTATTGAAAAGATTTTTATCTTGTTACGCCAAAGAAGTATAACGTCTAACGCGTGTACATAAGTACACACACACAATATTCAAATACATAAATTATAATGAAATAAATATATATACTGTTTACAGTAATTCATTATTGTCTATTAAAATGTGTTAACAGTAGAGATTACCTCACAGAAGTGTCCTCATTTCATGATAAAGGTATTTCAATTTTTTCTGTTTGAAGGTTAGATTCTATATCAGAAATATCTACTTGATCATTATGATTTAATGCCAAATTATGTAGCACACAACAGGCTACTATGACATTCATGGTAATATCGAGTTTTACTCGGAGGCCCATGGACAAACAAGGAAAACGTCTCTTCAAAATAACAAAGCACCTCTCAACAGTATTTCTTGTCCTTATATGTGCTTGGTTATAAGCTTCCTCGCTTGATGCTGAGGGGCGTAAAAACGGAGTCAATAAATAGGAGCGACATGGATAACCACTAACTCCAAGTATGCGGTCACTATTATATTCCACTATCAAAATCTGCTCGAATATGAGAATCATTGAATATTGTAGTATTACTTATATTTAATAATTAAATAGGTTTTATATGTTGATTAAGCGGTTAAATATAAAATCTTAATATATAATGAAAGAATGTGAATATTACAGATTGTTTTGTTAATACTGTGAGTTACGTACAACTTCGTGGTGGAAAAATGTGTATAGTGAAGGGTAAAATTTGCCCAGAAGACAAGGTGTATGCGAAATTGTATGCTGTCTCAGTATTTGTGGACTTAGACGAAGTTGTTATTTCTGCACAATATCATGACTGCGTCGCTTCTAAAAGAGGCTACAAACACTCAAAAGCATTCCTCATGTAGATTCACCGGAGGAGTGAAGGGCCACTGTGCACAGCTGTGGCACGTTACTGGAAAAAGATCCAAACTGTTCAGGGTTGGAACTAACCGGAAGAAGAAGTATATGACTGCAAAGAAATTGTCAATTGGTACACCAATCTTGCCATCGAATATACTGGGCTTTACAAATTTTGCAATTGGGAGAAAAAGAAAACTTAATAATTATGAGACATTAAAATATCAATCTAGTTATATATGTAATGATATTCAAAATTTATCAATGCACCAGCTTCTGTTGAAATATGAAGAGAAATCCTGTGACACATTTTTAGAAAAAAATGTATTTTCTAAAGAAACTATTGTTAAAATAGAGATAGGGACCACAGAACATCACCAAAGCAACATCTGGTATGAACTGCGTTATGGAAGAATCACAGCATCTCGAGCTTATGACAAGGACCAGAGAACAATACCAAAGCAATATTGGTTTAAACTGCGTTATGGAAGAATCTCAGCATCTCGTGCTTATGACAAGGACCAGAAACAGTACCAAAGCAACATCTGGTTTGAACTGCGTTATGGAAGAATCTCAGCATCTCGAGCTTATGAGTTTAGTAAATGTAAAAAGAATGTTGGATCACTTATAGCATTAATAATGGAAGGGAGTATTCCAGACAGATATATCATGAAGCGTGGTAGAATATTAGAAAGTGCGAAAAACTGTCAGTGTCACATTTGGTAAAAAAGTGAAGAAATGTGGACTCACGTTGTCTAGAGAGTACCCGATGATAGCGGGATTACCGGATGGAATCTGTGATGATAGTATTATTGAAATAAAGTGTCCCACAAGTGCTAAAGCATATCAAAATTATTTGAAGAATGGAAAACCTACCGAAAAATTTAATACACAGATGCAGAAGCAAATGTATTTGACAGGAACACGAAAATGTTACTTTTGTGCAGCTGATAGTAACTACAGTACAAATAAGCAAGTGGAAATCGTATGACGTGTGACATTTAATGTAAAATATATGTTTAATTTTTTAAAACTTATAGTATCTCAGTGGAAAGAAAAAGCATATCTAATGTTGTACCGAAGTATATTATAATATTTATTGAAATAAAATGCATAAACTGTAATTTAATTGTTTTATTTAATAAGAGAGTCTTGTAAATTTATAAGAGCACATGCAATCACAATAACTTCACCAAGAACTTTCACAAGATTTGTGTTTAGACATGCAGGAGCTTTAACATATTAAATTCTCTTAGACGTCTAATTACTCTCTCAATATGGATTCTTAAACGAACTATTTTCCTTTTTTCTTTAACTTCACATTTAGACAACTTGACTCCAGTGATTAGACTTGGGGGTCGTAGAAGTTGTATGTTCTCCCTATGTAAGTTTTGTTCAACATGTTTGAAACCTCTGACTTCCATAACACACAAACCAGGCTGTAAACACTTCATACAATCACAAGATTTAGTAAGAAGTATCAGTTACTCTTCCTCCATAGCCTAGTGAAGTATAATTTACATTTGGTAAAAAAAAATTTGGTGTACAAGACACTAGATATTTAATGGTTTTAGCTTTTTGTAATCAGTCGATGACATATATAGCTTGACACTTTGTGATGGCTTTTGTATTTCAATTTTTAAACAATCTATTATACAACTTGTGTGTTGTCACTGCCGATTCAATAATAAAACGTTATTTGCGGGGAACGCGAGACGAATATTCCACGTACTCTATCGTAGTTCGAGTCCACAGTCCTTTGCGACTACATAAAGTAGTTTGATTTTACAACTCATTGAGATAACATCGAGAAGTCTTCATAAATGGTCAATAGTAGTGCTCTGATGGCTCGGGGACGCGGTCACTATATAAGAATCACGGTGTTTTCTTGCGACCACCCCGACCTCCGCTTCAAAATCCACCACCTTCATCGGATGGCTCGTGCATTATTGCACATCATCGAGGCCCCTTCAGGATATCACCGGCATCCGGCTCCGTCTCCGAAGCGGGCTACCGGCGCTCTCGCTACCACCTTTGAGAGAACTACACCCGCCCATCCGGGGAACGTCGCCTCGCCTCAGCTCACCTCACCCCGCCTAACCGCGGGCCGGTGACGTACGAAGGCGAGAGATGTCGCTATATTAACAGGCGGCGGCCGCAACATCAGGAGTACAGCTCAGCGTGCTACCGATATCTCACCAGCCGTGAGTGAGGGTGATAATCCGCTGGATACAAGGTTTAATTATTGAGGAGTCTACACCTGAACTAACATACATAGTTATGTAAGTTATAAATGGAAACGTCGTGTTAACGAAATTGTACCATGTTCCAATTCCTTAGATTGAAGATAGCAAATAGAGTTAGGGTAAATATGTCAATTCTTTTATCAAAACGAAAGGTGGGGTATAGTGGAAGGTTCCGAATAAGCCAAAGATTATAATGGCAACACTGAATCGCATCTTTCCTTTTCCGACTGGCTACTGTGATGGACTGTCATGTTTAATTGTACTCTCTATTTAAAATACAGTAATTAATTAATTTACAGTGTTTCATTAATAATATAGCACACCTTCTATTGTAACAGGTTGTTCTGAGTGTTTATGCGTCTCATCTCTGTCTCTTTATTCCTACTTACAAGTATTAAGCTACATACTAAATATTCTTAGTATCTAAATACACGATTTGAATACAAGTAAGTATATTTAAGAGTCGAAGTAATTCATTCAACATTACATAATGAAACTAAAATGCATAGAATCTCATTACTGTTGATCATTCTCTCAAGAACGAAAATACCTACCTAGTGACTTGAAAATAAAGAAGCCGTAAAAATGTTTAAAGATGAAAATTCCCAATCTCCTGTAAAACAATCATACTTCCACCAAATTTTAATTGTGAATTTAGTTTCAGGTACCCCTATCACTGACGTTCGCTCAACTTGTATTGCATTGAATAAAAGAATATAGAAAGAAAACGATCGAATCAAGAAAAATGTAATAATGACTGCACTTAGAGTGCATAAATTAAGAGCCAAGGCGTTCATCAAACTGCTGCAGGAGCAAAAAGACAATATGATAACCTTGTTTTTTGACTGTCAGAAAAACAGTCCACTACCTCGAATTCCAGACCAAAGTGCTTAATACAGTCGCCAATTTTACTATTGCGCAAGGATAATCTAAGGACTAGCTTAATAAGGACACAGTCTTCGTGTACACGTGGACCGAAAATGAATTTGGTAAAACAGCTAATCAAATTCCATCACCCGTCTATGATCCATTAAATAAAACGAATTTATCAGGCTACCGTCATACTGTTAACGCGCTTCGCTAGAAGGTTCTGCTGCTGAATTAATAGTCAATTGAATGTTTTGTAACTAACTATGATGTGGTTTGGGATTTCCTGGTTGACCGTTGCGATAATAAAAGAGTTTTGACGGAAAACTATGTCACCGCGTTATTCAGTTTAGAAAAGGTAACGAAGGAGTCTTCTATTAGCTTAAAAAATCAAATAGATAAAAACCAAAAATCTACAATCGTTGGAAATATTAGGTGAACCCACTAATTGTTGGGATACTCTTCTCATTCACATTATAACACATAAATTGGACCCTAAAACTTATCGTGAATGGGAAGAGTCAGTACAAGTGTGAGTTAAGTCGTGACCAAAATATTACATTTGCCATTTTTCTTACATTTATTAAGAATCGAGCTGTCTTGATTTAGACCATAGAACTAAGATTAGTTAGCTTCCAGAGTCTCATGTTCGAATACTTCTGTTAAAGTTAATCCAAAAGTAAAAACTATTTGCGACTATCCTAATAAAAATATTCTCAACAACGATCGTTGTCCTAAATGTAATGGTGAGCATAAATTGAGTAGTTCCTTACAATTTCTGGCGCTCACTAATGAGTCGCGATTAAAGTTACTCCCCGATTTTAAAGTTTTTTAATTGTTTTGTTTGTGTATAAATCGCGAATTTATGGAGGTACTCCAGAAAAACAAAGAATAGAAGAACTGCAAAGAGCTAAGAATGAAGCAAACATAAAAAAGAACAACGAAAACGCGCAAAAGATCTAAAAACTGCTCAAAATTTGGTAGACATCACTGTTAATCCCATCAAGAAATTAAATAAAAGGACTATATCTATAAGGGCCATATCTATGGAATCAGACTCTTCAAACTCTTCTACTAATATTTTATCACAGAAATCATTCGATTCTGGAAGATCTATCATGGAATCATCTGATGATGATATTGTTAATACTCCCGCAGCTGCAGCAAATGATCTTCATGATGGTGATTATGTTATAAGAAGGGTAATTGACGAAGGAAAGAAGCAACCTTATAAACATTTTGTTGGGAAAATAGTTTAAAGTTGCCCTGATAGCCAGAACGATTTTATGTCTCTTTTTAAAGTTTAAACCGACTGGAACTTTTGTATTACCTGATATAAAAGACGAAGCTTTTTATTTTTATTATTTATTATTTATTATTTATCTTACGCTCGATATTTAGCTAAAATTGTAAAACCTGCTGAGATACTTAGTCGTCTGTTTATCGATGAGAAAGTTAGTGTCGTAGTGAATGAAGACAGTGATGAAGACTAATCAAGTTATTGTTTCTATTAAAATTTTTATTTTTGTTGTATCCTAATTCAAAATTATTCCCGGTTGTCTGGAAAAATATAAAATTCACCTCCAAATGTGTTTTGAATTATTTATAGCCTTTTTAAATACTTTATGTTCCTGATTTATTATGTTTATCTTTTGAAAAGATAAATTTCTGGTAAAAAAGAAATTTTCTATGTATTTTTTCCAGCAAAAAAAAATAAAAGTGCGTTAAAACGACGAATTTCAGGAAAAAAATGAGTTTTTAATTTTTTTGACATTGTTCCACCACTTCAAAAAATCTGAAAAAAATCCTGAGTGTCGAGGGGTGTAAAATACATGTTCTGACAAATTTTGGTAATTGACATATTTCAAAAACCCTAAAAAAAAGAAGATTTTAATTTTCTTTTCTTCGTTAAAAATCGACTTTTCGTTGAAAAACCATGATCATACGATATTTTTATGGGTCAAAACACGTCAAGTGGACCCCCCTTTTACCACTTGATCATAGAAAACTTATTAAAATATAATTATCGAAAGTAGTCATACCTAAAAATCATCCCTCAAAACAGTTTTTGAAAATTTTGAATTTAACAACAATTTTTTTAACAATAAAAATTTTCGGTACTTTTAATTAAAAAATTAATTGTGAAAAAGCTATTGAAGATAACTTAACGAAATTTTCAGTGATTATAGTAAAATATCTATATTTTCACATAAGATTTTTTTGCAAATTTTATTTGTTTATTATCATATTTTTTATTAACTTTTAAATAAACAAATAGAAATTTTAATGACTTCTCAGTCCGATAATCGAATTTTTTTTTTTTAGTAATAAGCATTATACATTTAAGTTCTATATTTCGAAATAAAATTTCACTGCCCGGTATTAGTTTAAATAATATGAATTTTTATGTGACGCAGCGGCGAGCGGTACAAGTGCCGCGCGCTACTCAGCTCAGCCGTTAAGACTGTAGATCGCTACAAATTACACAATTATTATACGATCTACAGTCTTAACGGCTGAGCTGAGTAGCGCGCGGCACTTGTACCGCTCGCCGCTGCGTCACATAAAAATTCATATTATTTAAACTAATACCGGGCAGTGAAATTTTATTTCGAAATATAGAACTTAAATGTATAATGCTTATTACTAAAAAAAAAAAAATTCGATTATCGGACTGAGAAGTCATTAAAATTTCTATTTGTTTATTTAAAAGTTAATAAAAAATATGATAATAAACAAATAAAATTTGCAAAAAAATCTTATGTGAAAATATAGATATTTTACTATAATCACTGAAAATTTCGTTAAGTTATCTTCAATAGCTTTTTCACAATTAATTTTTTAATTAAAAGTACCGAAAATTTTTATTGTTAAAAAAATTGTTGTTAAATTCAAAATTTTCAAAAACTGTTTTGAGGGATGATTTTTAGGTATGACTACTTTCGATAATTATATTTTAATAAGTTTTCTATGATCAAGTGGTAAAAGGGGGGTCCACTTGACGTGTTTTGACCCTTATGTCTAAGACTCCTAAGAATAAGAAAAAAAATCACCATCGATGAACTCCGAATTTCAGCATAAAAATGAAATTAAAATAAAAAAAACAGGTTTTTTTGAAAATCTCGAACGTCGTTTGAGTTAAAGGGCTAAAAATTGGTGTGAATTATTTTTATTTGATGCCAAATCGATCCCCTAAGTGTGGGTCAAAAAAGCCATGGGGGCAGATTTCCCATATTTATCCGGCTATGCCCTTTACATTGGATATGAATATATAGAAGGGTATGCGTGACGTTATTTATGTTGTAAATGAAATGTCCCACGTCTGTAACAGCACTATAATATGATTCTGTGATACAATGGTCCCCCTACACAGGGGTAGTTAAAGTAATACGTGCCGGGCGGTGCTCTGTAAGCGACTGGCGAGCGCTGTGCGCTAACTTACATTCACGCCTGAAAATGCTGATACAGCGTCTCTCGCCCGTCGCTACAAATATTTAATATTTTGTAGGGTATCCTTTTGCCCCTATGACAGCTTCCAATCGCCTGGGCATAGATCCAACGAGGGTGGCACACAGGGAGGGGAGAATTCGGTCCCATTCTTCCTGAAGAGCCTTCTTGAGATCAGTTCTGTTAAACGGTTAAACGAAGTAAGAATAAAGAAAAGAAGAATCTCCTGCGCCTCAGAAAACAGGAAAAATGTCATCGTAGAATACTTAAAAGCTAAGGAAAAATATGAAACTGCTGTAAAAAAACAGTCAAAATACAGTTGGAAACAATTCTGTACTCAACAAGAAAAAGAAACATTCTGGGACAGTATATACAGAGTAATGAGAGAACCAGAACACCCCGACAAGAAGACTATATAATATAAAACTAAACGAAGACAACTTACAACTATTTATTAGTATAAAGAAGAACAAAGAGTATTTAATAGAATACTGCGACAAACTGATTAAAAGAATAAAAATATTAAATAAATTAACAAAACTAAAGTCCTGGCTAGAGTACTTGCTTAGCATCGTTCTTAGCGTCACTGGTACATAAGCAGACCTTACTTTTACACGATACTATCGACGAAAGTCAAGCAAATGCTTACATTAGTCATAGTCAAGATTGTTGAAGACTTACGGTAGTACGTTCTAAGAACGGATTTAACATTTATTAACATAAACAGTGCCGCAATTCTTTATCTGTGGTACTTAGCTAGGCAATTAGACAATGACGTTTGATAAATAGATTTTGTTCAGTTTCTGAACATATGGTTTTAATTGTTTTTTTTTCTATTTAATAGGTGCCATAGACTGTAAACATGTAAAAATTACACGTCCCCGTGGATTTGATCATTCAGAGGCATATCGAAATAGACATGAATGGTTCTCAGTGAATATTCTGGAAATTGTTGCTCCTGATGTGACAATACAGGATTTATTTGCAAGATGACTTGGAAGTGCTCACGATAGTCGGGTATTACGATATTCAAGAATACATCCAAGGTTATTAGCGGGAGAATTAAACGGAACTGGTGATGGCGGCTATGCTTGCACGCCAATCATGCTTACTCGTTTGCGAACACCGTCAACACCAGCAGAAGAGAAATACAACAAGGTGCAAATGAAAACGAAAAATGTAGTAGAGCGAACATTTGGGGTTTTAAAGAGACTTCCCTATTAACAAAGAGGACTTGTCTACAAACTACTTCTTGCAGTATTATTTTCGCGTGTTGTGTTCTGCATAACATTGCATTAAAATATGAGAATTATAATGATTATAAGGATTTTGAAGAAGTAAATATACAATCATTACAGCCACGATTATACAGAACTACTCATGCAGCTGAGGGAACAGCGTTAAGAAGTGAGCTAATAAGATGTTTAATGTTGTTAATATTGGAGTGACTTATAATAGAAAAGTGCAACAATTATGCATTGATTAAATAAGTATATTCTAAAAATATATAATTTTATTATTTACAAAAAGCGGCAAACAAACACATGGGCCACCTAATTGGTCACAATCCTCAGAAGTGAAAGGGTGTAAATAGCACCAAAGATGATGCATCGCTCGCTTATTGATATTAGGTGTTATTTTTTTTGTGCCATTAAACTTCTATAAAATTTTTAGTAACTACATTGTATAAATGTTTATTTATTTATTTATTTATTTATTTATTTATTTATTTATTCCATATAGGTCCTTCACAGCTGACAATGTGTTATAATAAAGAAAAAAAAAAATACAGTATATTCAATACGCCAATTACGAAGTACACAAATTATAACAATTTTTATTATTAGAGAGTGAACAAATTACTATAAAAACTATTACTTTAACGAAAATTTAGGTACAAGTATAGGTGTGTGGGGTGTGAGTGTATGTGTGTGGAGGTGTGTGTATAGAGTTTTGTTTTATAAGGGAGAGTGTATGGTATGGGTAGGTATGTTTGTGAAAGTATTAGTGTTAAGTATACATTGATGATGAAATTACAATTACAATTATGGCACTACTTTTTCCGGGACAGAGATTGTAGTATTTCATTTCTGTAAGAATAGCGAGAAGTGCTAAATGGATCTAGTTCAGAGAATTCGCTGTTATATATGTCTGGAATGCGAATGAATGGCGACATTTGCGAGTATCTTGTTTTGGATGAGGGAACTGAAAATAACGGAGTATGCCTAGTGCGTCTAGGAGGTACATTAAAGCTTATCTTTTCTAATAGCTCTGGACAATCAAATTTGTTATTAACTACATCGAACAGGAATAACATATCCGTTAATTGGCGTCTATCTTCCAAAGTATTTATTTTATGGTGTTCACATGATTCTTCATATGATTGGTTAAATATTTTAGCTTTATAATTGAGGTGTTTAATAAATTTGCGTTGAATTACTTCCATATTATCAATATAACTTTTAAAAAAAGGTCTCCAAATCAAATTGGCAAATTCTAATACGCTTCTAACATAGCTAAAATAAAGCACCTTAAGACATTGTGGATCCTTGAATGGTTTGCTGTTACGTATTACAAATCCAAGGGATTTATAAGCTTTACTAATAATATGATTTATATGTGCACTAAATGTGAATTTGCTGTCAAGAATGACGCCTAAATCTCTTACTTGTGATGTTCTGGGGATTGTCTCATTGCAAAGGCGGTAGTTGTAACTGATAGGGGACTTTTTCCTAGTGAAACTTATTGTTTGACACTTCTGGGTGTTAACATTTATTTTGTTAGCTTGATAATAAGTTGTTAGTCTATTTAAGTCAGATTGGAGCAATAGACAGTCCGCAAAATTATCTATTCGACGAAAAATTTTTTTATCGTCCGCATATAGAAGATGATTTGAGTGGTGAAAGCAATCTGCTATATCAAAAAGGTAAATATTGTAAAGTAGTGGCGATAACAAGGACCCCTGAGGCACGCCCGAAGTGACATCAACAAAGTCTGATCTGTATCCGCCCATCACTACTGCTTGACGCCTATTTCTTAAGTATGATTCTAGCCAGCGCAAGAGATTGCCCTTTATTCCGATTGCCTGTAATTTTGAAATTAAGATGTGATAATTAACTCGGTCAAATGCTTTTTCAAAATCTGTATAAATTACATCTATTTGCGCATCCCTCATGTTAGAAACAACAAATTCACTTAGACTTAAAAGATTGGTAATGACAGAACGGGACTTGACAAAACCATGTTGTGATGATGGAATGCAGTGCTGCGAAACTGTATAAATATGCTCATAAACCAGTTTTTCCAGCATTTTCCCGAAATTATTTAATAGCGAGATTGCCCTATAATTTGTTATGTCATCTTTACGACCTTTTTTGTGAATTGGGACAATCTGTGCATCTCTCCATTGCTTAGGGAATATACCATCATTTAAGGACTTCTGAAATATCATTTGTAGGGGTACAATTAATCCTGTTTCACATTTTTTAATAAAAATAACAGGTAAGCCATCCACGCCTGCGCCCTTTTTAATGTCTAATTTTCTAAATAGGTTTATAAGGGTTTGAAAATTGACTGTAATGGATAGGGCAATATTTGCGTAAGGGCATTCCGGACAGGTTATCTTCAGCGGGATCGGGAGGCTGAAAAACGCTATGAAAAAATCTGTTAAATGCATTACATATGTCTTTCCCGTTTGAAAAGGTGGTCCCGTCGTATGTCATATTACAAGGGTAACCTGAGGAACTGCGCCTTTCTTTAATATAGTTCCAGAAATCCTGAGGTGATTTTTTAATCTGTTTTTCGCACCTATCCGTATATTTTTTATAGAATTCGTTTTGTAAATTCTTTATTCTTTTTCTTAACAGTGAGAATTCCGCGTAATCATTCGGATTTTTATACTTTTTCCATTTTTTATGTATTTTGTATTTTTCTTTAATAACATTGATTAAAGAGGATGGGTACCATTTCGGGTAAGAGTACTGACTAGATACCTTTACATAGGGGACATATATTTCAATTAGAGAATTTAATTTTGAATATAATTTATCCACCATTTTTTCTACGCTAATTGAGCCAAAATACTGATCCCAATTAACTTTTTGTAGTTCTTCATTGATAATATCGTAGTCCGCCTTAAAAAATCTCCTAACTATTCGGGGTTGGGTGTGAATTGGCTTAAAATAGTGGTTATGTATATTTATTTCGAGCGGAATATGGTATTTGTCTATATCTACTAGTGATATGTTACTTTGTTTGCATTGTAAAGTTGAATTCGTTATAACGAGATCTAACACATTACCACAACAGTTCGTATTCAAATTTAGTTGAGACATACCCATATAATCTAAACTGTTAATAAAATCATTTGCAGCTGCGCATAGTTCGGAGTTGGACGAGTATTTAATAACATGACCGTCCTCTACCCACTGAATGAAAGGTAGATTAAAATCTCCAATGACTAAAAACGTATCGTTGGGGTTAACCGAATGATGTAGCATAAATGAATTTTTAAAATCGTTTAACATTGTATGTGTATTATTTTTTGGAGGAATATATACCGCAGCTATATGGATATTGCAATTTGGTGAAGCAGAGGCGTTTGGTCCCTGATAATGATTAGAAGTTTTAATTGTTATCCAAACTGATTCCGCGCTACGTGTGTTTATATCTGATCGTATTATGGCTGAGAAACAACGTTTAATACAAATTAAAACACCACCACCCTTCCTAGTATCGGGGCGATCGTATCTAAAGACGTCGTACCGATTATCGCAAAGTTCTGTGTCTAATATTCCCTCACATAACCAACTTTCGGTAATTACAATTATATCAAAATTATTTGTCTCAATATTCCGGTAAAACTGTGGCAACTTAGTCCTGAGTCCGCGCGTGTTTTGATAAAAAATGCTTAGATTACGTGTAACCATATTATTACAAGTAATAATTCGAATTTATTATTCCGTTAGTAACTATTAATAAAGTTTTAGGGAGGGTACTCGTAAAAAAGCAAATTTACTTGCGATGTGCACGGAGCTACACGAGTTATCAATGTATTTATTAGCAGGGAAGGAGTTGTCAACCTTTCATTTAAGTGTGCCATTATAAAATTAAAATTTAGATTAATGAAATGGTAATATGAGTGTAGAGTGTTCATTGTTGTGTAGTATAGTGTGGAATAAATGATTTGTTTAAATTGTGAAATTGAGTGTGCAATTATTTCGAAATACTTGAAAATTAATTTTGAGTAGAGAATTTCTTTATATCTTCTTCTGAGTGTATTAGTATAGGGGGGGATGTTTCGTTGCATCTCATAAAAATTGAACAGTTTTTTACCCAGACGAATTTGACATTGAGTTCCTGTGCACGTTGCCTGCAGTTGTTCAGCAGCATTTTGTTAGCTATTGTTAGGTGTTCGTTGATAAATACTTTAGATGAGTTATCTTCGAAACCAAGGTCTCTAGATGTAATTCCTTTGCTTTTATTTTGTTTCCTGAACTTGGCGATGATGTCCTCTTTAGCCCTCCTGGACCTTAGTTTCGCAATAATTCTTCGGGGCCTTCCTGGGTGAGAGTGATGTGGTTGCACGCGTGTTATGAACTCGATGTCGTCTACTTGTATGTTAGCATCTATTAGCGTTGATATTTGTACAAGTAATTGCGGCAAATTTTCTTTAGATTTTTCAGGAACTCCGACTAATTCAATATTGAGAAATCGACTTTGTTGTTGAGATTTGTTGTATTCTTTCTCCAGTAACTTACTTTTAGTTAGTAAAGTTGTAATTTGATCATTTTGCTGTTTGATATTCTTTTCCATCTTCAGTGCTCGGTCTTCGTAGGTTTTTAGTTTTATTAACAGCTTATTTTGTTCCTCCGTCAGTAAATCAATGTTACTTAATCTTGTTTCTATAGTATCAAGTCTGGCGTTAAGGTCTTCAATGACTTGGCTGCTAATTCTGTTGCTTAGGATAGTTACCTCGGTACGCAGTTGCTCGACAATTTCAGGTAAGCCAGATAGTGATGCTAGCATATTCTCTATTTTTTGAAGTGATGTCAATTCTGTCCCAGAATCTACGGTTGGCCTGCTATGTGTGGGGTTTCTGGGAGAATTTGACTGTGTATTGGACTTGCATTCAGGGCATAGCCACGCTGCTTGCCTTTCTGCACCCAGTCTTCTCCAGCCAACTTCGGATAGTGTCACACAGTAATAATGATAAATCAGTTGACATCTTGAACAAAAAGCACCATCTTGTACGTTATCATTACATTTTTTGCAGTTAGGATTAAAATAATATATAATATAGGTACATAGCATAGAATATCATCGCAGATAGAATTTTTTTCAGTATGCCACCTACTCTGCCTTACTATAATGCCTCAAAGTTAATGAAATTAAAAACGTTAATATTTTTTTGTAATGCGTCATTTCATTTTTAACGTTTAAATTTTTAAAGACATTTCTTCTTCACAAAGATGAAATATTTTTTGTTTGTGCTCAAGCATCGGTATTTTCAATAAATGTTTTATTTTCCATCTCGAACCACTCAGCTCTTTATTATTCCCCTGCATTATCCTCTGTTGAAATTTCATATGAAGTGGAACATATGGTTTCATCGCGACACACCTCTGAGGTATACTTAGGCTGGATGAAGTTACTCCATCTTCACACAGATCCATTGTATATGTGAATAGTATCGGCACGTCTGGTGTAACCTTGTTGTGGACACCAATCAGCTTTTCAAATTTCTGCTTTATCTACAAATTTTTATTTGATCGATTTTTAACATGTTCCCAGTACTTTGAGCCAAGAGAAGAACTTCCAATAACGGCATCGCTGTCAATAATGTTGTTTATGGGTCATTCCATGTCAAATCGACAAATTTTTTACCTGACCTCCTTTGATTTCGCTGAAAATTTTCTATCTTTTTCTACCCCCCGAAAGTTATTTTTCAGAATTTCTTCAAATATTTTAGTTTTTTTGAAAAAACCGTAATTTTCTCAAAGTCCGACCGTTTTTTTTTTTTTTTTGCTCTAAAAATACTTCAACTAATTCTGCAATGATCCCCGTTAATGAAAAGATGTGACGACAGTCGCTTCTAATTTTTTTTCTTGATTATAAAAAAACTTTTGTTGAATTTTTGCTGATTTTATATAACTTTGTTATGAAATTTTTTTTATTTCCTCGTGAAACCTCAAAAGTTGAAAAATAAAATTTTATTGGAGAATTTCAAGTGATTATCGTCCAAGAAATTGTTATTTAAAAAAAAAAAATTTTTCTCTCAATGACGTTATTTTTTTACTCTTATGGACGTTTTTTTTTTGGTACTGAAATATGACAACTTCAAAAATACAATGGGTTTAAAAGTTACCTCCAGTTGATACAATGTGATAATTTAAGAGCTATCGATTGTCGGCAAAAAAGATATCATCTACATTCCATATTATTTAAATGAAATGTAGATGATATCTTTTTTACCGACAATCGATAGCTCTTCAATCAATACCGAAAAAAAAAGTTCCCAAACGGTCAATTTTTGAAAAAGTTCTGGCAATTTAAAAATAAAAGAGCGGTTTTTTTCAAAAATTCATAACTTTTTTTGAGTCGGGACAAAAAAATTTGAAAAAATTCTGAAAAATAACTTTCGGGGGGTAGAAAAAGATAGAAAATTTTCAGCGAAATCAAAGGAGGTCAGGTAAAAAATTTGTCGATTTGACATGGAATGCCCTTATATATACACCATAACTAAGAGAATACGAACTGACCTCGTCACTGAGCTCAACCAGTCCTTGGAACTCGTATTTCTATGGGAAACAAGTAACCTAGTTGAGTTTAATGACAACAAAACACAGGTTTGCGTGTTTTCCTGTAAAAAATCCCTTTTTTCTCCTCTTCTCACTCTTCAGAATCTTAGGGATGAATATCCGCTGCGACATTAACCTCAGGGATCACATAGGGAGAGTTATCTCAACAACATCTAAGAGATTGGGCATCCTGAATAGAATGCGACGATTTCTCACGCCCGCTCAGCGATACCGTCTTTATAAGGCACAAGTTAGGCCGTGCATGGAATACTGTTCGCATCTTTGGGATGAATCTGCTCAATACCTCCTTGATGCACTTTTGTCGTAGCGTTTGTTGCAGGTTGTAACGACGGGCTGTCCGTATTGTGAATGATGCAGACGTTACTAACAACCTTGAACCGCTTTAGTTGCGAAGAGACATTGCCTCACTGAGCGTGTTTTATCGTCTTTATCATGGCATGAGTTCTGAAGAGCGGTTTAACCTCATTCCATCTACTCCTTTCCACTACAGAACTACACGGGCGGGTACATGCCTTCACAGTTTCACATTAGTAACGATCCCGGCAAGAACGAAGAAATTCGAAAGCTCTTATTTTCGTCGTACTGTGAAGATGTGGAATCGCCTCCCAGCCAGTGTGTTGCCTTCCTCTTATGACATGGGTCCTTTAAACGAGGCGTGAAAAAGAACTTTTGCAGGTTGGCATGATAGCGATGACTGCCGTTGCTATTTAACAATGACAGTCGCCGTTATGTATAGATTGCACTGTACTTTCCATCAGGTACCGTGCAGTCATATTGCCGAACGAGTTTAAAAAAAAGTTAAAATTTTGACAGCTCAACAACGGGACGCGTTACTATTTCCTGATTACACATGTTGATTAGCTTACTATAATTATTAGATATGTACGTGATAACAGTGAAATTGTTGAAAGGTTTCTAGAATTTATACCAAATGTCGGCCATAAAGCTAAAGATATTGAGAATGCTTTATTAAAATCTCTAGAAAATAATGGTTTGGATATAATGAACTGTCGTGGTCAATCTTATGATAATGCAAGTAATGTGTCAGGTATTTACTCAGGCCTTCAGAGACGAATCAAAACAATTAATCTTCTCGCAGATTACGTTCCTTGTGCAGCTCATTCTTTAAATTTAGTAGGATCATGTGCGGTTGAATCCGTCACAGAAACAGTCGATTTTTTTTCCACTTTGCAAGAACTATATAATTTCTTTACTATATCCACCCATCGTTGGGAAATCTTGGTGCAGCGTACAAATTTAAGAATTAAGGGTCTTTCTCAAACTCATTGGTCTGCTCGACATGATGCCTGTTACGCGTTAGAGCTGAAAGCGAAGATGAAAAACCGACTACACGGTCTGAAGCTACGGGATTGCAGCGAAAGTTGCAGCATTTAGAAACAGCAATTCTAGTCATCGTTTGGAATGTAATTTTAGATCGATTTAATGCTGCTACTAAGAAGCTTCAAGAATCTCAAGCTGATTTATCATCCGTTGTGCAGATCTATAGTTGTCTGGCTCTATTTTTCCAGGATATGAGAGACAGGCAATTTTCTGATTATGAAGAAAACGCCAAAACACTATCTGAAGTTCAAGATTATTATCGTTATGATACTCGTCGCAAAAAATGTAGAAAAATCCAGCCAGATGAGTCACAGGTAAATGAAAACCTTCTTCTGGACAAGAAAATTTTCGCACAAATTTTTATTACCCTATTTTAGATACTCTGAGTGTGCAATTGGCCGGACGTAAAAGTGCATATGAAAAGCTTTACGAAAAATTTAATTTCTTTGATAATTTATCTGAAATAGATACAACCGAATTAAAAAATAAATTAGTCGACAAGTATCCTGACGATTTAGAAGAGACATTAGGCAACGAATGTATTCATTTGTATTAATAAAACTGCTTGTTTCGTGTTTCATGAACGACTGACTTTATTTCACATATTGCATAGATAATCCATAAAAGACCATAGACTATACAGGTTACCAGTCTACAATCCAACAAGAGAAAACTACTAAATACAATATATTTTGATATACTATTAATACCCCCACTATATCAAAATAAATCAACATCACCTTTGTTGTATTCCTAATAGTCTAAGATCCCGCTGTAGGATTGGTGTGCTCATCGACTTTTTGTTTAAAACCAAATTTTTATGTTTATTTATAATTAAGAGAATATATATTTACCAGGGTGGGTGCCTATCAAAATTTGGCCGCAATTATTTTTAATTAAATTATTTTTAATTGATTTTTGGTAAAAAATTTCGTTTATTTATTTTTTAAATAAAATAACGTCTACATCACGGTAATTAATATAAAGATTCTAAAAAATCACGGTTGCCGTTGCGCACCTGGCCGCACCTCTTCGCAGCCAGGTGTAAACAGGTATGATTTCGATACATTTATACGTTTATAACCTATATTTATTAATTATATATCTTTTGAAGCTAATCTTTTTCTATTAATTATCATATATGGTTGCCTAATTAAATCTGGCCGCAAATAAGGGTTGCTGGCTGTTAAAGATGATAAATATTTAAGGTAGAAGTGAAATGGAATCCCAAAGTGTCAAAGTGTAAATACCGCAAGATTTTTATTATTTAACAAAATGTACGCTTCAAAACAAAATAATGAAAAATTTATGAAGAGAATTAAAGGTTTGGACTCGACGCACATTCCACCGTGCTGGAAATCTTTGAAACAAAAATTGTTGCGGACAATCTTTGTTAATTCGATGTGGTTAAATGCCACTGAACCAGACTGCATCAAATTCAGCCCAGAAAATAATGGCTGGCTGGTACTAGATGGTTTTTTAAAACCAACATGGTTCCTGGGAGACTCAACTCCAACGCAAGTTAATAGTGTGCTATGTGAATCCACGAACAAAGCTTCCGATAATGACGACGATTCTGATATTTGTAGCGATGAAAGTGATAGCTCCGATGATAGTACAACTGAAAGCTCCGATGATTCAGATTTTTAAATAAGAGTTACGTAATTATAAGAATTATAAGATAATTTTTTTAATTTGCTTAAATGTTTAATTAACATGTAACAGACAATTAAATACTTGAATAAAATCTAATAAAATTTTCAAATAATACTTTTGCATTAAAATTTTCTTTTACTTAAGTCACCTTGGTTTTATTTTTTAAATCAATATTAAATATCGACGTTCTAATTAGCAAATTGAACTCCATTTTAGAGACTCTTTTATTTGTACGAAAAAAATAATTACTTCAAAATTTATTACACAGCTCTCCAAAAAAAGATTTTTTTTTTGTTGCCCTGGATTTCTGTGAAAATTCTCATGTTTTCAAGTATCCAGATCAAGAATATATTTATGAAAGCACTGACTGTGCTCTTATTTTTATGATTTTCACAAATCTCATAATTTGAACAATAATCAGCTTTTCGTTCATAAAAATTGATTTTATCAGTCATGATTAGGCTTTTGCGCAACTTTTTTGCTCATATAAACATCACGTGATCCCTCCTCTTAGCGCTCCCCACCCTTTGCTCTGCAGAACAGCTGAGATCTCAGTTATTCGACAATACGAAGTACTTATACGGGAATCTAAATATGTTCTTATGAGTTTATATTCCTTTAATTACTGAATTTATATTTAAATATATATTTGTTTAAAAATTTATTGAAGTTATACTTGTTTAGGCGCGTTATGAAAAAATGATGAGAGTGAAATTTTAAGATCTGTGACACAAATTAACAGTATGAAGCTGTCTGCAAACCGGCACTCTGAAGTTAGCTATAGTCAACATTTTCTCAAATGTGCATACTAGATGGCGCTAAATTTAATTATACTCAACCTGTAAGGTACAAATATAATGCAAATGTTTGTGAAGTTATACTTCTTTAGGCGCGTAGATTTTTATCTTATTACGCCAAAGAAGTATAACTTCTAACGCGTGTACATAAGTACACAACACACTTTTTTATATTTAAAGCTAATGTAATAAGGGAACCATTGGTAAGCAGAGACAAAATTATACTCCCACCATTACACATTAAGTTAGGAATGATCAAGCAATTTGTTAAAGCATTAGACAAGGACGGAAATTGTTTTAATTACATTTGTAGAAAATTTCCAAAGCTTAGTATGGAAAAGTTGAAAGGTGGAATATTTGATGGTCCTCAAATTAGGCAAATGATAAAAGACTCAGAATTTATTAAAGTTATGACTGTTCCGGAAAGTAAAGCTTGGGAAAGTTTTGTATTGGTAGTCGAAAATTTCCTAGGTAATCATAAAGCACTAAATTATGAAGAAATTGTGCAAAATATGCTGACAAATTTTCAGATTCTAGGAGCAAATATGAGTATAAAGTTACACTATCTTCGCAATCATCTAGATAAATTCCCGGATAATTTAGGGAATTATAGTGAAGAACACGGAGAGCGGTTCCACCAGGATCTAAAGGTCATGGAAGAACGGTATCAGGGTCGCTGGGATTGTCATATGATGGCAGATTACTGCTGGTCTTTAAAAAGAGATTGTCCAAAGAAGAATTATAAAAGAAAAGCTAATAAAAGGCGTTTTATGGAAACATAGTGAAAGTTTTTAACATTTTTTTTCTATTTACTTTAATGTATCTGAATCTTTCAAAATAAAACTAATATTTTCAACATTTATGTCATTTTATTTCTTGTTTTCCGATTTTTTTAGTTTAAAATGAAAATAATAATTTTAACAAAATTAAGAGCAATTCTTACAAAATCATTGATAGTTTCATGAATTGTGAGCATAAATATATCCAAAATCAGTCTTATATCCAGGGCAACAAAACCACTGTATACCAGTGTTATAATTTCTTACTGACTGTACTAGGCTTCAGAATGGTAGTATACAATTACTTGAAACAGAACAATAAAGAACACATTTTTAATGATAAGCCTCCTCGAATTTTGTTTGTGCATGTCTTTGAGATTATGAAAATGTGATAAAACATTGCGAACCTGTGATTCCAAATGAAATATTACTTGTATAAATAGTTTTGTATCACACTAATGTAAATATTTATAATTTAGAAACATTTTGTTTACATTGAGATAACTTTAGTTTACATTCGTAATTTGATACGAAAGGTTTGTTGAGGAACTGCCGCTAAAATTATCGATGTTTTTATTCAATTATCATTGTTACAGTATATGGTCATATATTATAGGATTCATTTAAAGTATAATTTACGAAATTATTACTGTAAATTTTATTGCGGTGAAAGATAAAATCGATATTTATGTTTATAGGAGTCTTCTCATTTCTTCGGCTCATCCGCTCTCAGCCCGTCGGAGTACCTCGAGATTTTCGAGGATGGCTCTGGGACCGAGATCAGCCTCGAAGATTGGCACCCAAGAATAAATGAGGAGATGGTTAGTATGTCACACACATATCGTACCCATATACACAAAAGAAAATTGCGATGATTTTATACATTCATCATCTGTATCGTATTTCGTCGTATATTTTATAGGATGCATTTATGCCCGGTTCCTATATTCACAAAACGATTGGTTTTGCTTACTAGCGATAGTAATTCATACGAGGCGTAAACCAAAAGTGTTCCTATAAAAAACGTTTCGTAAGATAAGTTACGTATTGTTTTCTACATACAGATGGGAGAGATACGAACAACGGATAGTAGGGGTAATGTATGGGGCTGAGGGTTTACAGTGTTTCTATAAACATTTTGATGCAGCTACGAGCTGTCAAAGTTACTAGACGTTTGTGATTTGTTTACCGTCCGAAATCTATCGGTTGAGTACATATTCTCTTTGTGTTTTTGGTTTTGCTGTTTTTTTTTTGTTAATTAGGAACATAGTGTCTTAGAACGGATATTGTACTAGTATGTATATAATTTTCTTAGGTTTAAAGTGACATAAAATTTACAATAGTATATTATGATATTTATCGTATCGTATTATGTTTTAGAAAAATAAATGTACGAACAGAGACGAGGTTGCTTTACTTGTGGCCGTTATACGATGCAATCCAATTTTAGCGTGAAGACAAATGCCGCATCAAATAAAATTAAAGATGAAATGCATTGTTTATTATTTAACATTCTAACATATGTTGAAGGGACTACACTATTATTCTTATTTTGTTATACAACTAAACAATAAAATGAATACCCTTGTTCAACATCTAATAGCGAATTGTTATTAAGAAATAAATAGCTATTATATTGTTTTACATGTAAAAAGAATGCAGATGTTGAATCTCGGGTAGCCTGTT
>AP028454.1:4889652-4912695 GCA_036509395.1 Antheraea yamamai
GTCTGGTGTGTGGGAGCGAAATTTACCCCCAGACCACGGCGGCGTGATCTGTGGTTACGCGGACGTGGGCGTGAACACGCTCTGTTTGGAGAGGCAGGCTGGTACTGATCGTTCGCTGCCGTTATATTATCGGGAGGATCGGTAAGAATATGTCTCGGAAGTCTTTTGTGGCGCGCAGCGTTAGGTATGGTTTCGTAGTTCGCGGCAGATACCACTAACGGACTGGCAGTGCGCAAACTATGTTGGCTCATTGTTCGCTTATCGAGTGAGTGAAAAAATGAATAATATCGGGCATGATGACATTTGTCTGTGTTCATTCAGGTATTGTGTATGTTATGTATATTTATAGTAAGATGGCATGTTCAAAAATGATGTATTTAAATGAATTTTTGTCTTTGTTACGTCCTGCACTTTAGAACACAAAATAACAACACTTTTGTACACTAAAACGCAATAACAAATTAAAATAAATCAACCATGTATTTCTTTTAACTAGTTTCCACAGAATCGATTATAGTTCATTCGTTTTGATTTTCGAACGTAAACGTATTCCGTCATTTGTTTTACACACAGCTGTCAATTCGACCATCTTTCAAAATAAAACCTTATGGCCAGAACACTGCTTGGATTCCAGACCATTGCGGTATCTCTGGGAAGGATTCAGTGGATTCTTGCGCAAAGAATGCTGTCCAGTCTGGTTCCTTGAACTATTATAGACTATATATACTTATGGGAAACATACAGTAACTCGGTCTGAACACAAATTTATTATCTTCGTTTTCGAATTTCATTTTTAATCAGTCTCCGTCGTTTATAATACTATCTGCCACAGACAACGTACACTCTGTATCTATATGACTTTGCAGGAATTGTGTTTCGCTTACGCACGGCGCCATAAATTAAAAAAGAAGAAGAAGTAAAGTGAAATATAGAAAGTAAAGATTACCTAGGTATAATTTCATTTACATTTCACAGTTTCTGTTTATAAAAAAATATTCGAATTTCCCGGTCCTGCGCTGTGCGCCAACTCATTCATTCAACTGAGTTGGCGCAATTGCGCGGCGCAGCGCATCTCTAAATTTCACTATTACGATTGTAATGGTTGCCTTTGATTATAATAAACTTGGTATGTAGGTAATAATTTATAAGTGTAGTATTTTACTTGTAAAATAAAAAGCGTTAATGCCTATAAGATAGATAATGGAACAATCAAGAAATAGAATAGCGTATATGTGAAACAAAAATTACCACCGAGTAGCGTCTGGTAGGGTATTTTGTTTTGGTTCAGCATAAAATTATTAATGTCAATTCTTTTATCGTGTCGAAAATTGATCTAAATTGAGTTATCAATATCTAGCTAGTTGACAATTGGAAGAATTCGTCGATAGCATAACTTGTGTGCGCGAATAACGGCACAGTGTCAGTGTATGAAAGAAAATGCACTTGGCTTGGGTGTTACTGTGGTTATTACAGTGATCTGGTTTATACTTTATAATGAAGATTGTTGTTAAAATGGCCTTATAGGGTTCTAAATTAGCATGATTAAATTTCCAAGATGGGCCATAGTAGCTTCTGTGTATGGTAATTCAGTTCCGGGTGGTGTCATAGCCTGATGGAGATGCTATTTTGCCAGTCATGTTCTCCATATTGGTAGGGTGTCTAAAATTTGAGTGTTTGTAAAACTGTTGGTTGTAATTTTTTTCAATTGTCTGTTTGCCTCAAATAAGTTAATGTTACCTTGGCCTTATATAATTTCAATTTTATACCGATTGTTGCATCCTTTAATTATTATTTTTTTCCAAACTGACGACTATATACTATTGATCTCGATGGGCCTTCAAAGTTTCACCGGACTAACTTTAAATAATTTTGTATGTGGTTTTTAAATGTAGATAAGTTCAGTACCTTTTTCCTCCGTTTGTCTATTGATTTTCTTTATTTATTTTATGTTTAGTCTGTTGTGTATTGTTTTGGACTGATATTTCTATTTTACTATTTTTGTCTGTCCCCCAAAATTAGATACTGTGGTATTAGTCATAGTGTATACATAGTGTATAGTGGGTACATGTAAATAAAATCAGTTTGAGCATAAACATCTTCATTTTAGTTCATGATGTCAGGTCTACACAGACATGGGTAACTCACCGAAAATCCTTGTGTTAACTGTGCAGTTGACTGCATTGGTTCATTGCTTTAACTCACAATTGCGCCATGTTGCAATAAAATGAAAACACAGAGTGATCAACTAAATGTGCCGCGCTATAACCTTACGGCCAGTAAATAAAGTGAAATCTAAAAAAATAAAGAATTTCTAGGCATAACTCCATTTATATTTCATGGAGTTGCAGTTTATAAAATGATATTCCAATGTCCCGGTCCTGCGTTGTCCACTGCATTTTGAAGATGTGAGTTAACACATCCAGCTCAGTGTACTGAGTTGGCACAATTGCGCCACGCAGTGCAGTGTTACACACCTCTACAGGGGTGTAAAATTTATTTAAAACGGTCTTTTTTTTGTTGTTTTTTCTTCATTTCTGGAGACTTGTGGTTCACACCTTTTCTGTGCTTTCAATTATTTTATGAATCAAGTTAAAAATCATTTTATATGTGAACAACAATTATTATTATTTTTAATTGAGATTTTTGCCTTTATGGCGGCCTTATTAATCTTTTATTAACATTTTAAAATTATAATCAACAATTTCCTAGCTGGAGCGTCCACAGCCGGATGGATGAACCTACTAAATGCATCATCTGTCACACGGTATAGTAGTCAAGGTTGTGTCTGGATATAGCTATTATAGCATGTGAAACACTTTTGTGGATTTGCATTCTTCTTCCCTTTGTTTGTAGTAATAGTAGTGATATGAAGGTAGAATCTCTGGATTTCGTGGACTGTCAGTATGCGTGATCCTTCCCCTGTCTTGTAGGCTTTGTTTATTAAGGCTCTTTTGTGAATAACAGTAAAATGTGTGAAATACAGTTTTTCAAATTATTCAGGTTTTGTCTTATATAATAAGATACATTGACAGTACAGTGTAACTAATAATGGAACACGCACATCTTCTGGTGGAATGGTCACTACAAGGCAGCCCAGCCGAAGTCACCGATGTGTGGCGAAAATGGTGACAGCGATATATTACAGCCAAATGGGTTGAGGACATTCTAAAATTTTGTTAGTTTACATGCAGTGGAAAGCTTCTAGTTTCTTTGAATTTTGAAGATGTTGTTTTGAATAGTATTTAGATTTTTCGGATGAATTGGTTTTTAGCACAGATCTGCCTGCACTTTTACACTGGATTTTTAAGTTGTTTTCAAGATTGTCAGACGTGTTCCTAATCCTATGAGGCGGAAGTATTTACGGCAGCCAAATATATAGGGTGGAAAAGATTGAAGAAGGCCTATGTGTTAAAAGAAGACACTGACACAAATAAAACTCTGAACTGATGTGCAAAAAATTATATTAACTTTCAATAACATAAATAAATTAATAATATATCTGCATACTTATATATCTCAGGTATGTGATTGTTAGTAATAGGAACTTTTTTTTCATAATATTATTATCCCATACAAGCTTTATAATTTAGTATTGTATATATATGTTTGTTCCAAAATGTGTTTTTGCCATTTATAGTGCTGTTCCAAATGCATACCCAAGTATTTTACGTAGTCAGAATTATTTTATTAGCAGCCCTCCCTTCCTCAGAGGTGATATCGGAGACCTTTTTTATAAGTTGCTTTATTTCCTTTCACATTTCTTATTCTACTTAACTCTGTGACATCTTGTATCTATTTTGACATCCTCTTTTTTCTTTCCTTATTTCATTTTATATTTCAAAAATATGTGATCAGGCTGAGGAATGCTGTTAATGTTTAGAATTATGGGCGGACTAGTTTGACTTCTAAGTCTGAATGTTCATTTATTCAGCTGCTCCTCCACATCCAATACATTACTTTGGAGGTTATCCGTTGCTATTATAAAATCCACAAATGCTGATTAGATAGCTGTATCAGCGCCATCGGTAGTCATTATTGTATGGATTTGGGTTGGTAAATCTGCTGTGTATGTGTGGTACAGTACTGATCCCTTGAGTTTTATATATTAAAAACATAAATATGACATGTTTGTGTCTATGTAGCTTTGGTGAATGCATCTTCATATATAACCCAGATTGGATACAATTGGTGTAGAATTGGTAGATTCGGCTTGCAATATATATTAATTGTTTTCTTTAGTTGTAACTCCTTCGGTAATTGTGTGGTAAATATATAGGTATTGTTTGTGTACACATAGAAATATTACAGTAAAATAGAAATAATTATGGTGCATTTAGACTTCATTATGAATTTTAGTGATTTTTAAATGCATCATACAATTTGAGTAATATGGCACTTAATATTGTCGTATTATTGAAAATAAGTGGTTAAAATCCCTATATAAGTTTTTTTAAATAAAATAATACATGTTCACTTTTTGTTTGTTGTGAATTAGGCTCTAAGGAGGACTAAAGGGGTTATTTGAGAGTTGTGAGTTGTGAGTGGAGGGTGGTACTACTCCGGGCGAGCCGACCCATTCATGCTGAAACCAGTAGTAGCTTCGCATTGCTCTACCACCTACAAAGTACTTTAGTTCACCTACAAGTGACTTTACATAACTCCAAAGAAAATAATCCAACGGAGTTAAATGACACGATCTTTGTGGCCAATTAATTGGACCGTTATGTGAAATTATTTTTTCATCAAAAGTTCCTTTGAGTAAATCAAATGTAGTGCGCGCTGTGTGACACGTGGCTCCTTCCTGTTGGGACCATGTCAGCAAGATTAATGCTAGCTAATTGAGGTATAACATTTTTTTAATCATGTCCCTATTCATATACCGTTCAGCATTGACGGAAACATTCTGAGCCCATAAAGCACACCAAACAGTAATTTTTTGTTTAAGTTGCTCTGGTGTAAATCTAGTCATAATGAAATGTTAAACCAAACTAAACAATAACACTTATCAGCTCTGCTGGAAAAAACTCATACATTCTCATAAAAAAAAATATACGAATATATTCTATAAGATTTTATATATGTATCTGTCCATGAAAATACTCATAATGGTCATAATTATTAGAATCTAAGAGATCTTATGAGTAGCTTAAGTGTCTCATGGAATCTCAACATATTTTAATAAAAAATCTAGAATCTTATGAGTTATAATGGATGTAATGTAAAAGTTATAAGAATTAATGAGCACATGTTTAGATTATAAATAGTTATGTGTATTTGTCCATGAAAATACTCATAAGGGCCATAATTATTAGAATCTAAGAGATCTTATGAGTAGCTTAAGTGTCTCATAGAATCTCACCATATTTTAATAAAAAATCTAGAATCTTATGAGTTATAATGGATGTAATGTAAAAGTTATAAGAATTAATGAGCACATGTTTAGATTATAAATATTCATGAGATTTAATGAGTGGTTTAAAAAATCGTAAAGAGGCAATCAGAGAGATTTAGAAATGATGTATTGATGGCTATTAATTTTTAATCGAGATGAACTATGTTAAAAAAAGGTATTGATGGAAAAATTACCTGTAATAAAATATAAAAAAAAACGTTAATAACTGGTTCTGAAGATTGATGAAACTTGAACAAATATATATACTCAACACATATTGTTTATTAATTTAAATAAGTTAGAACAATAAATAAAAAAGTTATTTTAGTACAGTAAAATGTTAATGCCATAGAAAAACTTTTAAATTTTGACAGAACGAATTTTTTATTTTTTTTATATAAATAAATAATTTAAAAATAAATAAAAAAATTAAAATCAAAATGCTTTCAAACAGTATGGAAAAATGTTAAGACAACAGCAAAACTTTTAAATTTTTAATTTTAACTGAATTGATACATAAATAATTTATTATTTATTTATATAGATGAGTCTTCTGGTGATCTGAAGATTTAGTCACTTTATCGACTTGGGTATGGTCCTCAGAAGCAGTTACACATGCTTGTAGGTAGAAACCTGGCTCGATAAGTTTGAGCGACTCCTCTTCGGTTTCTGTAAAAGAAAAAAAAAATTCATTGTAAGTAATGTTAAACATAAATTCGTATTGACAACCACATGAGATTGCAATTCAATATATATTTTGAAATATTAATTCGTCTTTAGTACTGCCCGATTAAGTTTGCTGACAGATGAAATACAGATTTAAAAAAAAACTATATTTAAAATAAGTCCAAAAGATCGATCATATTTAGAGTTGCATTTTTTTCTGTCAGATGGAGTAATCTTAATCATTGATATATAAAAATAATAGTGATTAAAAGATAAAATTCTGAGAAATTAATAAGAAAAACAAATAGAAATCCCAAGACTAAATAATTTGAGAAGAACAAAGGATCTCATAAATTTTTAAATTGAAATGATGTACGATAGAATCTCGTAGCTTTCAAAAATTCAAAAGTTAGAAAATTTCTGAAATTGTTACTATAAGTCTAACTCTCTCGTACAAAGAATAAGAAAATTATATGAAGTAGTTGCATGATTAAACCGATTAATATACTTTATTTTATTTCAGTTTTAGTTATGAAAAATGGATATAAATCAATAATTTGTTGTAGATTTAAAAAATTATTTTGAATACTACTATTTTTTTCTTATCAGAAATTATGATTTACGATGCTCTCAAATTATATATTATAAATTCGTTGAAAAAAAAGAACTTAAAACTATTTTATGCATTGAGACATAAAACTCAAAAGACCTCGAAATTGTTTAAAATCGAAATAAAATAAGATTTTATAAATTATGAACTCAATATCATAGAATCGTTATACATTCTCATAACTTCTGAAAACTTATGAATAGGACATAGGACTAGAATTATTACAAACTAAAAATAATTTATAATTTACTAAAAATAATATTAACATTTGTAATTATAGTAAACAGTTTGTATTTTAATTTTACTGAAAATAACATTTCCAAAATTATAAGAATATGTTTAACTAACCGGCTTTGAAGGAAACCGTGCATTGTTCAGTTTTGTGACCGATTTTAATTTTGAATTTCTTCGTAGGCAAGGCTTTGAACTTCTGCATTTCGTTCACGTTCACAATTTTAAATTCATTTGTTCCAATTATTTTAATGTAAGCAAACATTTTTCACATATCACATCACATCAACAATCACAAATAATCTACACGAACAATGAATAATAACGTTGCACTTGACACACAGTCCAAACGAACGCGGGGTTCTTCTCGCGCGCCCCGCAAAGGGCGCGCAGGGGTTCAGTTTCTGGGTTAGACCCTCTGACTGAGACTTCTCTCTCCCCCACCTTCTGTGAGGGTGTCTATTGCTTTGGAGAGCACCCCTGGGTGCTATCTCCGGGGATCGTCTCGTGTATTCACGGTGTGTGACCCGGCATTTGCCGGATTTCTTCCATTAATCTCTCTATTTTTTCCTTGAAGTCGGCCTTGATTCTTCGGGCTTTCTCTGGGGAGACTGTCTTGTGTCGTTGATCTCTAAGATCATTCATACTATCTATTAAGTTTGGTATCGATAGGCTCATAAGGTATTGTTCGTACTCGGGTATCGTTTGCTGTGGGCGTCTTCTTTTTTCCTGCGAGTTTTCTTGGGACCCTTAGGGGGAGGGTTGTTGCCGGGCCCATGAGGCTCGACGCCGTCGACTCCTCAACCACCGTTTGGGTTGGTCTGGCTTCGGAGCTATCCATCGCAGGTACAGCGCCATCCAGCGGCACATCCCCTCCGACAGAGCCCCAGCTGTAATCAGCTGGGCGAGAGTGAAAATATCACTCTCGTACGCTTCTGTCGATGGAGACGGTCCGCCGGGCGGCCTCTGTCGCGCGTCCGAGGCCGACGGGCGAGGAGCAGGCACGGAGTCCGGTGGGCGATGCGATGGTATTCGTTTTTCGTGAGGCGGCGGAGTCAGTAGGCGTAGCTGAGGTTGACGGTTGGCATTCTGTTTGGCCCTAAAAAGGGCCTTTGTTTATTCGTCGACTCGACGGCGGGGACGCGCGGGAGGAGCGCATCGTCGCGCAGGTCGGAGCAGGCGGTACTCTCGGACGACCTTGTACGCGTGTGACGACGGAGCCGTCTCACAGTCCGACGCGCTTTTGTGACCTTATAAGGCAATTTCGCCAGTAAGTAGTGTTGGGGAGTAGGGGATCTGAGAGAGCAACGTCCCTCTCTAACATACTTTAATTTCGCTATAGCGCTCTCACTCTTTAAGATGTAACAGCTCTACTGGATTTCATCATTTTAATACACGATAATATAATCCAATAATTTTACAATTTTTTCATAAAATTAGAATATCTTGTAAATTTATCCGAAAAAGATATGTTATGGGATTTTATATTGAATTCCGGGCCTTTTTAACGTATAGAATATGATAGGTTTCAGTACACTTTGATGTGTATTTGTCCACGGAAATACTCATAAATAGTCATAAGAATTTCAGTTGCAATTGCTCATGATTTCTTATAAATTGTCGATAACTCCTTATGAGCTACTTTTCTTTCAATTTTCCATATAAAATCGCATAGAAATGCTACTTGAAGATTTATCTCGAAGTTCTCATGAAATCTAATAGATATTAGAATTAATGGAATTACTCATAAAATCTCATAACGACGAAGAAGTAATACTTTTATGAGAATCTATGAGTTGGTGAACTGCTGATAGAATATCATAAAATCTTATAAAGTATTTTTTTTCCTATGATATTCTATGAGATTTTTCCAGCAAGGAGCTTTTAAATGGATTGCCAAATAAAACAGTGTTGCCAACTCCAAGTTGTGAACTTATAAAAAACACCCATTATAAACTGTGAGGTCATCCGGTCTCAACACTTTCCGGGTGAAAATTGTGTATAATAGAATCTCTTATCTCTTTTATTGTGAACGGAGGTTCTATTTTATCTATTGCTTCTGCTACTTCTCCTCTTATTTTATAGTATTGTTTGCCATAATCTGTTTTGTCTTCTGGAAAAAGGTATTAGCCAACAATTTCATGGATTCCTATATCACTTTAGACCAGGAATTAATATGCATACGGAGATGCTTTCCCAATTACTCTATAAATTCCATACCAGAATGTTTTTTTATTATCTATCTATATAATCTGCAGTAGCTAAGAAATGTTGATTCGTTTCTTCAACTATTTTAAAAAAGCGTATGTACGATATAGTCCACCACTCTTCTCCATAGTGTTTTATAAGTAGTGAAACGACATCCTTAATATTTGCAGAATTAATTCGGTTTCCTCTCGGAATCACAGATGGTTCCATTTCAAACAACTCTTTCTTCTTCGTCACATATTTAGGTTCACAAAACTGGAATTTATAATTTTGTTCACCTTGGATGCGTATATTTTGCCTGCCTCCTTTCAGTATGAATCTCTTAATGAAATTAAAGTTAAAATGCAAATTTCCTATTGGTTTGAATATCTTAGAGGCTTCTTTCCAATTACAGATATCTATGTCATGTGTCATGGATAATTGTGGATTACTAATAATCGACAACTTTTTAATTTCTTTAACGGACTATCAAAAATCCAGTAAAAAATCTACGTGTCGAAGTGTAATGACTCCGCAGTAGAAGAAGGGCCTAAGGCAGGCCTCCTAGCAGTCTCAACGCCGAAGACGCCACCGCACTTGAGAACGGAATATAGTACCAGGAGCTATTAAGATCAAACTTCCCACCGAATTCGAACTTATTTTGTTCCATACATAGGTTGATAAGGGCCATTAACGTTGTTCTAATTTTTTTTTTAAATCTCTGTCGTTCGTAAATAAGGAACATTGGTGAACAGTCTTCACATATAATAATAATAGCTGCAATTTAAAGGGTAGATGTCCATCTTTGATTTTCACAAATAAGTCTATAATACTATTCCTTAGATTGTGTTTCTGAGTGAAATTAAGTTTTGCAATTAAAATTTGGACTGTCAGTGTGGTAAAGTATGACGTGTTTAATTAGTCTTCTTGTTTAGATTGTGGTAACATTCCGAGTGGTCGTCATCTGCACTGAATTTTTTATTTATTTTATTAATTTCTTCTTCTATATTTCTCATCTTTGTGTGGATGAGACGTAATAAGTTATTTTACTTAAATGAAAATATCAATTCTTCAACATAAATCGACATGCTAATTACGAAGGTCAGAGCCGGAGGAGCCAAAAAAAAAAAACAAATTACTTTAACTTAATTTATTTAAAAATAACAAAGTAAGATCTAAAACTAACATTGTGAGAGTGCCGCTGATGTTAGGCTAATTTCCACCTAAAACTAATATTAGGTGGATGCTACCGATGCTAGCTTAACCTGGCTCAATGGTCATCGCGTCCAAGCATTTATACTTGGACAATGTGGGGACAGATGAGTCGGACCACCGAACGTTTCCACTAAAGTCGTGCGTCTGTTGTACCATAGAAATTGCCGACTCCATGCTTTGAACACCTGCCGTACCGTGGGACTGAGTACCCGGCTTTCATATAAACTCTTAGCTAGCAATTGTGGTGTGTAGCGATGGCGAAACTTGCTTCTGATTATGAATAACATTTACATAAGTAGTAAGAAAGAGGTAAACAAATCGAGCATATTACATTTCTCTATTATCTCATAGCAAATGTATTTCAAAGTTCTAATATGTTCCACAAGTTCATTGGATTTTATGTTCGATTAGATTCGAACACATATCATTTGGATATACGTGTGTCGTATTTATTCTTCCTTTGGGTTCATTATATTTTTATTATTTTTGCAAATTGTGAAAATTTATTTCACAAAATAGTTCAAATCAGTTAAAAAATACTACTACTAAAGGGTGGTTAAATTTTAAGTACGGATATTGAATTTGAATAAAACACAAATTATTTAGGAAATTATTGTCATTGCTTTTTATTATGATAATATTGGTATGGTTCAATTATGTATGGAACAAAATAGCGGCCAGATGGCCGCCGCGATCTCGGCGGCACACCTCCATCCGATAGTCTAAATTTTCGATGACGCTGAGGCATAATTGAGGTTCTATGCCGTTAATGTGCCGAATTATCTCATCCTTTAGCTCTTGAACTGTTGCTGGCTTATCGACGTATACCTTTTCTTTCAAATAACCCCAAAGAAAGAAGTCCAACGGTGTCAAATCACATGATCTTGGCGGCCAATTGACATCGCCACCACGTGAGATAACACGGCCATTGAATTTGTTGCGCAAAAGAGCCATTGTTTCGTTAGCTGTGTGGCAAGTGGCACCGTCCTGTTGAAACCACATGTCGTCCACATCCATATCTTCCAATTCGGGCCATAAAAAGTTCGTTATCATCTCACGATAGCGAACACCATTCACAGTAACTGCCTGACCGGCCTCATTTTGGAAAAAATACGGCCCGATGATGCCGCCAGCCCATAAACCGTACCAAACAGTCACTATTTGTGGGTGCATTGGTTTTTCGACAATCACTCTTGCATTATCATTCGCCCAAATGCGGCAATTCTGCTTATTGACAAATCCACTGAAGTGAAAATGTGCCTCATCACTGAAGATGATTTTCTTCGAAAATTGATCATCCACTGTTGCCATTTCTTGCCACCATTCTGACCATTGAAGACGCTTGGAATGGTCAAGAGGCTTTAGTTCTTGAATCAATTGCACCTTGTAAGCGTGTAAATACAAGTCTTTATGCATAATGTTCATCAACGACGAGCGTGAGAGGTGCAATTGTTGGGTACGACGAGCGTGAGAGGTGCAATTGTTGGGTACGACGAGCGTGAGAGGTGCAATTGTTGGGTACGACGACGAGTTGAGGTGGACGGCTCTTCAGCCACACTATCGCGAACAGCAGCAATATTTTCTGCAGTACGAGCTGTACGAGCATGCACTGATGTTTTCACATGTCCTACAGACCCGGTTTGCTCAAATTTTTGCACAATTTTCTGATTGTACGCACATTTGGACGATTAAATTGACCAAAAAATCACGAAGTGCACGATATGCATTTTGATTTGAACGCCCATTTTCATAATAAGCCTGAATATCTTTAACGCGTTGCTCGATTGTGTATCTTTCCATGGTTCAAATTGAGTTAAATTCGTTTCGGACATATTGTTCAATTATTTTTAACGTGAAAAACTCTAAACTGTGAGAGTTACGGTTTATTTCTTGGTATAGAAATTATCTTTGATTGCACTGTAAGCAACAACTTGCAACGGAATGTTGAGGACGTTTGAGACACGTCATTTATGGTTTTGACACAGGAAGAAATAACGTCTCCCAGACGTCTTCGTATGTCAAGGGGTTAAAATTATATCTATATGTTTTCCTGGCTTCGGTTATAATTTCTTTTGTCGCTATTTGGCTTCTCTGCAGGTGTGATTGGAGACATTTTAGATTAACAGTGTTTGTAGTACCATCATTTATAGCTTTGTTCCCCGTGACAACCTTAACAACTATAAGTTAGTTCCTGCATGTTATCCCAGTAGTAACTTCTCTTAATTCTTACCATTGTTGTTTCTATTCCTCGATGGCATGTTTTTTCTTCGAGATATTTAAAGACAACTTTTTGTTCACTCTCATCTTCTACATACACAATTCTCTCAGTACATACAAAATTCAACCATACCTTCCCAAATAGTTTAATAATTACGTTTTTGAAGTCTTTTCTATGTTGTTTGTCTTCAAAATAAAGTACATAATTTTTGGTTTAATATATTCCTTTAAGAATTTTATAATCGGTTCCTCATCTATTTAGTGGCAAGAAAATTTCGAGAACTTTTTGTTTATATCGTGACATATCTCGCACTTGCATATTATTTCTAAACTAAGTGTTTACGGAAATTTTGTCGACCGATACTTTAAGGGACCAAGACGACCACAATGACAAAACGACCACAATACAACGATTCAGGCAACAAACAGAGAAGAGAAAAAAGGATTATTTGGACACCTGGATAATTAAATTATGTCGTCGTCGAGCTCTTCTCGCGCGCCCCCGGCAGGGGGCGTGCGGGGAGACCATTCCAGGATTACTCCTCTGATGGTGGCTTCTATCCGCCGCCCTTGACAAAGGGCGTGTCTTTTGATGCTTCTGCATGCATTGGCTTCGGCGGCGTGGCGTTTCGGCCGCGCCTGAGGTGTGATGTGCTGTGGGTGACTAGACGGGCCACCTACGTGACCGGGCTGCGGCATGGCGGACCTAGGAGAAGACTTTCTCCAGGTACGCCATGCATGCCTTCTCGGCTTCTGATCCTGGCTGTTCTCCTTTAATAATGGCTGCTCTTTTTATAATGGAGATCATCGCTTCTTTTCGAGCGTTTTCTGATTGTATAGGCTTCGGGGGCTGCGGCTGTCTGGCCGCGGCGCTTCTCGGAGGCGGGTCGTTTGCGGGGGGCATCAGGCTGCCCGCAGCGGACTCCTCGACCATCACTGGGGCCGAGGGCGGGTCCGCCGTGCGCCTGGAGTCACCGGTCCGGGCGACGGTCCCTGCTCGGCGGTTGCGCAGTTCCCGTTTGTAGACGGGGCAGAGAGCTATGCTGTTCGCGGGGTGAGCGCCCCCCGCAGTTCGCGCAGGTGGCCGGCTCCCCCCTCGGGCGTTCGCAGTCGTGTGCGGGGTGGGGCCCCCCGCACCGCACGCAGGCTATCGGTCGGTGGCAGTTTTGCGAGGCGTGGCGGAATTGCTGGCACCGATGGCACTGGGCCGGTCGGCGCTTGCCTCGCCACGCCTCTATGGACATCCCTTTCATCTTCAATAAGTCATCAATCTGATATATGGCCGGTATCAGGCCAGGAGTTCTTTTCAGGACCGCGTGGTAGATACACCCCTGCCTACCGTTGCGCCCGTTAATCTGTCGCACGTACTCGGCGGTGTGCCCCCTCACGCGCAGTGCTTCAATTATAACGGCCGGGTCCGTTTCCATAGGAAGGCCGCGTATCGCGACCTTGAGACTTCTTTGTGCGGGGGGGGGTGTACCAGAACCAGTGCACCCCCTCTTGCTTTGTTAGGTAGTCTTGAAGGATTCGGTATTCTTCTTCGCCCGCCGGTATGAATCGGACCCCTTGTCCGTACGGGCGGGCGTTCGGTGAATGTCCGAGCAGATCCGAAAGTCTCTTGAAGTGCTGAACCCAATCGGGCAGCTTCTCGACAACGATCGGAGGATATCGTGGTCCTTTTTCCTCTGTAAAAATGGTCGTCTCTGATTGGCTACACACAGTGGTCTTAGTGGCAGCACTGTCGCAAGGTATAGCCTTTTTAGGGTTCCGTGGTGTTTTCTCGGGTTGTCGTGCAGCTCCGGCAGGCGGCGCTGCGATGGTGGCGTACGAGGGCTGCTCGCGGGCAGCCCCTCGCGACGGAGCGGGCGCGGGGGTGGGTGCGGCCACCCGCGCCGCTGGGATTTCGATAATCGCGCGCGGCGTAATAGTCGGTTGCGATGGCTTCGTAATGCAGGGCTTCTTTCTTGGCTGGGTATCGGGTGTTTGAGGCGGCAGAGGTGCGCGATTCGCGGCGTGCCCTGCGTCGGGTTCGCTGCGCTTGCGTCGCAGCGCTCGACCGAGCGGGCTACACGGTACGTCCGGAATCGCGGGTATCGCGACGGTCCCGCGGGCGGCGCATTCGAGCGCCGCCGCGTCGTTCGCGGAAGGCATACGGCCCTCTGTAGCGGCCTCGATGACGCGCAGGTACAGCGCCATCCAACGGGCCATCCCCTCGGACAGTGTCCCAGCTAAAATTAGCTGGGCGAGTGTGATGACGTCACACTCGTACTCATCTGTCCGAGTTGACGATCCGTCGGACGGCCTCTGTCGCGGGTCAGAGGATGACGGAGGTGCGGAGTCCGGTGAGCATTGCTGGGGTCTGTTCTTGCGGGAGTTCGGTGTCCGTAGGCATGCTTGAGGTTGTCGGGTGTCTTGATGACGATGGGAGATCTGTTTGGCCCTGAAAAGGGCCTTTGGTTCTTCTTGATGAAGCGGCTTCTTTCTTCGGACGCATTGTCGCGCAGGACAGGCGAAAAATCGCGGAACTCGTGTACGGGACGTCCTCGCGCGCGTATGGACAACGGAGCAGTCCTTAAATTATGTCGGATCGACAGCCACATGTCATTAAAAGACAGCGACCACATGAAAGCGCGAGCTAAAGGTACTGAGGCGCCATCTCTTAACAACAAACTACAACATGTTGAATAATGAAATACAAACTCATTTTTATCTCGAACACTAAGTAAAGACCAAACTTTCATTGGGCTTAGTGTCGATAACTTAATTCAGGATAGGGATACCTCTATTTTCCGTATCTACTGCTGCATGTACTGTTTCTACGTTACTAGATGATGGCGGTAAGGTGTTAGTATGATCAAGTTCAGATATATCGCTAAGCACTATGGTAACAGAGGTACCTGATATTGATATAACGTTTTCCTTGCGCTTCCTCGTGGCTAACCTAAACAGTAATTTTTTGTTTAAGTTGCTCTGGTGTAAATCTAGTCATAATGAAATGTTAAACCAAACTAAACAATAACACTTATCAGCCCTGCTGGAAAAAACTCATACATTCTCATAAAAAAAAATATACGAAAATATTCTATAAGATTTTATATGTGTATCTGTCCATGAAAATACTCATAAGGGCCATAATTATTAGAATCTAAGAGATCTTATGAGTAGCTTAAGTGTCTCATAGAATCTCACCATATTTTAATAAAAAATCTAGAATCTTATGAGTTATAATGGATGTAATGTAAAAGTTGAGAGATTTAATGAGTGGATTAAAAAATCGTAAAGAAGCAATCAGAGAGATTTAGAAATGATGTTGTATTGATGGCTATTAATTTTTAATCGAGATGAACTATGTTAAAAAAAAGGTATTGATGAAAAAATTACCTGTGATAAAATATAAAAAAAAACGTTAATAACTGGTTCTGAAGATTGATGAAAGTTGAACAAATATATATACTCAACACATATTATTTATTAATTTAAATAAGTTAGAACAATAAATAAAAAAGTTATTTTAGTACAGTAAAATGTTAATGCCATAGAAAAACTTTTTAATTTTGACAGAGCGAATTTTATTTTTTTTTGTTTATTAATAATAAATAATTTAAAACTAAATAAAAAAATTAAAATCAAAATGCTTTCAAACAGTATGGAAAAATGTTAAGACAACAGCAAAACTTGTCAATTTTAACTGAATTGATAAATAAATAATTTATTATTTATTTATATAGATGAGTCTTCTGGTGATCTGAAGATTTAGTCACTTTATCGATTTGGGTATGGTCCTCAGAAGCAGTTACACATGCTTGTAGGTAGAAACCTGGCTCGATAAGTTTGAGCAACTCCTCTTCGGTTTCTGTAAAAGAAAAAAAAATTTCATTGTAAGTAATGTTAAACATAAATTCGTATTGACAACCACATGAGATTGCAATTCAATATATATTATGAAATATTAATTCGTCTTTAGTACTGTCCGATTAAGTTTGCTGACAGATGAAATACAGATTAAAAAAAACTATATTTAAAATAAGTCCAAAAGATCGATCATATTTAGAGTTGCATTTTTTTCTGTTAGATGGAGTAATCTTAATCATTGATATATAAAAATAATAGTGATTAAAAGATAAAATTCTGAGTAATTAATAAGAAAAACAAATAGAAATCCCAAGACTAAATAATTTGAGAAGAACAAAGGATACCAAAGGATCTCATAAATTTTTAAATTGAAATGATGTACGATAGAATCTCGTAGCTTTCAAAAATTCAAAAGTTAGAAAATTTCTGAAATTGTTACTATAAGTCTAACTCTCTCGTACAAAGAATAAGAAAATTATATGAAGTAGTTGCATGATTAAACCGATTAATATACTTTATTTTATTTCAGTTTTAGTTATGAAAAATGGATATAAATCAATAATTTTTGTAGATTTAAAAAAATATTTTGAATACTACTATTTTTTTCTTATCAGAAATTATGAGTTACGATGCTCTCAAATTATATATTATAAATTCGTTGAAAAAAAAGAACTTAAAACTATTTTTTGCATTGAGACAAAAAACTCAAAAGACCTCGAAATTGTTTAAAATCGAAATAAAATAAGATTTTATAAATTACTAGCTGACCCGTGCAACTTCGTCTGCACCAAATCGGTTATTACCTATGGCTATTAAAAAATAAGGGTTGATCGTAGAAGGGTGAAAATTGAGGATTGTATGTATTTTTGTATGTTGTATCATAAAAAAATAGAAATTAAAAATTTTGTCTAAAAAATAAAAAAAAAAATTTAGGGGTGGACTACCCCTAACATTTAGGGGGATGAAAAATAGATGTTGGCCGATTCTCATAGATACCGGATAAGCACAAAAAAATTCATCAAAATCGGTCAAGCCGTTTCGGAGGAGTATAGCAACGAAAACGGTGACACGAGAATTTTATATATTAGATGAACTCAATATCATAGAATCGTTATACATTCTCATAACTTCTGAAAACTTATGAATAGGACATAGGACTAGAATTATTACAAACTAAAAATAATTTATAATTTACTAAAAATAATATTAACATTTGTAATTATAGTAAACAGTTTGTATTTTAATTTTACTGAAAATAACATTTCCAAAATTATAAGAATATGTTTAACTAACCGGCTTTGAAGGAAACCGTGCATTGTTCAGTTTTGTGACCGATTTTAATTTTGAATTTCTTCGTAGGCAAAGCTTTGAACTTCTGCATTTCGTTCACGTTCACAATTTTAAATTCATTTGTTCCAATTATTTTAATGTAAGCAAACATTTTTCACATATCACATCACATCAACAATCACAAATAATCTACACGAACAATGAATAATAACGTTGCACTTGACACACAGTCCAAACGAACGCGGGGTTCTTCTCGCGCGCCCCGCAAAGGGCGCGCAGGGGTTCAGTTTCTGGGTTAGACCCTCTGACTGAGACTTCTCTCTCCCCCACCTTCTGTGAGGGTGTCTATTGCTTTGGAGAGCACCCCTGGGTGCTATCTCCGGGGATCGTCTCGTGTATTCACGGTGTGTGACCCGGCATTTGCCGGATTTCTTCCATTAATCTCTCTATTTTTTCCTTGAAGTCGGCCTTGATTCTTCGGGCTTTCTCTGGGGAGGCTGTCTTGTGTCGTTGATCTCTAAGATCATTCATACTATCTACAGTAGAAACTCGATTATCCGGCCCTCAGTTATACGGATTCGCGATTATCCGGACTACCAACCGTGACCAATGTATTGTGTAAATTACCAAATACATACTGTTAACAAATTATTCCCATATACGTACCAAAATATTTTATTTCATGATTAAGGCTGCAATATTTTAGTATTACATAATGTAATCTAAGAAAATTTTGTGTGTACATACATAAATAAGTGCATTCTATGTTGGAAATGTATCTCTTTATAATTTCTTAATAAACATTGATTTTCATTGATATGTATTCGTATTTTAATAAACGCATAAAATTATGTACATATTATATACTACGTATGCACAAAACCAAAGAAGGTTTGTCTTCTTCTTTTTCTTGTTTTGGCTCCGCAGTAGTATTTGCCAGTGTCAATGTTTTGTTTCAATGGACAGTACAACATATTTTACACAATAATTGTCGTGTGATTATTTCAATTTTCCAACAAGATGGTGGCTCTCTTGTTAGAACTTTTCAAGGGGTTTTTGTGGCATCTCAGAATTCATTGTCTGTGGTATTATTTTCCATTCACTTCACTTATGCACAATAACCGAATTGTATTACGTAAAAAACCCCCAATTTTACAAATATAGAGGTAAATAACACAAGATTATGAATAAAATACAAAATCCACTACATGACAGACCAAAATCCCGCCAAAAACTCTAGGAGGTCTGTCATACATTCGATTATCCGGACTTTCGATTATCCGAATGCCTAACGACAACAATTAGTCCGGTTAATCGAGTTTCTACTGTATTAAGTTTGGTATCGATAGGCTCATAAGGTATTGTTCGTACTCGGGTATCGTTTGCTGTGGGCGTCTTCTTTTTTCCTGCGAGTTTTCTTGGGACCCTTAGGGGGAGGGTTGTTTGTTGGCGGGCCCATGAGGCTCGACGCCGTCGACTCCTCAACCACCGTTTGGGTTGGTCTGGCTTCGGAGCTATCCATCGCAGGTACAGCGCCATCCAGCGGCAAATCCCCTCCGACAGAGCCCCAGCTGTAATCAGCTGGGCGAGAGTGAAAATATCACTCTCGTACGCTTCTGTCGATGGGGACGGTCCGCCGGGCGGCCTCTGTCGCGCGTCCGAGGCCGACGGGCGAGGAGCAGGCACGGAGTCCGGTGGGCGATGCGATGGTATTCGTTTTTCGTGAGGCGGCGGAGTCAGTAGGCGTAGCTGAGGTTGACGGTTGGCATTCTGTTTGGCCCTAAAAAGGGCCTTTGTTTATTCGTCGACTCGACGGCGGGGACGCGCGGGAGGAGCGCATCGTCGCGCAGGTCGGAGCAGGCGGTACTCTCGGACGACCTTGTACGCGTGTGACGACGGAGCCGTCTCACAGTCCGACGCGCTTTTGTGACCTTATAAGGCAATTTCGCCAGTAAGTAGTGTTGGGGAGTAGGGGATCTGAGAGAGCAACGTCCCTCTCTAACATACTTTAATTTCGCTATAGCGCTCTCACTCTTTAAGATGTAACAGCTCTACTGGATTTCATCATTTTAATACACGATAATATAATCCAATAATTTTACAATTTTTTCATAAAATTAGAATATCTTGTAAATTTATCCGAAAAAGATATGTTATGGGATTTTATATTGAATTCCGGGCCTTTTTAACGTATAGAATATGATAGGTTTCAGTACACTTTGATGTGTATTTGTCCACGGAAATACTCATAAATAGTCATAAGAATTTCAGTTGCAATTGCTCATGATTTCTTATAAATTGTCGATAACTCCTTATGAGCTACTTTTCTTTCAATTTTCCATATAAAATCGCATAGAAATGCTACTTGAAGATTTATCTCGAAGTTCTCATGAAATCTAATAGATATTAGAATTAATGGAATTACTCATAAAATCTCATAACGACGACGAAGTAATACTTTTATGAGAATCTATGAGTTGGTGAACTGCTGATAGAATATCATAAAATCTTATAAAGTATTTTTTTTCCTATGATATTCTATGAGATTTTTCCAGCAAGGAGCTTTTAAATGGATTGCCAAATAAAACAGTGTTGCCAACTCCAAGTTGTGAACTTATAAAAAACACCCATTATAAACTGTGAGGTCATCCGGTCTCAACACTTTCCGGGTGAAAATTGTGTATAATAGAATCTCTTATCTCTTTTATTGTGAATGGAGGTTCTATTTTATCTATTGCTTCTGCTACTTCTCCTCTTATTTTATAGTATTGTTTGCCATAATCTGTTTTGTCTTCTGGAAAAAGGTATTAGCCAACAATTTCATGGATTCCTATGGATACTATATCACTGTAGACCAGGAATCAATATGCATACGGAGATGCTTTCCCAATTACTCTATAAATTCCATACCAGAATGTTTTTTTATTATCTATCTATATAATCTGCAGTAGCTAAGAAATGTTGACTCGTTTCTTCAACTATTTTAAAAAAGCGTATGTACGATATAGTCCACCACTCTTCTCCATAGTGTTTTATAAGTAGTGAAACGACATCCTTAATATTTGCAGAATTAATTCGGTTTCCTCTCGGAATCACAGATGGTTCCATTTCAAACAACTCTTTCTTCTTCGTCACATATTTAGGTTCACAAAACTGGAATTTATAATTTTGTTCACCTTGGATGCGTATATTTTGCCTGCCTCCTTTCAGTATGAATCTCTTAATGAAATTAAAGTTAAAATGCGAATTTCCTATTGGTTTGAATATCTTAGAGGCTTCTTTCCAATTACAGATATCTATGTCATGTGTCATGGATAATTGTGGATTACTAATAATCGACAACTTTTTAATTTCTTTAACGGACTATCAAAAATCCAGTAAAAAATCTACGTGTCGAAGTGTAATGACTCCGCAGTAGAAGAAGGGCCTAAGGCAGGCCTCCTAGCAGTCTCAACGCCGAAGACGCCACCGCACTTGAGAACGGAATATAGTACCAGGAGCTATTAAGATCAAACTTCCCACCGAATTCGAACTTATTTTGTTCCATACATAGGTTGATAAGGGCCATTAACACGTTAAACGCCATGGGGGTCATGGGGGACCTCCCCTTTTCTATCAAAGGGGGATAGGGGTGACCTGGGAGCTTAAAGAAAATTAATATAAAAATACTCTTTTTCGTGGCCACGGACAATAATAATTTTTTTTTTCTTCGTCCTTGGGGGGGGGGTGGAGATATAATAATAATAGGGGGAGAGAGAAAAAAATTATATAAAAAAAAAAAAAAAAAAAAAAAAAAAAAAAAAAAAAAAAAAAAAAAAAATAATTAGAAATAAATTATATAATTATTTATAAAATAAATAAAAAAAAATATTTATTAATTAATAAAAAAAAAAAAAAATATAAATAAAAAATAAAAAAAAAAAAATAAAATAAATCATAATAAAAAAAAAATATAAAAAAAAATAAAAAAAATAAATAAAAATATATAAAATATAATAAAAAAGATGATGAAAAAAAAGAGATAAAAGAATTAATATAGTAAAGAAATAAATGAGAGAAATATATAAAAAAAATATGATACAAAAGAGTGGCTCTCACATATAACGTACACAATATGTACTCTTTTTTTTAACTTTATTCATAAATACTTTACGAAAATATTTCTATAAAGAATTTTAATAACAATGGACGCAAAAATGATGCTTGTCTTTTATTTTTTCTTACAATATTATTAGATCATGGAATTTTTTTAAAAATTATTATTTGAAAGTAATTCTTGGGGAACTTGAAGGAGTGAAAAAATATTTAAGGGGGGCCATAAAAGAGAGGATATTCGAATTTTTCTTATAATAATTATAATAAATAATAACAAAAGTATTAAAAGTGGAAATATAAGAAGTAATCTATTCCATAATTTAAATAATTTTTATAGGGACGAAGAGAAGGCGAAAAGTAGCCACTAATTTGAAAATATTTATAAAAATATTAAATTAAAATAATATAATATAAATAAATTTGTGTTAATCTTTTTTCTTTCTTTCATCACACAGCAGGAATGTTGTGAGGAAATGATAAGAACATAATAATTCTATCTAATCATTTTATATCTATCATATTTCTTCAATCTCCATATTCATTATTTTTCATTTTTCAATTTTCAAGATCAAAAACAAAACAAGTAAATCTATTCTCTTTTTGTGTATTGTAGGGAGGTGATAAAATGGGGGGGGAACAACAATAACAATAAGACAGTAGTAAGAAAGTGTAGCAATTATTAGTTGTTGGCATGGGATCTATTCAAAAATATTATCATCACATAGATTGATGAAGTAGTTTGTGGGAGTAAAATTTACATCATTAAATTTAAATTTATAATAATAAATGAGGAAAATATATAAAGGAAAATAAATATAACATAAATATGTCGATGACATATATGGGATTGTTAATATAATGTAGAGAATGAAAATTATTCTACATCTGAAAGGAAATAGATTTCAACCAAAAAAAAATTTTGGAAAGGGGGAATAAATTAAGGGAAAGAGGAATAGGGGGAATAAAGTAAGGTCTTATGTTGGCAATAAGATGAAATGTGAAGATAGAAGGAAGATAAAGAGTAGGTAGTAGAGAAGAAAGTGGAGGGATGTAGCATAGGGGTGGGAGGAAAGGTTTAATAAAGAATCTAGTCTATGATCAAAAATAAGCTAAGTCGGCAACAATACTAGCCAATAAACAAGATCAGTCAAGAAATTTTTTAAATCTGGTTTAGATTCATGAATGATGAATGGGTGGGCTATGTATGCTTTGTGGGATGGAAGAATTAGTAAAAATGAAATAATTTGAAAGAAATCAAAGATATCAATAATCATAAAGGAAGATATGT
>AP028454.1:4913195-5001195 GCA_036509395.1 Antheraea yamamai
CAGTGCATCTGATTGGTTGTGACTGATGCTTATGTATTGCCCTTGGATTTTCGGAGCCCCACAACCTACAGTTTTGTTTATTCACATAACCACTTAAATGGAAATGCGCTTCATCCGTCATCAAAAGATTATTTTAAAAAATCATTTTGTGTGGCTAATTGTGTAAAGCGAATAGCGTATTGTAGTCGTTGTTGGGGGTCTTGCGATAGAAGCTGTTGCACAATTTGAACTTTGTATGGATACATCTTAAGATCCAACTTTAAAATTCTCTGTAATGTTGTTCTGGGTATACCCAATTGGCCGACGACGAGTTGAGATGAGACAGTTGGATCATTTGCAACACTCTGCTGTACAGCTTCCACGTTGTCTACAGTACGAATATTTCGATGAGCACCTCTTCCTGGGCGGTCGGCAACTGAACCCAGTTCCTCAAAACGACGAACTAAACTTGTAATCATGGAAGATGTGGGCGCTGATCTTACGTTAAAAAAACGGCGATAATTTCGCTGCGTCAGAACAATTGATCGTTGAGAAGAATAATAAAAATCGATAATTTTAATGCGTTGTTGTGGACTGTACGTATTCATTTTAAATTTCCAAGAGTTCAGTTATAATCTGCAAAAAGAAAAAATAAATTATGTTAAAAAATAAAAAAGTTATTTGTGTTTCACATCAGTTGGTCTTATTTGGGCTATAGTATTACTTGTCTTCATTGTAAACTTTAGAAAACTATCTAGTTACTTTATATTTAGATGGATATAATGCTGAGATATATCGAAACCGGACGGCATTTTTCAATAAACACATAATATGGTGCCAATCTATCATTTTTGAATGTCGTTGCAAGATGGCATGGTTCTTCTGTCAATGATTCTTATATCTGAGATCATTGTGCCTGAAGAGAAACTTTCTATAAGTATAACTTAATCACTGTACATAAATTTATCACTGTACTTAGATACATTTTGAAAAATATCTTCAGAATGTCTACATACAAATGTTGTTTCCAGGGTAAATAAATAAGCACTTGCTTGGAGATAGTGTCTTCATTGTGAAAGCCTTAATTTTTAAATCCATAAGTAAGCCCTCTTTTTGCCTCATTTCCTCTTTAAACAACATTTCTTTTTTATAATTTTCCAATCCTAATTCATACAGATTCTTTTTATGAGTAACATCGATCTCCTGATTCCACATGCAATTTTCGCCCCTTTAATTCCTTTGCTGCGATTTCTTTATTTAATATAATTAATCGTAACTTTTATTCTGTGATACATAGAAAAAACTAATTTACGTTTTTCTTTTCGTTTGGTGGTCTTTTTTTATATATCATAGGAGGAAAACGAACAGGTGGGTCATCTGATGTTAAGTGATCACCGCCACCGTAATGACAGAGAAGGCATTTTTTTATATTAAAATTTCTGACTACTAAAATAAATATATAAATGAACAATTAACACTAGTTTTATCCTCCCGACTTTTCCTTGCAAACAATTTATATAAAAACTGACATTGGTCCCTATCTATAATGATGGCTTCTGTTTCGTCGTCTGTGTGACGGGAAATTGTCATCAGTAGTGGCAGTTTCCAGAGCTAAACAAAATAAAGTTAAAATGAGTTGCATATTCACATTGAATATGGGGTGGCAACCACCACACCCACACGGGCCGCGGTACCTAGCCTAGGCAGTGGACTGTATTTAAATTGGCTGGAGGTAGATACCCCTTGAATAATGTATGCCGAAAGGCTTTTCTTATAATCGGGATAAAAGCTCACTTACCTGATATAATATGTCTTCTTCGCCAACGTTGCCGATGATTAGAGCACCTGTTTTCCAAAATGTACACACACAAAGCACAAAACAAAATTCCGAGCCGCCGTGTCGCTAGTGTGGTGAGCGAGTACGAAAAAGTGCGCGTTCTGAACAAGTGGCGCCGAGCAAGTGACCGATGTGTCAAAAAAGAATTTTGCCTACCCCCAACCAATTTATGCCCGAACAGAATATATACTTCATGGCATTAATTACATGAAATATAATGATAAATTTAGTATAGAATAGCCCTTACCATATTTTTTAATAGAGCTCTTTCAATTGGCTCTCAGTTCTTTCACCTTCGGGAACACAATGTTGAAATTGTTTCATTAGGTCTGCGTCGCCCTCATAATACACTATATAACAGTATACAACCCATCAATTTGAGGTTCTATAGTTTTTTTTAATTCTACTGTATGGGTCATGGTCACTTGTGGAAGGACCTCCACCTATAATTTAAAACAAAAACTATACATACACAGGAAATTAAAGCTACATTTAACAGAATGTGGGTTTGTTATATCATATAATTGTATAGTTAGTATGAATGATGTACCTTAGAGCCATCAGTAATCATACATGTTGTTTATAATTAAGACATTTTTTATTCCCTCGTTTAATTTACTCTCCTAGCTATGGTGATATAAATACATACATTTTGTAGGTGGTATTGAGCTATGCTGAAGTTATTTCTGATTTCCGCATGTATAGGTCGGCTCGCCCGGGGTAGTACCACCCTCTCACAGAAAACCGACAATTACGGAAAAAATATTTTTCATTAACAGGCTACCTATTAAAAGCATCTTAGCTTTGAACGTTGGTTTTTCATTTTATTTTTCATGTTTCTATAGCTGCTAATTAAATTATCTGTTGTGAGAGAGCACTGAGTTGTATTGGCGTTATAAATTTCTGTAATTTTTGCCAATGCTCGCTGCTTATCACGCTGTTTTACGAAGTCTGTCTTTTTTTATTCTATTATCGAGATATACTCGTATGGTTCAATAACCCTCGTAAACAGCTCCTGTTCCTCTCGTGGAAAACTTGGTGCACGTGAACGATGCCCAGAACTTACTTCGTTTTGAGTGTTCATATTGTGTTCAAAGTAATTGGAGGGGCTGGTGAGACCGTGTAAATAGGCCCCACCAGGATTGTGTCGTAAAAAAATAATAGAGAATGTAAGAGCGGTTGGTGGCCTTGCCTATAAATAAATAAAATAACAAGAACCCCAAATAGAAAGCGTGGACTGACCTGCAACTCCGCACCTCGTACGGAGCAGCGGCGTTTCAGGCCAAATGTGCGGTATTATTCTCCAGCGGGTAATATGAACGGGTGAAGCGGTGCCGTTGAGATTATATATTATAACTTCGCAGACAGTCACTGTGCACAGACCACAGGGTCTATGCACGTTTGGGTAGTGTAGGAATACGTTCGCTAACACTTCATCAACAGTATAATGCACGACTTACCTTGTTATCTAGGTATTGCCGCACCGCTGATGTAGTCGGGTAACGTATGTGACCGCTGAACACAGTACCACTCAAGTTCGATGTTATAGACCGCGGCACAATCACAAATTCCTTTTGTAAAAACGTTTGTTACGCGAAATTATTTGTTGTGTAGTGATTTCGCTAAGGAAAGAAGTTTTGTTATGCGACGCCGTTGTGTGGTCTCGAGCAACAGTAATGTGTCCGTTAGATGTCGCACGAACAAAAATCCAGCAATCACGGGAAGCCATGCACGGATTGGTTAAATAACCAACCCCTGTGATTGGTGCAGCGAACGTAAGCGATATGAGCTTCGCGAGAGAAGATCGGATAATGACGATGTTCGCACAGTCACAGAAAATTTAAAAACGTTAAAGCGCAATGCTTGCGTCGACGGGATTCAGTCTATCTGAGCCCATGCCTTACCAATCAGCCGTGAAAATTCATTTTCCGGTAGGGGCACATCAGTATTCATTCTTTGCCATTTAGCTAATACCTAATGGGTCCCAGTGATCTTTAACAAATTTCATGACGTCTATGTCTAATGGCTGTAGTATGTAACTCGTATGAGCAATGAGTTTGATTATGGATTCCTTTTATTTTTGAGCTTCTTCCATTATGTTGAGGCCCACATGCGTAGAATGAGCATAGAATATAAGAAGCACAGGGCGTTCATTTCCAATAGCTGGTAAAAATGCCTTTTTGTAATATCTCAGTCTCCTATTAATTTGCTGTGGCAGCCCATGTTGTTTGTGCATTTAAAACTTCAGTTTATCCGAATTGTCATTAGAACCATTAGGTCCTTGAATAAGGTTTAGCATAAAATAAATAAATTTGCCAGGAATATCGCATTTTCCTCGAATGGTGTCATCAGCAGTTACGTTGCGAGGAGGCGGATGAGCATCTCTATTTTCAATGCTGCTTCTCAAATAATATGTAACATCTTCAAATTAATAATCATAAATTTGTAGTTGTTTGCCATTACAGAAGTTTCAATGTCTGTTTTGTACACATTTTTTTTGTAACGTATTCCAGTTGACGCTTCAATCGTAATACGCTCACCAAATTTCTTTAATAATTTTTTTTGCACGATTTCAGTTCGGTTATCTTGTATATCATCGAAATCAATATCATAATTTCCAAACTCTAACAATAAAGCTTGGTATCTTAACAATAATTGAGCCGAGTATAAATTATTCAAGTATTGTCAAGTATAATTATTCTATTTTAAACTAACATCATACAAAGAAAAACGATAGTATTAATTAAACCATTTATAATGGATAGAACAAGTTTGGTGAGGAAACCTGAGGCGTGTAAATTGCCCAGGCGCGGTTGAGTAATTAGGTTTGTGTGCACGGTCGAGGGAGTTGTGGCGTATAAACACTTATTAAAGTAAAATAGTTAGCGGAACTATAAAGTACTCACCAAAGGCCGAAGACAGCTGTTCCTGTTGTGGTGGTGAGGAGGGTTTCTATTATCTTTATTTGCGGAGCGATGCGGTACCACAATACTAAGTTTCTATGTGCGTTGTATTGCAGCCACGAACGACAACACACTCTCAATGCGAATGCAAAACTGCAAATAACAAGAAAAAGACAAGGGGTATTTCGCTGCATCAAGTAGCACTTGATATTCCGCATTCCTTGCTAGCGTGGAAACTCAATAGCTGAAAGTTAGTAATAATGTTTTGCGCCGACACAAAGTTTGCAAAGCTAGCAACAAGAGATGCTTCAGTCTTTTATTTTTGTATTTCAGTGTATTAGGGTAACGTCTACTCCACAAAATATCAATAAGACTGGAGACGCCAGCAGCCTAATACCGGCGGATAATCGTCGTCACAATGACGATGGGAAAATAGCGAAGGGAAGAAAGCGGGAAGTCGTGCACTGACCTGGTGTTCTCCTGAACGTAATCCAGCATCCACGACCGCGTACAGCCGCCCAGAGTCACTCCAGCAGCACACTGCGTTCACATTCACTAGAGTCACTAAGTCTGGTATATGTAACTGTCGTCTCCACCGTGCGGACGCGGACCAAATATATTATAGGATTTCACCTATAACGGCGTGATAATATCCCCTGACTTCTTCAATAGAATCAGGAGCGCGGGATGCGAAACAAAGCGAAAAAATATATGTGTCACGTCAGCGCGATAGACGTTGCGAGAAGGTAAGTCGCGGCGACCATTCATGCACGACAGGTAAAGGGTGGGATGTTAGGAGTTGTTGCGAGTTATAAACTAGATGGCGTTACCAAAGACGTTGTCTTACATTTTGTTCAAGTTGTATTTCTTTCATGTGCAATGATCGTGTTAGTCTAGCGTCTACTCCACACAATATCAATAAGACGTTGTCTTACATTTTGTCCAAGTTGTATTTCTTCCATGTGCGATCTTGGTTGTACTCCATTGTCGGATGGGTTTCTATCTTCATGGACCATGTAGTTGAGTTACATAGGTTATGAAGTACACAACATGCGTTTACACTGTTGGTGGCAGTTTGTTTATTGTAGTCTCTATGACTATGACGGAATTAACACCTGCATCTTGTTTTTAAGAGCCCTATAGTGCGTTCCACTACATTTATTGCTGAATCATGTTTTTGTGTATAATAATCTTCGGCAGACTCAGCTTGTGTATTTATTATATGATCCATAGAGACGGCCTCCGAGCTGGAGTTGGGTAACGGTTCCCTATCTGCGTTGTTTAACGGCGACATGGGCGAGTCTAAATGCGCGAACGCGTTCGCGGTAGGCACGCGGACCACGTATGTTTCGTCCTCCGAGGACGGGACTAAAATTGAGCTAATGATGGCTTCCGCATCTATGGTAGGGTAATTAGCATGAAATGATTCTATGATTTTGTTTAACTGCTCCTGAGAAACCATTTTGATGGATTGTAGGGGGTGGGGGCCGCGAAATAACCTCCCTGCCTTAGGGGCAGGGGGGCACGCCTGAACGGAAAGTTATGGGACTATCCCAAGTCCGGACCAAAAGACCTGTGGGCAAAGTGCAATGCCGCACAGTAAAGAGCCTACAAAGTCTAGAGGGAAGCCCCAGCAAGCCCGAGGCCGAGAACGCAGACCGGTAAACCGGGCTACGCCCAAACGGACACCCGGGGATGGAATGAGGGGATCAGGTGGGTGGGAGGTAGACACACTGGACTTGACTATGCGACCTCGCCAAGGCCAAGCTACCCAGGCCCGTCTGTCAGAGCAGTATGCCGCGGGGCCTACGACGAGCGGACAGGTCGATCCAACTCATTTCGTTGTCTATACCGTAAGGTATCCGTGAGCTGGCCAGACGACTGGACTTTTCAAAAAATGAACCCGGGTTCGCACCGAAAGGTGCGGTTTGATATGCTCTAAAATCGAGCGCCTTACAATTGAGAGCCTGTTACTATTGCTAGCAACGGCAAATAATAATTCGCGGCGGACACACTTGAATAATCGTAGCGCGAGACGCGACGTCCAATCGGCGCGAAGCACGACGTAAACAACACGGCACTGTAGACGACGGAGACGCGGCGCAACACAACGTAAACAAACGAAGGGGGCGACGCGAAACACGAAGTAAACAACACTGCGAGTACGGCGCACGAGACCGACTACACGCGAGCGAAGCACGGACACTAATGACTCGAGAGCGTCGGAGGCGAGAGTGAACGAGAGCGGCGGACGCAGGGGTAAGCACGACCGTTCACCACGGCGGCCCGATCGGAACTCGTTTTCCGTACGGAAAATGTTTTTACCGCCTTTTTATAGCCCATGGTCTTGCTTCTCACTGATTCAATAGCCTTTTTCATTTGGTCAGGATCCCAAGTTTTTCTATTCTTAGAAGATGGAGACATTAAATTTTGTCGAGGCATCTGTAAATAAGTAAAAAAATAAATATCACTCATGTATATTATATGGCACCCGGGACCATAATACAACCAATATGAGGGGGCCAAATTACCAATACTGTGGAATCTACAAATCAATCTCTAAAACTATCTAACATCAAATGTTTTACGTACGTACCTTCAAAATCCAATAGGGAAACGTTAATCAAACACAATATCCAAATCTCAGATGCGTAAACTCGGTATTTCTAGAATTATGCAATTAATCTCAACACTAACAAAGTTTTTGCGAGTGCAAGTTCAAACTAGCTCGAATAACAAACGCGTGTGCTGCCCTCGCATAGTTTTTTTGTGCATTAAATCGAAATTGTCAATGATGCTTCCCTTGAAAAAATTGTTTCGCTAGATGACGTGATTCTAAACTAGAAATATCGAAGGGGGCCAAAATACCGGCGGGCGTCACATTACCACCTACTCCTCTATTAAAAAAAAATCTTGTAAGGTTATCTAATAATTTTGTTCATAAATCAATAGCACGTATATATAGTCCGGTTGTGTGGGTCAGATCCCGAACTATTAATTTCGGGATTCCGCACTTAGCGGTTGCTGGATTGCGAGCAATAATACGGCGATTTCACGATGAAATTCAACTTTATTTCACTATCGCACTGTACAATACTTGTAACTATTTCTTGACGACTTCTTGAGGCTTGTTGCTTGGTAGACTGCTTGACGCGAACTGTGTTCCGTACTTTTTTTTTTTTTTTTTTTTTTTTCTCGAACTGACTACGCTATTGGCCTTCTTGGGGCCTCTACAGCTTCACCGGACTACTAAGGCGAGCGCTTAAGGCACTCAGCCGATTTTATTTGGGCAACTAGCTCAAGGGTGCACGGCACACCTCGGCTTGGCTGTTGCCTGTAACATGCAATTCGCGATCTATCTTTAGCTAACCTAAGTTAAGCTAAACTATTCATACAGATATGAGTTATCGAAACATTCATGTGTACCAAGCATGCGTGTCTCGATAACTCTTATGTGTATTTTGTGTCGGAAAATTTCTGAACTATTTCAGTTCGATAAGGGAAAAAATCAAAACCCTTCCACTTTTTATGTGTAAGCGTGTGAGCGTGCACGTGTGTGGAGGTGATATGTGTAGTGTTGTAGCAGTGATGTAAATTTTTGTGTCACTGTATCGCGCGAGCAGCGTACTCAAGGGCTCCACGCCGAGGGATCGGACCTAGGCTTGAGCCGCTGCCGAGGGGGGCCTAATCAAGTGTGCGGGAGCGAAGTTTACCCCCAGACCACGGCGGCGTGATCTGTGGTTACGCGGGCGTGGGCGTGAACACGCTCTGTTTAAAGAGACAGGCTGGTACTGATCGTTGGCTGCCGTTATTTTGTCGGGAGGATCGGTGAGAATATGTCGCGGACGTCTTTTATATCGCGCAGCGTTCGGTACGGTTGCGTAATCCGTGGCGGATACCACTAACGGACTGGGATGATTCGCGGCTTTTTCTAAGTAGCTAGTAGTGAGTGATTTTACGTACGCCCAGATAGAGGGCATCTCCAGGTCCCTGTGGAGATCCTCGTTCCGGACGTAGAACGGAGCCCCGGTGGCTTTACGTAAGAACCGGTTCTGAATACGTTGTAACGGTAAATAGTTAGTTTGGCACATATGTGCAAAAACGGGTGAGCTGTACGTTAAAACCGGACGAATGCAAGTTTTATAGAGAGTGAGTTTATGTCTTACGGACATCTTGCTTTTGTGACATACTAACGGGTGTAGGCGAGCCATGACCATAGCGGCCTTGTTGCGTACTCGCTTCACATGAGATCCGAACGTGAGGTGTCTGTCTAGCGTAACTCCTAGATATTTGATCTGCTTATTCCACGGAATGCCGACTCCGTATAACCTGATGGGTTCTAATTTGCGCTCTTCGTAATTACGGCATATGGGGTCGAAAAATATCGCGGCGCTTTTGTCGGAATTTACTTCTATACGCCATCGAAGAAACCAATCACCGAGTGTGCTAACGGCTTCTTCGATGCGTGTCCTAAGTCGTATCGGAAACCAACCGGAAGCGTAGATGACTGTGTCGTCAGCATAACAACCTACCTCTACCCCCGGGAGCCGAGGTAGGTCGCTGACGAACAGATTGAAGAGGGAGGGTGCCAGAATGGACCCTTGGGGCACGCCTGAGCGTATAGGGTGGGGTGAGGACACTTCACCTTCCACTCTGTAGCGGAAGGTCCTATCTGATAAATAATCGCGGATTAAATGCACTAATCTATCGGGGATACGAGAACTAATTAACTTGTGGATGAGCCCTTCATGCCAGACCTTATCGAAGGCCTTGGCGACGTCGAAGAAGACTGCTATTGTGCGTTTCGGTTTAGGTTTTTCCGGATCCGGGTTGGTATCGGGATCGTCATTAAATCTGGCGTGAATGTACTCCGTGAGGCGGTGTATTTGATGTGTACAAGAGTGACCGGCGCGAAATCCGAACTGCTCCGGTGGTAGCAGATTTAGTTCTGACATGGAGGTCTGGAGACGGTTCAGAAGGAGCCGCTCGTATAGTTTACCTATCGTATCTAATAAACTAATAGGGCGATAGCTATCGGGAAGCGTAGCTTTTTTGCCGGGCTTGTGAATGCCTATCACTACGGCCTTCTTCCAGACGGCTGGAAAATGACCCTGGGACATGGCCGCATTGAAGATGCAGACCAGTAGAGCTATGATGCGGTCAGGAAGGAGCTTCAGAACCTCGTTCCTGATCCCATCGGGACCTGGGGACTTCCTAAGCTTTAAACGCTTGATGGCATCCGATACTTCAACGAACGTGATAGGGGTTAGGGTATCCGCCGCGGGGGCCCTGAGCACGCGCTCTACCGAGGACTCGATCGATTCAATATGTGAAGGGTCAGTGTTTACTGTGTTCGGTGAACATTGTTTTTCTAAACTCGCGGCGAGACACTCCGCCTTGTCTATACTGTCGAACGCGGGAGGCAAACCGGGGCCTCTATCGAGAGGGGGCATCGGAATGACTATGTCTGACTTGAATGTTTGCGCGAGTTTCCAGAACGCCAGGTGGGACGGCTCGATGTCCTCGAGCACCCTGTCCCACCTGTCGGCCCGGATCTCGGAGATACGAGTTCTAACCTTTTTGCGTAATGACTTTAAGCGTTCGCGATTCTCTACGGACGGGTAGGTGTCGTGGGCTCGAGTCGCGGCGTTCTTTTCCGTGATCAACGCTCTCGCGTCGTCCGGGAGTATAAAGCGGCGATCGTTCGCCGCTTGTACCTCTTTCGAGGTCTCCCTGACGGCGGTCTGGAGATAGTCGACCAGGGAATCGATGGCCGAATCCGCGTCAGCTTTCGACACTAACACATCCGGGATTCTGTCTAATCCTACTGACGTCGGGTTGTCTTTGAAATAGCGTTGTAATTTCGCGTAGTCGGCCACCCTGACCGACGGCGGGGTGGTGTCCGAGCTCGAACCTAATAGTAGTACTACCGGGCGGTGATCTGAGTCAAGTTCGTGTACGACTTGTATGAGACGTAACCGAAGCGTGACGTTTTTAAAAAGAGCTATATCTAACACTGTCGGGCGACAGTTGTCCTGAAAGTGAGTGGGTTCCGAAGGGGCTATGACGTCAAAAGCTAGATCGTCCCCTAGACTATCGAGTATCCACCCGTTGCGGGAAGTAGTCGGATTATTCCAGAGGACGTGTCCGCTGTTGAGGTCCCCCGCTATAATGACGGAGTCTCCTAATTCGAATAGCGCTTCTAAGTCGGTTTTTAATAGAACTTTGTTCGGCGACAGATACGCGGAAACTATTATAACGGACGGATGACCGGTCAACCCTAGTCTACAGACTGACACTTCCATATTGGATAGAGCGGGCGATTCTAGTGGCATGCAGTAGAGCGAGCGTTTGTAATAGATTAGCGTGCCACCCCCGCGGGTGGCGCGGTCGTTTCTAACTATGCTATAGTTCGCGATCGCGGGGTTGCGCATTTTCGGTTTTAATTGCGTTTCCTGTACGAGGAAAATATCTATTTGTCTATCGCGTAAAAAGGCAGCTACTAGATCGCGCTGTGTATACAGACTTCTGGCATTAAAGAATGAAAGAGATAGACCGCGCGGTTTTATTCTGTTCATGGCAGACATGATTAATTCGTGTAGGTGTTAGTGACTTGCGAGCGGGCGATACTGTGTAGTGTTTTCGCGATGTTAGGGAAGCGTAAGATCGCGCTAAACGCTCCCGTTTGTGGGTTAGATTGCATCATAGAGGCGAACGCGAAAACCTCTTCTAAGTCGTGTACTGCGAATAATTGATTTATTTGTGCGAATCCGGCGATAACGGCCGGGGAGAAGAGGTCGGGTTGTGTCTGTTTCGCCTGCGGAGGCTGTGTGTGTGGTCTGGGAGCCTGCTGCGGCTGTGTTTGTGGCCTGGGAGCCTGCGGTTGGGATCTAGGAGCCCAGGGGGCCATAGGGGCCCGCCCAGGTTGCGGCGCGCGCGGCACAGAGGGTGTCACGCGTGATATAGTGGGTGGCACGCGCGGCACTGAGGGTGACGCGCGTGGGGTGGGTGCGGGCGCTGCCGGGGTGCGAGAGGCACCCGGCAGGCCGGGGAAGGCCTCTACGGACATGAGTGGTGGAGGTGGAGGGCGGGTGGCGGCGGCGGGCGCCCTGGGCGCCTGCCTCCCCTGCCGGGGGCGTTGCGTGCGGGGCGCGCGGGGACAGCCGCGATAGTTCGCGGGGTGCCCCGTGGTCCCGCACAGAACGCAACTCGGAGGGTCTGCGGAGGTCGGGGTACGAGGACACTCCCTAGTGGAGTGATCGCCTAAACACTTAACACACCTGGGACGCAGGTGGCAATTCCTAGCTGTGTGACCGTAGCCCTGGCAGTTGTGGCACTGCGAGGGCGTGTGTGACTTGCGAGGGGGCTCTACTGTTACGCCCGTGAGACCGCACACGGACGTAATGTCGAAAATCTTCTTGCCTTCCGTAGTGCGGTCGAGGATGACAAGAACTAGGTTGAATTTCGCTTTTGTGAGTGGGTGGTACATGCGATGTACCTCGCGGACGGGGAAGTTTTCGTTCTTAAGGAACGCTAGCACTTCGTCTGTCGGGATTTCTGCCGGGATGCGGCGTAAGACTACTCGTAGGAGGCGTTCCTCCTCTAAGGTGTAGGTGAAGTACGCGAGTTTGTGGTCGCGTAAGTACTCGGTTAGTTTGCGGTGTTGGTTTGGGTTCGGGACCTTAACTTGGATTCCTGCCTGGGTGTTCAGTGCGGAAGTGTAGTGAATACCTAAGTCTTTTAGTGTGGTGGAGATGGCGATCCACCGCGACTTGTCCTGAATCGTGACTGGCGGGGGTGGGCGGGGCTTCTTGTCCGCGGTTTGTGTCTGTGTGAGCGAGACGGAAATACGGCTGGATCTGCCCGAGCGCTGTCGAGTGTTGGATGTTGATGTTGATGGTGTCGGTGTCGGTGTCGCGGTCGGCACTCGGGTGCCGTCTACATTAATTTCGCGGCACGGAATTTTTTCGGCGGGGCCTCCGGGGCCTGAATCGGAGTCCGTGAGCGACGCGGGTTGCGCGGTCTTTTTGCGTTTGCTTTTCGCGACGGTTACGTAACCGTCGTTTTCGGGCGCGGGCGCGGGAGGCCCGGATGACGCGGCGGGTGACGCGCAGTCTATGTCCATGTCGTCGTTAAGCGGCGACAAGGACGAATCTAAGTTTGCGAACGCGTTCGCGGTAGGCACGCGGGCCGCGTACGTTTCATCCTCCGAGGACGGGACTAAAATCGAATTCACTATCGCTTCCGCGTCTGCCGCGGGTGTAGTTAGCTTGGAATGATGCTATAATTTGAGCTAATTGCTCTTGAGAAGCCATCTCGATGGCTTTAGGGGGCCGCGAAACAAACCTCCCTGCCTTAGGGGCAGGGGGGCACGCCTGAACGGAAAGCTACGGGACTATCCGAGTCCGGACCAAAATACCTGTGGGCGAAGTGCAATGCCGCACGGTATAGAGCCTACAAAGCCTAGAGGGAGAGCCCTAGCAATCCCGGGGCCGAGAACGCAGACCGGTAAACCGGGCTACGCCCAAACAGACACCCGAGGATGGAATGAGGGGATCAGGTGGGTGGGAGGGAGACACCGTGGACTTGACTAGGCGACCTCGCCAAGGCCAAGCTACCCAGGCCCGTCTGTCAATGCAGTAGGCCGTGGGGCCTACGGCGAGCGGACAGGTCGCTCCAACTCAGTTCGTTGTCTACACCGTTAGGTATCCGTGAGTTGGCCAGACGACTGGACTTTCAAAAGAAAGTAACGCGGGTTCGCACCGAAAGGTGCGGTTTGATACGCTCTAAAGTCGAGCGCCTTACGATTGACAGTCTGTTGTAACAATTGACAAACTGTTACTATTGCTAGTAACGGCAAATGACGATTCGCGGCGGACACACACGAGTGATCGTAACGCACGAGACGCGACGTTTAACCGGCACTAAACGCGACGTAAACACACACGGCACTGAACACGAAGAAAGCGCGGCGCGACACAACGTAAACACGAAGCGGGCGACACGAAACTCGAAGAACAGCACTATGCGTACGGCGCGCGGAGACCGACTGAACGCGAGCGAAGCGCGGACACGACTGACTGCGAGAGCGTCGGAGGCGAAGTGAAGCGAGCGCGAGATATCGGATCGGACGGAGAGAGCGGCGGACGCAGCGGAGGCACGTCTGTACACGACGACGGCCCGATCGGAACTCCTGTGTTCCGTACTGCGGAGCGCGCCCCTTTAAGGTGGCCGGCGGGACTGCACGGCGGGGCGCGTTGGTGGGGCGGCGATGCGGCGCAGGCTCCTTCCCCTTCCACGCCGAAATGTTCTCTCTATTATTTACCTTATTCTTAAACTTATCATTTATACAAAACTATACTTACATTCTAAACCTTAAGGGAATATTAATTCTTTATTGAATTCTTAAATATAATATATACATTTGTCTAAAATACGTTTTAAAATTATGTGTATAGCGCGTCCTACTCGCACTCGCTGTGCGCTCTCTTTCTGGCGCGAGGCCACGCCCACTGCGGTGTTTGTGTTTTGTTTATGTTTGTTTATCGTCCTGCACACCGGTCAATTTAGACATTCGAAGTTACCTAAATTCCCACCAAGCTGAAAATCGGTAAGATTGTTTAAAATATCATTAAAAACAAAATTTGAAAGTTCCCCATCTTTCCCCTGTAAGGAAAAAATTTTATTCAAGGTCAAAGGTCAAAAAAATGAGTTTTTCGCGATTTTCAGCAAAACGGTAAGTTTTATCATAAAAATGCCTCAGACAAAAATTGTAGATCATAAAATTATTTACAAAAAATTTATTAATACTTTTTTCTCTACGAGCCACTGTTTTTGAGATATAACGATTCAAAAAGTTGTAAAAGTTGTAATCGTCATAATATGCACACGTTTCCTCGCCACCTATGAGGTAGTGTACTTAGCGCGTTTTTTTTAACGTGGTTTCCCCAGTAGTCCTATTCCACGGGTCAGTTTTGATCCTGTTTAATTTGAAACTATTGAAAAATAATGGATATTAGCAGAGATTGAAAAGATAAAAGCAATTTAAGTTAAAAAAAAGTAGTGAAATTTAATCGTCCGAGTCGTAACTTTCAAAATCTTCTTCTTGTTCTTCTTCTTGATCTTCTTGTTCTTGTTCGTCTTGTTCTTGTTCTTCTTCATCTTCATCCTGAGTGCATGTAAACTGCGTTAATAGCGATGTATCGCATGTTGCCTCGTTGGAATCAAACGGATCCTCTACTGTTGGTGATTCAATATTAGAGTACAACCGGCCTTGACAATGTGTACATGCCGGAGAACAGAACAGTCCGACTTTTTTGCAACTACATTTAGCACTGCATCCCTTTTTGCAGTTGCAAAAAATCAAGTTCAGCAGTTTTTCCGGCGCAGGTGGAAGTAAAGTGTGCACTGGTTCTAATGAATTGTTGACCAACTTCCAACCCCAGTCTGTAGGATCTAGCTGATAACCAAGCCACACTTGAACTTGGTAATATACCCTAAAAAGATGTTGATGAGCAGCAACTGAGGTTGGAGGAAGACAAGCTAATTGTACTTGATTTTTACTTTTGATGTTTTTAACGAAACATGCATATCTATACTTATCTAAGCAGGTAGTTTTTTTAGGAGCTCCGTACATAGAAAGAAGAAAGCGAATGCCGTTAGTAATAATTTATTGTCGAGTAGAATTACTATTTTTAAAAACTTCAGCACATTCAATTAAATTTTGTTTCTCAAATAGAAAACTGTTATTTTACCCCTCCTGTAAAATGCAGATGTCGTATCACAGCCAGTTATTGCGTGTAAAAATAGTACATGATTTTGACACTTTGCAAAAGTAGATAAACTTTTTGATGAATACATTTCCGATTGATGTTGAGCTTTTCCTGGTTTTAAGAAGAAAATATTTTTTTCAGTTGGAGTTCGAGCAGTCAGTAATACGAGTAAGTCTATATCTTCACCAACAACAATAGTTGTATTTGTCAAATTGAATTGCTCAATTGCTGTTTCAATTATCAATACATCAGCATCATTATTAGCTTGTCTTACCAATATATTTTCCGTAGTAAATCTTTCTTTCAACATTGAAATGAACCGAGACTTGTTGTGAGTATTAGAAAGAAATTTTTGTTGGCTGGTTGGAACTGTCATATTTTCATCAAATAAAATATCAGTTGATGAAGATGTTGCTAAAGTTCGACGACGCTGTTCTGCAGCTTTGGTATTTCTCGTGCAATCATTATAGCCATCAAATACGACAGTAACTCGGGAACCAAAATGTCGACGTACATATTGTACGTATTTGTCTAATATAACGTTGAATGTTTCTTCACTATCCCACACAACGCGATGTAGTAAGTATCCTCCGTCAATGATGTATGTCGCATTTGTGTTGTTAATATCAAAGTCCACCTTTTCGAAACAATCGTAAATTGCAGACTTCTGTGTTTTACGCATCCCGATGTCATCAAAAAACGATAGAGGGTAGGGAGATAGTTCATATTCAAAATAGTTTTCTATTTCATCTTGAAATGCTGCAGTAATACTCATGCGTTGGAACAACAATACAGGGTCAACAGGTACTTTTTCTTCATGAACTTTTATGGTACTAGTCATAGCTAAAAGAGGAACAACTTCGTCAGAGCGTTTTAATTTAATATTATTGAATGTGAGTCCTGTCATTTTTGCCATAGAAGCAAGCCCAACTTCGCGAGCTTTATAACAATTTTATCATCACCAACGACGCCACTCGCAATAGAAACAATTTTGCTAACGTCTGGAAAAGGATCATGCGTTGAGAATCACTCTAAAAGTTTTCGTACATCTTTAGCATATTTTTTCATTCGCGAATCACTTGCATCAACATGCTGCTCGGTCGTATCCATCCTAACGTTAGCGACATCTTCTAATTTTTCACAAACGGTATTATTAATAGCATGCATACTATAAACCCATTTACTTATGACACTCTCTTTTGTACTTCTCCCTCGAGCAATACCTCCATCTGTCTTCATGGCTTTCATCATAGACTGCTCTATTACCATGTCCGTTGAAGTTCCACAACTTAATTTGTCAGAACGCCTAACTGTGAAAAATCCGTCAGAAAATCTTTCGTAAACTTCAGGATCTATCGAATTTTGTAACTGTTGCATATCCTGCAAGTAAAGGTGTGCAGACTTAGCATAAGGAAAATGTCCAGATGCGTGAAAATAAGGAAGCATTTCTTTGACGCAGTTTAAATGAGCTTTCCAATCCCCCATACGCTCAGCTCTTAGGAACTCTTTAGCAATAGAAACCATATGAAAATACTGAATCCAAAGTTTTGCAGTTGGTCCTCGTTCTTCATATTCTTTTAATTTTTGATTCAATTTATTAAGTAAAGCTCCAGATACTTCATCATCATTTTCAATATCATTGTATGAAAGAGTGTTATCTAATATGTGCTCGATATTTATGATTAGATCTGCATCCATGATACTATGGCAAATATTTGTGCATACTAATTTTAAATGATCTAAATTTGATCGTTTATTCTTTAAAATCACTCATTCTACAAAATATGTCAACGATTCTGGGATTTCATTATTTAAATTTTCAAAATTGCGACCTGGTGGAGGGTAGTTAGAATTATCAAACACTGCGGTTTGAATATCTTCTATATATATATATATATATATATATAATATGTCTTAAATATCCCTACCACCTACAAAATTTGATGTGAACGGTGAATGTAAGATAACTACAACACCTTTGTGTTCAAAAAGGCGACGACCACTTCATTCCAGCAGTCGTGGTAATGAAAAATCGGAAGCTGTTAAGACCTCAAGAAATAATTATTAACAGACGAAATAAAATTTAAAAGGAAACTATATGAGTTGCAGTTACAATAAGAAATGGAAATAAAAAACGAAATATTACTACAAATAAAAAGCATGTTTTTTTGTGTCTAAAGGAGGCAAAAGAAACAGGTGAGTCATCTGATGTTAAGTGATCACCACCGTCCATAGACACTAGCAATACCAGGGGAGTCGCAAGTGCGTTGCCAGCCTGTGTATGGGGAAGGGGCAGGAAAAGGGGGAGGGAAAGGGGAAAAGAAGTGGGTCTCCGGCGCTCTCATTGACCGAACGAAACGCACCAATGCAAGCACTGTTACTGCACGTCGGTGTTCTGTGAGAGGGTGGTATTACCCCGGGCGAGCCGACCCGTTCGTGCTGAAACAAGTAATAGCTACGTGGCTCTTTCTCCTTCAAAATGTTAACTTTATATGTTATTTAATTATTATTTAAATTCTCAGAATATTCAGTTATTTGGTTACGTCTGAAACCATACCCGTGATCATTATTGTTCAGAATTATTGGGTTTATTTGACCAGTTTCTATCAAATTATTTAAATTATTTTTTAAATCATCAAGTGAAGGTTCGCTTCCCTTTCTTAATATGCATATATTGTGCAAAATACAACATGCTAATATAACATTTACAGCAGTTTGCACTTTTAATCGTATTCCCACTCCCAGAACTGGAAATCTTTGCTTAAGTACATCCCATTGACGTTCGACTAAATTCCTGGTCTTAATATGAGCTTCATTATACTTTTGTAGTCCTGGTATATTTGTAGCCAAAAATACGGAGTAAGCAGATGAAACATCAATAATAAATATACTTTTTCTAGTATGTGGCGTTCTGGCTTTAAGTAATGCATGGCAGCAATCACACCAAAAGGTATAAATTTAAAATTATATAAAGCGGGTTATTAATAGAAATATTGAATAAGTTTTCATGTTACTAGAAGCACCCGCTGCCCCTTTTAAGGTAAACAGAGAGTAATAATAATGAAGCTCTTTATTGCACACACGTTGAAAATATACTAACTGTACAAGTTAGGCGGCCTTATCGCTGATAGCGATCTCTTCCAGGCAAACATAAAGAGACGTTTAATTTTCAAAAATACCGGGTGGCAATATAAATACGCGCAGAAAATTACAAAAACGATAGATTTAAACAAAAGAAATAACGCAATAAGACAGTTCTGTTACGACAGCGAGAGGTAATACCGGTGTAGATATTTTTTATGTGACTGATCTTGCCTGCCTAATATCACAAGGGAATGTGTTCCAAATTTTTGTTCCGTCAATATGTTCAATAGATGCATAAATATGCCGTCTTTGCGCATCTCTGCACATTCTGCTAGATACTTATATTTAGTTTTGTTTTTTTTTTTATAATTAGAGTTTGCAATATTCCTTTTGTTCAGTAACTTACGTAAATCGGGGTTAAGCCAAGGAGCAGGTAAGTTTTTAGTTACCATGCACAGGAGTATGCCGATCGTATTGTCGAGTAAGGAGAGAGTTAAACATTTCCATATTATATATATAATATATGATGGCCACTGTCTCCCAGCAAGTAAGTATCTTTGTAGTCACCTCTTTCAAACTTTGCATAACGTCGGCTATTTTGATAAATAGAGGTAACATGTGTTGATCCTGATCAGCGTGTGACGACATCAGATATCAATAAGTCTGCTGTGCTAATAATTGTCTGTACGATTATCGACATATATCCTATTCTATTTCTGGACAATACTGCATTGTTACCACTTTAAATACAATTATATTATTGACTACAGATATGATTAATGAGATATGATAGTTATTATGTAACTGCATATACATATAATTCTATGAAATAGAATAGTTTCTACCTGGTGACTGTATTTTTATGTGGGTACAATCAATACAACCCATAATATTTGGAAATTGGGCAATTCCATAAAATCTGCTTTTACTTAAACTTGTTCTGTTTTTGTTTCTGAAAATTGTATAAATTCTTGCCTTAAAGTTAGAATAGCATCTGAAACCCTTTTTATAATTCGGCTACAAGTGGCGACGCTGATACCACCCATGTCTGCTACTGCTAGCAAATTGCCCGTTGCATAAAAACGTAATGCAATTAATAATTGATTTATTGGTGATACTGATGTATTTCTGAAAACAGATTTTCAAATAAGAAAGGAACCAATAAAGTTGAGACGATAAATGATTAATCAAATTGTATAATATTCACTAAGATCACAGTTTATACATACCGATTGTCCTGAAATTCTAAATTAATTTCTATTTTGTCTAATAAAAATATTACAGATTCCTTTGATTAAACGATATCTTCTAATAAAATCGATGTCATCATATTTGAAAAAAAAATCAGGTCTTTGACGATACGTACGTGGCCTGTATAATAATGCCGGGTTTAGAATTAGCTCGACGTCCTGAACAGCTTCTAAACTTTCCAAAAAATCACTATGTTATTCCTCCATTTTAAGGTTATCTCAATATGCGTAGCTCACAAATAACTGTCACTTAAGGATAAGAGTCTGATATTTCGGACCGTAAATTTAAGTGATCCATTAGTGTATAAGGGACACCAAAATGTTGGTGAAAAGCAAAAACGTATAAATAAAACTCTTGCTAAATTTGTTGTAAGTTTGACTTTTAGAATTATTCCTTCTAAAATTCACTGCATCTATTTCTACTTTTGAATTCATTTCTTTAACTTGTAATGTACCAACTTCTCTTGCTCGACGAATGTTAGCCACTTTGTCAATTGGTATACTTCCATTAGCAATAAACTTTCTTGTAGAGATTTGTCTTGCAACACTTGCACTAGTCTGTCACGAAGTAATTGATCTCCTAATGGCTTAATTTTTGTCGTTCCATAATTACAGGTAAATATTAATTGCCTCAAAGGAGTATAAAATTTTTCAAAACTTTCACCACATTGTGTTTTCTTTCATTAAATTTATATCTCTCTAATATTTCATTATATTTAGAGTTTATGTACGCATTTGTAAAGTCTATAAATCTACTCGTAATTTTGACTTTCCTCCTTCGTTAATGTAAAACTCGTTATCACTTGGTTGACTCAGGGTCCATCATATTCCTTAATGAGAGTTTTATTTTATCTTCGGTCTCATCCTGCCTAATAGTCACGAGGTATTCCGTCAAAAACGCATTTCCAAAATCTCCATTCAGTAGCGGCAGACTGAGCTCGTATGTCGAAAGTCTGTGGTAACCTAACATAATTTTCCAACGCTTTAAATTTATCTATTTCATCGACTGCTCCATGTTTTATTATAATTAAGAGACACAACGTGCACATGAAGAAAACAGCTTATTGAAGTGAAACTTCTAATGCGACTTACAACAAGGTTGCGTTAAACATTTAACGCTACCATGGAGGGGGTATGAAAGTACTGTTGTGTTAAACGTTCAACGCTCCTTGGGAGAGGGAATAGAAAGCGGCAGAGCGAGAAAAATAATCAAACATTTCGTATCTTACTTTAGTTATCATAATCCAATTGTAAATGTTATAGATTTGGATATTTCTCCACTAGAAAATGATGATTAAAAGATGCGATCAATTGTGAATTACGCAATGTTAATAAAGTTTGTCTTAAAGAAACAATATGATTTCACTAAAAATCAATTTCTACCCCTTCCTATTTTCATTTCCACATTACGAAGTTTCACTCCTTCCGAGCGGAGGGACTCCACGCACTATTCTTTTTTAAATCTAACGTTACAATCTGAGTGTGTCACAGTACCGTAGACTATAGATTATCCATATGATAGTTTTACATAGAACAATAGATAGCTAACTTCTCCTCTACTACTTAAATCTAATCAAAGATTCCTGACTGGATGTTAGTTAACTAACTGTAGTTGATTAACTGTCATGAGTTGCACTTCCAAATGTTGCATCAAAATCACATATCTGCTAAAAATAGGGAATAATAATTTAGAGTCAATAAATATTTACGTAGGAATTTGAAAGCTCACTACTGACGTAATAATTTAATACTTACAATTTGTATATGTCTAGAATGAAAATGTCTTCTATTAAAATATTTTCCCCATATTCTGCTGGTCGAATAATGGCCACATCTGAACAATACAATACAACCTACTACACTTACAATATAATGTGATAGTTTTCATTAAATCTGAAAATAAATATGTCTAAGTAAAATAAATATTGTCAAAGTTAATTAAATTCATACAATTATACCTGTTAAAAAATTATAATGTTTATACTAACATTTTTTTTTTATAATATTCCTTTCTTGAACAGACTGAGAGAATTTAATATATTTTGATGATATATTTTTCTGATTTAATGCTTTTGTTACATCATTAATTGGCTATTGATACGGACTGCTGAGACATGACGGTACCATTGCTCCGTCCTACTATTTTTTGGTAACTCCTAGTTGCATAAACGATAATGTAACTGATACGATACTAATATGATACTTAATATAAATATTACTTCGCCTATTTGGTTTGCGTATGTATGGTGTTAAATCTTTAACCAATACATATTGTAGTATGCGCACCTCCGAAATGGCCTAAGGTGGCTTTCTGCTACTCCTAGGGGTCTACGAGAACCTTTAAAGTCTTCGTTCAGATCCAGCTAACAACAGTACAGATGCACATACCTCGTAATCTTCCTCCGCGTCGTAGCTGGCCGCTGAGCTTCCACGAACGTTAGATAATGATAAATTTGAAGATTTAGCTGCTGTTTATTACATGTCCGTATCGATCGTTCGATGAAAAACAGCCGAGTAAAGATGTCATCTTTTTATTTTGTTCACGTTCACCGTGCATGACAACCGAAAAGTTGGTGTCTCAATACTGCTAATTAACTAAGATCTAAACGTCAACAATCGACTTATACAAAAAAGGTTGTATTGTATAAATGATAACGATATACTTATCATCTCTTTTGATAAACGATAATTTCTCCGAAATTCTTCAGCTACCATTGTAATAGCGTCTTTGTTAAGTCTATTCATTCTGTTAATATTTGTCGTTTCACATTTAAAAAAACGAGCCATAATAACAAAGAATTGGACAATTTTCACACAAAACTGAATCACTCGATCACAATAAAGTGCCTTTCTTGTTATCGTGTATTTTGATGTCTATATTTGATTGATTAAACGACTCTATTCACAGTTAGGACATTTCACGTGTAGCCGAAAACGAGAAAATTGTAAGGAACCGAAATTCGTTCATATTTAGCTTGCTTGCACTTCTAGTAGGTCAAATCAGATCAAATTTACAATAAAATGTCAAACATAGCGATTTATATAGAAAATTGATTACTCTCTTAAAAACTAAAGTCAAACTGGGGAAAAAAATGATTTTCTCGTAAAAACCGAAGTAAACATTACAAAAAATTTTAATATAATGGCCAATCGCTTTCTAATTCTTGTTTATTAAGCTGGTGGGAGCAAGTAACTGGAACGTATGGAAATTTCAAACCATGTTTCTGTTGAGGGGACAAGGTCTTATGGGTGTAGTTGACAGGAGCATAGCAAAACCGGAGACAGGGAAGGTTGAAGCAATTAATGCTTGGAAAGCTAACAATATAAAGGAACAGATGAAATAAAATGACCGAGGAAGTCGTGCTTCATATTCTCACGTGTATTAATTCTATAGTAATGTGGCGGAAATTGTCCAGTGTATATGAATAGAAAACAATATACGTGTTATGCAACAAAGGTTCTTTCAATATAAATAAGAAAAAGGTGTTTCCAAAATGGCATAATTCTTTTCGAAGATGCAATAAATGCAAAATCAATTAAAACAAATGGGTGAAGAGGTATCTGAAAAGATTACCAGAAGACTACAATTATTTTGTGTCTGCGTCTGGTAAATTTGTGGTACGGTAAATTTAAAGCCTTTTTTTTTATTTACGTGGGGAAATCCTTTATGGATACGCTACCCTCTCGGGGGAGAGAGTGGGTTATGTCCGACTCGCACGGACTAAAACCCCACGGTGTACCGTCCGCCGTATTGTAGGGGCGGCCAGGGATCGAACCTGCTGTCTTCCTGAGAAACCGCCCCTGCGGCAGCCTGGCGAGTGAACGCCAGGCTTCGTCCTACTATAGAGAGACTACTGGGTACACGACCAGTCGTCTCCCCTCGTCAGCCTCACCTGTGCAATGAGGAGATGGGTCCCCCGACCCATCTCCTCAGGCTCGGCTCGGTTATGGGAGGGGGCGAGCGTTCCGCCTCCCCCTCCTTCCTGCTCTCCTTTGTCGGAGAGGGCCACTTTGCGGATTTTTCTCGCGGGCCCTCTCCGCCGCACGGTAAATTTAAAGCCTGCCATCTGGTATATGTTGACTTCTGGCCTTTGCCTCGCTTTTGTCCACGAAACCCAACACTTTTATTAAAGAACTGACCTCTATTTGTAATATTGTTTCTTGTCATTTTACATTGATATGACTTGTGGCCGTTCTTGCCACACTTGAACCATATGAAGCTTTGTACATTTTCAGGTATTTTATCTTGTTGGCCTTTCAATTTCATTTCAGCATCTAGCAATCTTGACTTTACAAAACCAGTTGTCAACTCTTTATCCATAGTTTCTAACGTTGTGACCACAGCACCATATTCTGTGGGTAAGGTCAACAATAAATGACATACCTTGTCAGCATATTTTAGGGAAGCACCGGTTGACTCCAAATCCGTTATTATATTGTCAAAATTAAAGAAATGATTTTGTAATTCTTCACTTACTGAGCGCTTCATTGTTCTTCCTGATATAGAATTGGTTAAGTACACTTTTTCTTTCGAAAATATCTTCAAGCATTTTTTAACATGGCAGATGCTGTCGTACATTTTTTTAATTATGTCAATGAATTTATCCGAAATACACTGAACGATAATACAGCGTGCCTTCGTATCAATTTCAATATATTTTGCATCTTCAAGAGCAGTTTTTAATCCACGCTCCTCTAAAATTAACTTTATTCTGAATTTCCATGTTGAAAAGTGAGAACCATACATTAGCTTTGGTAATTGTAACTGCGTAATACCGGCCGACGTAGACGCCATTATGCCTCACTTTGTTAATTCTTTAATTTTACCTTGTAAATCACACTGAATTGTTTTTATAATTGTATATCACCATCTCTTTATATGTTTATTTTGCATCTTGCACAGTGCAAGCGTATTGAAGTTGAATTAGTTTACGCATAAATAAAACACTTCTTTGTTCGGGCCATCTTGTAATTGAAAGGGAAGAATCAGAGACAAGATAGAGCATTTGCATAGATAGAGATAAAACTATACATATATTATATTAGTTTCTTAACACCTGGAACGTTCGTTTTTAATGATTCGCGAGGTCCCATATTATATATTGCTCGAACTGTCCGTTTTTGTAACAAAAATATGGTGTCTACCTCAGCAGCCGTCCCCCACAGCAGAATACCATGAGATATTAGGCTATGGAAGTAAGCGAAGTAGACTATTCTAGCAGTGGCAATATCTGTATATACACATACTACACACTAAATATACTAATCTATTACGAATCTGGCTATTGTCGGACTAAAAATGATAATCTTCGATAGCTTTTGATACAGTAGTCTCAATAAATTTGTAAACATAGCTTATTATTTCATTAGCGCCTCTCTTACCTGTCTGTTGATGGCAAGAATAGCAAGAACCTTGCAAAAAAGCCTCAGTAAAGATAGTAAAATTGTACAACGATAATTTCCTGTCGTAATAGAATACTGACATTTAAACATTGTTAATAATAAATCAAACCATGCAGCTAAAACCTCTTTATTTGGCGATATCAATTCCTTATCCTGGTCCTTTTAATTTTCTGGCAATATCATTTTCTTATAAATGCATTTCTTGTTTTTCTTTCTCTTCATTAGTGGTGACGCCGATGCGTTTTCGACGCCACCGAGGGCGGTGTGTGCGTGCGGGGGTTTATATGCTAAATTTAAGTGGACTGTATATGCGGGGGTGCTATATTTGATATTCAACTATTGCGATCAGCTACGAAGAGGGAGACAAGGGTAGGAAGGAAACTTGGCACATACCTCGCGGAGCTGCAGTCTCCACGTGGCTAGTCGGTTAGGTGATTCTCGTTTCTCTCCACTGGGTCTTCTCCCATACAACACTTATTGTTTATAATATATGTCGGCACGTATGTAGCGATGCGTTTATTTCTCACTCGACCATGCGAAAACTCAAAATGTTAGCATGCGGCGCGGCGGACACAACAACAATGTACTAGCAGCAGTAATGTACTGGCGGAGGCCGCGCGTCCGACCCGCGCGGCGCGGGCAACAACTCTGGCAGCAATGGTGGCCGCGCGCCCGACGCGAGCGGCGCGGACGCGCTACCTTATATAAGCATGTGCCTAGTAAAGGGGAGCGGGGCTGGTGGGGTGATCTAAATACTAACCTAAATAATCCAGAGACCTATAAACCACCTCTAACCTAACCTAACGTAATATATATACATATATATACACTAACCTAATTAGTATAGTAGTTGACAACAACAACACACGCACAAAAAACTGTGTGTGCTGCTGCTGTCATTCACATAATTTTTATAGTTTAATGACGTGTCAACAACAACAAATAATTAGTACACGATAATTGGTATGACTTTTTAATTATCATAATTGCATCATTAAAATATATGGCACGTGTGTGATCCACTAGTCATAGAATAAAAAAAAAAAATGTTGTGCTGCTATACTCTATGCTACCCTGGTACCCGTGATCCGGTGGCGTGTGACCGTTTTTTGACGTTTTACACACATATATACACACTACAGCAGCATCATTTAGTATACATAGTAAATATAGATTAATATCCAGTTAAGCTATTACGTTGGTGGCATGGGCGGCCGCCAGGCCGCGCCGCGCCGCGCCCGTCGCCTGGCGGCGACCTACCTCTATCACAGTTGAACCTAACAAAATAAAATTTCTCAATTTTGTATATAGCTCTGCAGTTTGGTGTCCTTTTTTTAACGAGTTTTTGATTTTCGTAGAAACGACTGGAGACCATATGACATTGTGTATTTACTTGCGGGTTTTAACTCATCAGAAACTTTAAACAAAGGTCCGTCCGTTGTCTCAAATGAGGTTATGGATATATTTGTTTTACCGTCCGTTGATCCTGCTACTATAAATTTGAATCGGAGTTGCTCCATATTCTTTGACTTTTTCTAGAAATGTCGTTTTATAAGCCAATACTTTGAAATGTCTGTGGAATTTTAATTAAACTAATGCGTTGCATTTTTATTTTTATTTGTAAAGTTTTTATTTTAATACTAAGGTACACGCTACACAATTTTACTTAATATGAATATCTTACCTGTAAACAAAGAAACTATATTGAAAGTTTATTATTAAACTACCAAGCAGGCACGTATCCAAACTTTTGATTCTTGGGGGGAATAAATCCCAACTATCCCCCCTCTGTATACGTACCTGCTATCAATTCCTTTTTTCTCAAATCCAAATTTTATAATATTCTACTCAATCACCGTCAGTTGTCAAATTCCAAGTATAGATTACTTTTAAAACGGAGTTAGTGTTATTACGTTACAGCGCCATCTATCAAGTACGAGAGTACATGGTCACTGTTTTAAGGACCAACAACGAGTTGTACCTAATTAAACAATTAGTTTCTTTACACATTAAATATAGGTGGGACCATTGGGCATGCCCAAAGCTCCTTCCAAACAAGACATCATTGCTCCCTCTGCATATTCATAATACAACTAAATAATACAGACATACAGGCTAATTTATACGTTACCAAATATCGAAAACCGATCCAACAGAAATGAAATATAGAGCCGCGCCCCCTAACGGTGTCATCTCCTTCCCGGTTTTGCTTATAAGCACGGTCGGCGCGGTACTCTATCGTAGTTCGATTACACAACTCAGCACAGTAACATTGTAGTTCCATTGCACAAGTCATCACAGTAACATCGTAGTTCGATTGCACATCTCATTGAGATAACATCGAGAAGTCTTCATAGATCGTCAATAGTAGTGCTCTGTTGGCTCGCGGACGCGGTCATTATATGAGAACCACGGTGTTTTCTTGCGACCACCCCGACCTTCGCTTCACAATCACCACCTTCATCAGCTGGCTTGTGCATCATTGCACATCAACGAGGCCCCTACAGGACATGACTGGCACCCGGCTGTCGTCACCGAGGCGGGATACAGACGCTCTCGCTACCACCTTCGAGAGTTCTACGCCCGCCCACCGCCGGGGAACGTCGCCTCGCCTCATCTCGTCTCATTTCCACCTCACCCCGTTTAACCGCGGGCCGGTGATGTACGAGGGCGAGAGGTGTCGCCATACAGACAGGCGTCGGCCCAATGTTAAATATTGCTTAATCTTACATCTATTAATTACGTCCATATATGTATACTATTACGTCATACATCTATATCTTCACACATAATTTGTGTATTTTATCTTCTGTATTTCTTATATTTTATTTTCTCTTTTTGTTTGTATTTCTTTTTTTTTAATAAACAATATTCTCTATGTTGTGGGATATGGTAGAGTTAATTAAGATATTATAAAAATGTCAGTCAGTGACGCTCGCGCACCGGCTCGAATCAGTCGCTCGCACCAAGAAACGTGTAGGGTTTTATTATATATTTCATAATGTTACAATAATAGATTTCGTAAAACGTTCACTTAACAAGGCAGCGCGGCTGGAGTGATTCAGAGGGCGGCGCGCGCGACGTGCGGGGGTTGCCGCCGTGCTGGGGTGCGCGGCGCTCGCGCTTATCGCGGTGGCTAGCACAGCCCGGTACGGTTTGCCGGCCAGCTTCTTTCAATGTCCGACACGATAACGCGACAGGGTGGCGATATTATTATAAATAATCGGTGCCACAGTACTCCCCCCCGAGAGACCGTCTTATGATGGGCGATAGTAATTCGGGAATGTTAATATTCTTCCGGAGCATGTAGTTATAATTTTTTTATTTATTGTTTTAGGTTTTTCTTTTGTTTCTCCATTATTTGACGATTGTGAATATGGGTAAGTATCTGATTGCGTCTCTGAGGTAAGTAGATAAGCAGGTTTTAATCTGTCTATTGATACGGTCTGCTCTTTTCCTTTTATTAAAATTTTATACACTTTAGTGTTTCGTTGCAGCACTTCATATGGTCCTGAGTATGCTGGTTGGAGAGGTCCTCTAATGGTGTCATCTCTGACGTAAACATGAGTAGCTGAAGGTAAATCTTTGAATATAAAAATTTTGTGTTTACTGTGTCTCGATGCTGGTTGAGGTCGGATATTTTCCAAAATATAACGAAGGCGTGCAGAAAATTCTGTAGTGTCGCTAGTCGTATGAGACGTTTTGTCTGAGTGAAAAAATTCTCCAGGAAGTCTAAGAGTCTCGCCGTAGACGAGTTCGGCAGGTGAAGCTTGTAAGTCGGCTTTAAAAGCGCTTCTGATACCAAGTAGCACTAATGGTAAGCTCTCAGTCCAGTTTTGGCTATCGTGGCACGTTATGGCTGCTTTAAGCTGTCTGTGCATTCGTTCGACCATGCCGTTGCTTGCAGGATGATAAGCAGTTGTTCTGTTTCGTTGGAATCCTACAAGTTCTGAGAGTTGTTTCATTAAAGCGGATTCAAACTGCCTTCCACGGTCTGTAATAATCTTGGATGGGCAACCAAAACGTGCTATCCAATTAAAAATAAAAGCTTTTGCTACAGTTTCTGCCGTTATGTCCTCCAATGGGATTGCCTCAGGCCAACGTGTAAATCTGTCGATGGCCGTGAGACAATAACGATATCCTTCTGACAAAGGTAGGGGTCCCACAATGTCTATATGTATAACCTGAAACCTTGTATTTGGTAGCTTGAAGGTTCCAAATGGTGAAGTAACATGTCGCGTTATCTTCGTGCGTTGACAAGCGTGGCACAACTTGGACCACTCGCGACAATCTTTGTTTATACCAGGCCACACAAAACGTTGAGCTACCACCCTAGCCGTTGCATTAGCACCAGGGTGACTCAGAGAGTGTAAGCTTTCAAATAATTGGCGTCGAAATGGCGCTGTGACAAATGGTCTAAGTATTTCATTGCTATCATCACAATACAATTCTATCGATGTCCCCGGGATTGTAGTCTTTCGTAAATTGAGCGAAGTTTCTCCTTCAAGTATTGTTTTAATTTCTATGTCCTCGTGTTGCGATTTTGCCAGAAGTGCTAAATCAACGGGTTGTGATAACTCTTCAATCCTCGATAGAGTATCAGCCACTACGTTTTCTTTTCCCGATATATGGCGTATGTCTGTGCTGAATTGGGAAATGTAGTCTAAATGGCGGAACTGCCGTGGTGAACATTTATCCCGTCGTGTTGCAAAGGCATAACAAATGGGCTTATAGTCAGTGTAGATAACAAAGTGGCGAGCTTCCAGCATGTGTCTGAAGTAGCGTATTCCCTCGTATATCGCGAGTAGTTCTCTATCATATGGAGAATACTTTACTTGCGATGGGCTCAGTTTTCGCGAGAAAAAGGCAAGAGGGTACCATGTATTATCTTTATATTGTTGAAGTGCAGCACCGATAGCAGTATCTGATGCATCTGTGACCATTGCGATTTCTGCATCTAGGTCTGGATGCGCAAGTAGTGTGGCACTGCACTCTTGGAATGCCATCAATGCCTCGCCGGTGAGGTTGATTGCGTTCGAACCTTTTATCTTGTCTGTAAGCAGTGCGTGTAGAGGAGCTTGAATTTTTGCTGCCTTGGGGATAAACTTACGATAAAAATTTATCATGCCAAGGAAGTGTCGCAAATCTTTGACGATTTTTGGCAAGGGAAATTGTTTGATGGCCTCGACTTTTAATTCGAGGGGTTTGATTCCTGCAGAAGAAACAGTGTACCCCAGGAATCTCACTTCAGGAACACCAAACACACACTTCGATGTGTTTATTATCATTCCGTAGTCACGGAGTTTCTCGAATATCTGACGTAAGTGATCCTTGTGGGTAGATTCATCTTTTGAAAAAATTAAAAAATCGTCTAAAAATGCATATGTAAAATCTAGTCCTCGTGTCATCTCGTCCACAAAACGTTGGAATGTTTGGCCTGCGTTTCTTAGACCGAACGTCATGTAGGGAAACTCATAAAGCCCAAACGGCGTAGTGATGGCCGTCTTGACTATATCTTCGCTGCTGACAGGTATTTGGTTGTACGCTCTCACCAAGTCAATTGTGGAGAAAAATGTACAGCCAGAAATATTATGTGTGAAGTCATGTATGTGTGGGATCGGGTATCGATCCGGGATAGTTCTCGCATTGAGCATTCTGTAATCTCCACAGGGTGGGTCTCCACCAGTTTTCCTTCTTTGGTGCAAGGTGAAGGGGTGATGACCATGAGCTTTCAGATGGCCTTGCAGTACCTGCCTGTATCATGGCTTCAAACTCTTGCTTAGCGATGAGCAGTTTGTCAGGAGCCAAACGACGCGGAGAGCAAGAAACAGGAGGTCCGGGAGTAGTTCATATGTGATGGACGGTTTTATGAGTTATAATTCGGTCAGTTCCTGCTGGTCGCGTTATCTCTGGATACTGTCGCAGTATTTGATGATAAGGTGAGTCTTCGACGAACGTTTTTACTGAAGAGATGCTGTTTGATGATGAAACAGGTAATGCAGAAGTTGTCAGTGTGGTTACGTTATCAATGAGGTGTTTATTACGACAGTCGACTATGAGACCATAATGTGACAAATCTATGCCAATTATCGCTTTTGTGACATCGGCTACTACGAATCTCCATGAGAAAAAACGGCGGAGACCCAGATTTAATTCCAGGTTCGTGAAACCGTAGGTGGTTATTGGAGATCCATTTGCTGCATAAAGCTCGTATGTAGTTCGTGGACGTCTTTGTTTGAGAGCGGAGTACGGAAAAACACATAGATCGCTTCCTGTGTCAACCAAGAACTGCGTTTTAGTATATTTATCTATTACGAATAAGCGACCTGATGAACCAGGGCGATCATTTGTCGCTACTGATGACCGCCTTTGACGTTTCCCGGCTGGTAATCACAGGGTTTTACATTTTCGTGCCTTATCGCCGAATTTGTGATGGAAGTAGCACATCGGATATCTCTTATAGCTACCTTGTGAACGTGAATTACTTCTGCATCGTTCTCGTTGATTTCTCTCTCTTGAACGAGCTCTTGTCGAAGTTCTTGCAGAAAGAGACTGTACTTGACGGCTGAGTTCTTCAATCTGTTTTGTGAATCTGTCCAGTGTAGATTCAGGTATAGTATCAGCCGATGCTACGTGCGATGATGATCTTGGCACGAGATCATGCACTTTGTCTGCCAGGTCCGCCAGTGACGTCAGTGATGATTCCGGTTGTGATGCCACTACTATTTGGATGTTGCCTGGTAAGCGGCTTGTCCAAACAGTCTTAATGAAATCGTCTGGAATACTTGGGTCCTGCAAGATGTTGTAGGTGACATAGGAATTCAGATGGCCGTCTATCTCCTAACTCTTCATGCATGAACAGCTGGGTGAGTTCCTTCTCGCGCGATGCTGATAACCTTTTGATGAGTTCGCTTTTCAGTTTCCCATACTTTCCTTTTGATGGCGGATTTACCAAAATATCCTTAACTTCCGCGGCGTAGCGGTGCTCTAGCTGGGCGCTAACATAGAAGTACTTGGTGTCGTCATCTTTGATGCCAGAAAGTGCAAAACTTCCTTCAATTTGCGCGAACCATACTGCGGGTTCCTCGGACCAAAACGGTGGAAGTCGTACTCCGACCCGACAAATATCGGATGGCGTAAATGTCTCCTCATTTGTCTTAGAACCGCTGTCCTCTGTTGTGCTTTTTGAAGTATTGTCGTATAAAGACATTTTAAAAGCAGATTAATTGATGATTATCAATGCAGATAAACTCACGGTTGTTAGAAGTGGCGTGTTCAAATCACGTCGGGGTCACCAATGTAGGGTTTTATTATATATTTCACAATGTTACAATAATAGATTTCGTAAAACGTTCACTTAACAAGGCAGCGCGGCTGGAGTGATTCAGAGGGCGCACAGTGATTCGGCTAGAACATGCTAGCGGGACAAAATTCATGACAGAGTTTCCACTACCAACTGATCACGACTTGTAAACAACACCCCGCAGGTAACAAATTTAAAAAATTAATACGTTTATCACTTTATTAAGGTATCTTATCAAGTGGGCAAAGTTGCTTTTATAAGACAGGTCACTTTCACTTACAAATCAGTTGCATTTTATGCGCACTTGTGACAACATATTTTCAAATTTATAGCAAAGTGAAACGAGTTTTTTGTGATGGAATATTCTGGTGAAGGTATGTACTTATTTTTATTTGTTTTTTTTTTATAAAAAATATATATAGTTATAGAGTAATATCAATTTGTAAGTGTATAGACAAATCTAACAAATTTTACATTAAATGTAAACTTTAAAGGGTAGCAACTTTTTTTATCCACATATATCCACATATATAAGCTAGATTTTTCTATATATAATACCTATAACATACAGGCAAAAATTCATATATATTATAGAGCCCGAAATGGCCCGAAAGTAAAATTATTTAATTTTTTTCAGAGCGAATCGTGACTATGACGAAAATGGAGTTTTTTGAAGAATGGTTAAAACACGACAAGGCTGAGCGAAATAGTGGCATTTTTATTATATAAGTGAAAAATTCAATACGTCTAACATTTCAGACGATTCTCTGAATAAACTCAAAAAGAAAATATCCAGCCTTTCAGCAAAATTCAATGAAAAGTGGATTTCTTTGAAGTGTAACAAAGAAACGTTTCTAGAAAAATATAAAGATTGGTTAGAGGGATCCGGACTCGAAATAAAGATGTATGTCAACCAGCCGAATATATATCCTTCAACGTCATCAGCGGCTCTCACCGTAGGGCGACCCAGAAAATCATTTGAAGACTCATCAATAAAAACGAAAAGACTGAGAGTGAAAGACCTTTTGGAATCGCGAAGTGCAAGTGAATTCGTTACAGCGGCTGAGCTAGCTACTCGAAAAGGAGGGAATCGAAGTGTAGCGAAAGAGATTCATAACGTCGGTTCCAGTGGAACTAGTGAAAAGAATAAGTGCTCTGAACAAAGTCGGCAGTTACCACCAGACGAAGCTTTAGCTTATTATGTTGACTCGAAATCAACTTCTCATTCATATAAACAAACAAGAAAGTGGTCAATGAAAGCGGGACATCAAGTGTTTCCATCGTTTTATAGTTTAGGGAAGTCCAAAGCTTCTTGTTGTCCTTCTGATGAATATATTTCTGTAACTGAATCTCGAGCTGAAATTAAACTTCAGGCGATTTTGGATAAAACGGCTGAACGATTAGTTGAAGCTCAGGCGGAAGTCATTAGAAGTTAATTTCTAATTAATGTATGAGACATACATAGACATTTTTGTAAGCTGGCAACATTAACAATGTCAAACACTTTTTCGTGACAGCTCGAACGAAAGACAGTCACGCGTCGCAGACATATGTGTAAAAATTTAAGTATAAAATATACAGTTCATTTTCTTATGTGGCTTTAATTTAAATGGATTCAAACCAGCGAGCTACATAATTTGGTCCTTCGTGCTTCACACACAAAGTGGTTTACATAATTCACAACATCTTGCCATCTTGTACGACGGAAGTGGCGCGTTGGCCTACAGCACTCATAGTTGGAAACGAGAGGAAAGTATCGGTGATCTCTCCAGTGTGAGCGAGAAAGCAATACTGCGCAGGAGACATCCGGTAGGAATCTCGTCGAGCATCAGCCCAACGCAAGCGTTCTTTGTATATCCAGCAGCCATCTTGTTGTATTATCTTAGTGAAATATTACGTGTTCATTTACAAGCAATAAATATAAAACGAACACAAAATGTCCCAACAACTTAAGAAGTTGATAGCGGCTCGTGGCCAGTGTAAGGGTAGCATAACCCGACTATTCAAGTTCACACAGGAAGCTAATTTTATGAAAGGCATCGTTAGTAAAAGTGAAGTTAAAGTTAAAAAGGAAAGACTGCTATGCTCCTTCAAAGAATATTCATCATTAAATATTGATATAACCGTTCTAGATCCAGAGAGTGCTGATGACTTCATGGAAATAGAAGACAAATATTTGGAATGTTTAGCGCTGCTAGAAGGGTATGAATCAGACCCTGTTGCAGAAGTAGAAGGCACACAACGCCTTCCACCAATTAATATCAACAAGTTTGATGGTTGCATAGGCAATTTCCAAGATTTTATTGTGATATTTAAAAGTGTTATTGATAATAATAACAAATTATCTCAAGATGATAAATTTTACTATTTGAAATCGTTTCTTGTTGGGGAGCCTGCTGATCTCATCAGACATTTAACAATCAGCTCGCATAATTATCAGGTCGCCACATGCAGTTGTTGGATGACAGATACAATAATAAAATAAAACTAATAAATTACCACATTAACTGCATGTTAGACATGAAACCCATAAAAAAGGGCACAGCTTCGGATTTAAGAGAAGTCATTTCTAAAACCAGACAGCACTTGGGAGCATTGGAAAATTTAGATGTGTCGGTCAAAGAATGGGATTTAATAATCATATGCATTCTCCAAAGAAAAATAGATCAATACACCCTCAGATGCTTTCACTTAGAACTTAAAACTGAAACACCAGATATTAATGCATTTCTTAAATTTTTAGAGCAGCGGGCAATTGCACTTGAAATTGTAGCTGATGGTAGCCAGCCTATAAGCAGTGGTGCAGAGAACAGTGGCCGCAGAACCAGCTTAGTATCCACTGAGGTATATAAAAAGCCAGTAGCATGTAAGTTTTGTAACACTAAGTATCATAAATTGCACCAATGTGAGAAGTTTAAGCTTGCCTTGCCATCTGACCGTTTAAAATTTGTAAAAGCAAACAACCTTTGCCAATTACGTCTAAAAGGTCATACAAATGAATGTACCTTAAGTTTTAGGTGCTTTGAGTGTAAACAAAAACATAATAGCTTATTACACCAAAAAAATACTGAAGAAATTTTAAAACAAGTTGCTGTTTCCATGAGCAAAGAGCATGAGGTTTTATTGCCTACTATAAAATTAAGGTTATTTGATAAAATTGGCAATGAAATTGTAGTAAGGGCACTCTGTGATTCTGGCAGTCAGGTTTCGTTCGTTCTGTCTGATCTGACAGAAAAGTTAAAATGTAAAATAAACAATAAGTCCACTTCTGTAAGTGGTATATGTGATGGTTTAAACAAATTAACACAAGAGGTCACGTTGCAAGTATTTTCCACAACAAACAATAATAATTTAAGGTTAACTTGCTGTGTGGTACCACGTATAACATGTGATTTACCACAAATTAATATTAACGAAGAGCAATTTCATATACCTTCACATATTACTTTAGCTGACTCTAAATATTACAAGCGAGGTAAAATAAGCATGCTTTTAGGATGTGATATTTTCTTTTGAATTTGATTGCGTGAACAATTTCCTATCATTCCTGGAGGCTTATATTTACAAAACACTAGCTTTGGTTATGTTGTTGCTGGAAAGGTCCCATCACAGTGTTTTACAAGTGATACAGTTATTCCAGTGAGTAACACGGTAAGCGTTCATTCTAAAAGGGAATCTGAAAGCCTTAAACTGTTAGAAAAGGCAATGAATAGGTTTTGGAAATGTGAGGAAGTCTCTGAAACATTTACAGAAGCTACATCAGAGCAAGAGCTTGCTGAACAGATTTTTACTCAGTCCGTTTCACTGAAAAACAACAAGTTTCAAGTTAACTTGCCTCTAAAACAAAACTTAAATAATTTAAATATGGGTAGTTCACTGTCACGCTCACTTAAACGTTTTCTAAATTTAGAAAAGAGATTTGTCAAAGATCCTGTTCTTTTTCAAAACTATAAAGCCTTTATTGAAGAATACTTATCTTTAGGTCATGCTAAATATATTGATACAAAAACATATGATTTAAAATGTGGTCAAATTTATTTTCTACCTCATCACCCAGTGATAAATGAAAATAGTAAAACTACCAAATTAAGAGTGGTATTTGATGGCTCAATGGTTACTAGTTATGGGTTTTCATTAAATGATATGTTATTAAATGGTCGCTGTGTACAAAATGAGTTATTTAACATTCTTTTTATATTCAGACTGTACAAACATGTGTTAATTACAGATATACAAAAGATGTTTAGAGAAATTAATCTTAATCCTGAGCACTGCTCATTGCAGAATATTTTGTGGAGAAATTCAACACAAGAAAATCTATACTATAATAAAACTGTAGCAAGGTCAAATCTGTACATTAAATATTTTTTGAAAATTTTTATCGGGGTAGACTTTGTTATCGATATAGAAGCCAAAAATAATCTTTTTACAATTTTTGTCTGTCTGTCTGTCTGTCTGTCTGTCTGTCTGTCTGTCTGTCCCTGTGAACACGCATCACTCTGAAAGTACTGAACCGATTTTGACGAAACTTGGCACAGTGATAACTAATATTACGAGATTACATCTAGGATACTTTTTATCTCATAAAACGCAAGGGATTCTCCAGGATCTGCCTGTTTGTCTGTCCCTTTGAACACGTACCACTCTGAAAGTACTGAACCAATTTTGACGAAATTTGGCACAGTGATAACTAATATTACAAGGTTACATCTAGAATACTTTTTATCTCATAAAACGCAAGGGATTCTCCAGGATAACGGACGAAAGTCAAAAATTTGTAGTTAATGAAATTTTTTACGGATTTTGGTAAATTTTCATTGTGCTATGTATAGCAGACAGATTAGCTAAAAAGATAAGCTATATTTCCCTAAGCTACTTTAAAAAAAATACCAAAAAAAAATCGCCGGAATTCGAACCGTCGGCTCCGGCGGACAATATAACGTCCAGTACGTTATAACTGAGCTACGGCTATATGACATTTCTATGCGTAATTATCGACCTTATATGAAAAAAAACTGTCACTTATATGTTGTTACATTTATTTTATTGTATAAAAAATGTTTGCTAAACAAAGGTGACAAGATTTTTTCCTAAAACATAAACCTAGATAATAGTTACATTGCATTGTAGAAGATGAATCTCAACTAGAGTTCTATCAGTACGTGTGTTGTTTCGATATTTGATAAAATTAGTTTTCTAAATGTTATTGAGTCTTGAAGTAGTTGGGTTCAGGTTTGTGAATCTAAGATTAAAATAAATCAGTTGAGGTGTATGCAGTTATTTTTTTTTCTCGAACTGACCACGCTATTGACCTAGCAAGGTCTTAACAGCTTCACCGGACTACTGTTTGCAGTTATTATGTTGCATTTATACTAATATTATAATGAGTGGTAAAGTTTTGTTTTCGAGGAATGCTTGGTACCTACTACTGGTCCGATTTCAAAAATTCTTTCACTGTTAGAAAGGTATATTATCCCAAGTTCAGTATCTCAGTAAAAAAGGTGGTTTGTATGTCAAAAGTAAAATAAATGTGACCAAATTAAAATTGAATGCAGATTTCACGTATACTTTACAAATTCTTATAAAACAACAACTAAAACAAAATGGAAATTTAATGTAGATAAAGTTCAACTTTTACAGTATGTTACATGATGAAGTTACAAGGGTTACTGGGAAGACATTTATCGGCAATATATGTAAGTTAGTTTTGATCTTCACTTTGATGACACTACTTTAGGTAATGCTGCGAACAGATTCTAGGCTTATTTTAAAAGATTTCTCACATACCAACTGGGTATATGTTTGAGTGAGTCCCTGGATAGTTTGGATTCACGATTGGAAGTGCTGGATAACGCTGCAATAGGGTTTTAGGTTTTTTAAGATTATTTGCGTTTAAAAATACAATTGAAACCGGTAATAACCGATTTGGTGCAGACGAAGTTGCACGGGTCAGCTAGTATTAAATATATTCAGTTACAAATAAATAACAGTTACATATGGGTTAAAAAGTTCAACCTTTTTAGCCACACGTTGCTTAGTAGAATTAGCTCACAGATATAAGGATCAATATCCATTAGGTGCGTGCATTTTGCTTAATAATACTTATGTTGATGACATTAATTTTGGTCACAATGATATTAATTCATTAATTGAAATGAAAAGACAACTAATAGAAATATTAAGGCTTGGGGGTTTTAAATTGCATAAGTGGCATACTAATAATGAAAAATTATTAAGTGATACGGGTTCTGTCACAAAAAACTTAACACAAATAGATCTATATAAGGATGAAGTCTGCTCTGTCAAAACGTTGGGTGTAACCTATGACCTTCAGTCAGATACATTAAATATCACTAGTCCTCCACATGAATTGTTAAATACATATACTAAACGTCAAGTGCTAAGCTTTATAAGCAGATTATTTGATCCCTTAGGTTTAGTAGGCCCTATTATAGTATTAGCAAAAATAATAATGCAACAAATTTGGTTAGAAAAAACTTCATGGGATTCACCCCTTCCACATAAATTAAATAATAGTTTCAGATGTTTTGCTGAAAATTTAACTAAAATGGGCACTATTAAGGTACAAAGAAATATAAATACCTGTAATGCAAGGCTCATAGAACTTATTGGTTTTGCTGATGCGTCAAACAAGGCTTATGGTTGCAATTTGTATTTAAGAATAATTGATGACAAGGGCAATGTTGAAACTAACTTATTATGTTCAAAATCAAGGATAAATCCTATCAAACCCTTAAGTATATACCAAGGTTGGAATTAAATAGTGCATTATTATTAGTGAAATTAGTTAGAAAAGTTTATGAACAACTTTGCAAGACAGAGTTAAAATTTAGTGTACATTTATATATTGATTCTCAAGTTGTCTTAGCATGGTTGAAGACAGAACCAACAAAACTTTCAGTATATGTAGCTAATAGGGTTAGAGCAATAGAAAAATTGGCAAAAGGTTTCTCATGGTCATTTCTAAAAAGTATTGAAAATCCTGCTGACTATTTATCAAGAGGCCTCCAAGGGAATTTAATACAAAATGCTCACCTGTGGTGGAATGGGCCAACATTCTTAAGCAATCCATTCTTTTATCATAATCACCACTTTGAATCTCCAGAAAATATTCCGGAGATAAAAAAGTCTGTTAACATTATTACAAAGATTATTAACAACAATGTGTTTGTTGATTTATTTTCTAAATTTTCAGATATAAATAAGCTAAATAGAGTAGTAGCATACATTTACAGGTTTTTACATAACTCTAAAATGAAAAAAGAAAATAGAAATGTTGGTTACTTGAAATGTAAAGAGTTAGATTTTGCTTTAAAAATGATTATAAAAGAGAATCAAGCAAATACATTTTGCTGATGAGATTTATAATTTAAATTCTCATAAGCCTTTGAAGTCTAACTTAAAATCATTAAATCCATTTTTGGATGGAATGGGTATCTTTCGTGTTGGTGGAAGATTGCAGCATGCAACCATTTCATATGCTCAGATGCATCCAATTCTTTTACCAAAGGGTTCTATAATTACTAAAACTTATAATTAGTAACGAGCATAAAATACTGTTGCATGCTAGCCAGAAATTAATGCTTTCCAGTTTATCACAAAGGTATTACATAGTAGGTGGTATTAGACAAATCAAGTGTGTCATATATAAATGTATTGTATGTTTTAAGCTTAAAGCAAAGGCGTCACAACAATTGATGGGTTCATTGCCCTCTGATAGAGTCAATCCTAGTAGACCATTTCAGAAAGTAGGAATTGATTATGGAGGTCCATTTTCTATTAACATGCATCGTGTCAGAAAACCCTTAATTTACAAGGGATATATTCTATTGTTTATTTGTTTTATTACAAAGGCTATACATATTGAATTAGCATCAAATTTGACAACTGAATGTTTTCTTCAGTGCCTTAAAAGATTTATTTCACGAAGAAATAAACCTTCTATAATATACTGTGACAACGCTTCAACCTTTAAACGTGCTAAAAACAAACTCCATGAACTATATAAACAACATTCTAATAAAATTCATCAAGATATTGTTGGTCATGTTACTGCAGATCTAGGCATTGAATTTAGCTTTATACCTAGTTATTCTCCTGTGTTTGCTGGAATTTGGGAGGCAGGTATTAAAAGTACAAAATATCATATAAAAGAGTTGTGGGAGAACAAATTTTGACATATGAGGAATTGAATTCAGTTATCATACAAATTGAAGGTATTCTTAATTCGAGGCCATTGTTGTCTTTAAACACGGTTGATCCAAACGACATGGCTTATTTAACTCCTGCACATTTTTTGACAGGAGATTCGATGACCTCATATCCAGAAAGGGATTTAGTAAACATAAAGACAAATCGTTTAAACGTTTTTTAAAAGATGTACACAAATGATACAAGGATTTTGGAAGGTATGGTCTAAACAATATTTAACACAGTTGCAAAACAGACCTAAATGGCAAACAAATGTGCCTAACATTACTGTAGGGACATTAGTAATTCTAAGAGATAACAACACATCTCCCTTGTCATGGCCTATGGCAAGAGTAGTAGAAACTTTTCCCGGCTCAGATGGCAAGGTAAGAGCCTTAACAGTCAGAACTAGTAAAGGTCATGACATACGTACTAGTGTCACAAAAATTTGCATTCTTCCTATAAGGGACGAATAGTCAATAATGTAACCACCATTTATTAAGATTGAGTGGAACTAGACTTGTTGGTGCTGGTACTGTTCCTGTAACATTGGATTGAAACCTGTAATATGTTGTGTACCTAGAATGTAAGTTCAAAATGTAATTAGTTAATAAGAGTTTAAAATTGATTATTCTCATTTATAATTTTTGTAGAGAAAGAGGTGCTTTTTCTTTTTTATGTAATCAAGTTTGCTTTTTTATTAATTTTCTTATTTATAAGGATATTGTCATCTTCTAAATTTATAATACAGCTTTGTAGACATTATAAAACTTAAATAATAATAGTAATAGCCTTAATAGATAGTAAAACACAACTTTGTTTTTTCTGAAATATATTCAATGATTTATAGAGTGAAAACAGGATTGTATGTTTAGAATCTATTTTTAATTTAAAGTAGTGATTAATTTAATTGTATTCAAAATTGTAATATAACAAAGACTGTATAATTATTTAAAACCTTTAAGAGTCATGTAATTTACTTTTTTTATCTCTGTCTCCAGTTATGTATGAGACATACATAGACATTTTTATTAGCTGGCAACATTAACAATGCCAAACACTTTTTCGTGACAGCTCGAACGAAAGACAGTCACGCGTCGCAGACATGTGTGTAAAAATTTAAATATAAAATATATAGTTCATTTTCTTATGTGGCTTTAATTTAAATGGATTCAAACCAGCGAGCTACAATTAATACTGAAACGATAAAAGATGGAATTAAATAATATTCAATAAACTTTATTCAAATTTTATTACGCATTCATTAGTGTTTTTATTTATAAAAATCTGACAAGTCGTTCCCGAGTTATAGTTAAATATGTCTGCGTAGATGACTAATTTAGAGGAAAAATTTAAGCCACGCCCATAAAAAAAAACAACGTGGTGGATTTTTTCTTAAAATAGCTTAATATGCCTGAAATATACATAAGCAATTGAAATAAGTGAAAAAATAATTTTGTCCCGCTAACTTGTACTAGTCGAAACACTGTGGGGCGGCGCGCGCGACGTGCGGGGGTTGCCGCCGTGCGGGGTGCGCGGCGCTCGCGCGTATCGCGGTGGCTGGCACAGCCCGGTACGGTTTGCCGGCCAGCTTCTTTCAATGTCCGACACGATAACGCGACGGGGTGGCGATATTATTATGAATAATCGGGGCCACAAACGTATGTACATACATGCTGTGTTTCCTTCTACAAGACACTGTGTCACTCAACGTTATAGTCAAGGACGAAGAACTAAGGAGTTGATATACTCATAAGAAGATAATACACACACAAATATATATAGATATATATAGAAACTCTTCTCCTAACAACGGGAACTAACAATGTTAAAAAAAAATAAAGGTATAGAACTTTTCGGCAATAGAATTAGGATTCTTACTTGTTTCTTAATCTCATTAGCTCCAACAAAAATGCACGATTTTGAAACGATAGCCCTTGAAACATTATTAAACGAAATTTACACTTTTAAAATTAATACTTACTTTTTTTTAAATTTATACTTACTTTTAAAATTACAATTAGTAAAATCGATAATCTAGATCAGGCAAATAGTTATATAGCTAAGCCGGAGGAAATACAAATGAAAAATAGGAAAGTACAAAAAATAATAAAATAAACTTTCCTAAAAATAATCAAATCGTAAACAATAAATTTAGTAATAAAAATAAAAATTTTAACAATAAAACCAAAAGTGTAAAGTAACAACCAGTGCACTTTCAAGACGAAATAAACGAGGAGGATAGTTCTTGTGAATCGGAACAACAAAATGGGGAAAATTACTCAGATGAGGACAAAAATTCTCCCATCTATTTGGAAAACGACGAAATAACATGATATTTATTAATAACATCCATAACTATAGTCGCCTTCCATGTATTTTTATAGAAGAATTAGGACGTAATTTTTTTATAGATACTGGTGCTTTTCAGTAGTCATTTAGTCCGAAAATATTAAAAGATAAAGGAATTAAATGTAAAATAAAAAAAGAAATACACCATATCAAAACAGCTCATGCAACTACCAAACATGACATCTTTTATCTCTTTACCAAAAATACTAGTTCAGGAAAAAATAAATCATTTTTAATATTCGATTTTGATTCCGATTTTATAGGTTTATTAGATCTAGACTTCCTAGTTTCGTGAAAATGTAAAATCGACATAAAAACACGCTATTACATACCAGAAAAACTAAAATACCAATTAAAGACAATAACAATTCATACACTAAAATTTATTTTTAGGTTTTACCTGGAACCATATAAGTCACAAATTTACTATGTTACTATAGACAGGGTGAATACATAATGAGTAAAATCAAAACAAAAAATGGTCTAATCTTTCCATCAGCTTTTGTCACAGTAAAAAAAGGGGAAATATTAACAACAGTTGGTTGCGCCGTTTTAATGTAGTTTAAATTTACCGCAATATTGTGATCATTCCAAGATTATTTTCATCCCGCTTTACCCTTTCCCTTCTGGCAGATGCACACACTTATCATCGCGTCACGCGACGATAAAGACCGCTCCGCGCCGCGTGCATGAACAGTTGATTCTTTCGCTTGGTCGAGTGGGTAGTAATAATCGCATCGCTCCACATAGTGCGTGCCGACATACCTTTATAGTCAAATATCGTTGTGTGTGACAATTTCAATCTAGACATTAGTGTCCATCAGTGTTGTGATGGAGAACAATATGTGCAGTGCGTCGAGAACAACCACCTAGCCGGCTAGCCAGGAGAAACTGCATCGCCATGAGGTATGTGCCAATTTCCTTAACATTGTTGTCTCCATTGTCATATAGCTGATCACAATATAGTTTTTCATAAAATTCGCACCCCCCGCAAATACAGTCCACTCATATAGTAGAGAACTCAATAGCGCCGAGAACGCAACGCCGCCACCAACAGTAATTAACCGGACCGAAAAACAAATTAAAATTTAAAATATTTGTCTACACAATTAGAAAAACTAAAAACGGAAAAGTTTTTTTCGGAACGGAAAACGGAAAAAAACAATTCGGTGAATAAAATTGAAAATAGTCAAAATTTAGAAGAATTAAAAAAGTCATCATCTTCTTAGACTTATCCCACCTAAGTATGGTCGGCACAACATGTTTTCCTTTTCCACGATCGCCTATCAGATGGCATCTCAGTATTCACACAGTTTACACACATCATTTTTCACACAATTCATCCATACCTTTTTCGATCTTCCTCTACTCTTATATCCATCGACCGTCATACTCAAAGCTTTTCTAGTTACATGAAAAAAAGAATTAAAAAAAGGAATATTAATAAATTAAGAACAGACTTATGCTATAATTATTGCGATATTTTTCACTGCGAACAAATACCACTAACATTCACACACAAAATTAAACATAAATTAATATTAACAGATGACAAACCTATATTCATAAGAAATTTCAGATAAGCTCCTCAACAAAAAACGGAGATAAAAAAAACAAATACAGTAGAACCTCGATAAGTTAAAGTCCAAGGGAAACACAAAATATTTTAAGTTTTTTTTTTTTTTTTTTTTTTTTTTTTTTTTATTGTAGCTCGGCAAAGTGACTGTACTGTGCCTGATGGTAAGCACAGTACAATCCAAAAACAATGGCGACCACCGAAAGACATACTATCCATCGCCGGTCGCCGCTGTCATGCCGGCCTGAAAGCGACCCAGTCAGGGACAGTCCCCCCCCCGGTTGCTGGATATACACCGGCTGATCCCGGAACGCGACACGCCCAAACGTGCCACTATGGCGGGTGTTCCACCTGGTGTACGGTGGTCGCGATCCAGTCGGGTAGAGACACCCTACCACCCCACGCCCAGTCAGAGACAGCCCCCCCCCCCCCCAGTTGCTGGATATACACCGGCTGATCCCGGAACGCGACACGCCCAAACGTGCCACTATGGCGGGTGTTCCACCTGGTGTACGGTGGTCGCGATCCAGTCGGGTACAGACACCCTACCACCCCGCTAAAGTTGTTAGTTATAGATGTTTTAAGTTATCAAGGGTCTATGTTAGGGATAGGTTAATATAGAGGTAGGTATGTACATATGTATGTATGTACCCTTGTTCCTATTTTTACTCGAATTCGTCAGAAGGATTGGTTCAATAAAATACAGAAATTTAAATAATCATATTTAATTATTCACATTGCACATTGCAGGTTTAGTCTACTTAAAAAAGTCTGTGATTTTATGATTACATTGCTCTATAAATGATCGTACAGTTGTTAAAGCTCTTTTTGCTTCGTTGATTGATACGCTTGTAGATGGCGTTTGTGGCTCGTCGTTAAAATCATCGTCTTTATCACTTTCAATGCAGTTGTTTACTGATTCCAATATTTCTTCCTCTGTTAACGTCCCTGCTGTGCCTACTTCATCATCGCAAGTAACGAAGTCTTCAAAAGTAATGTTTGACCCAGACATGTGCTTATTCCATTCTTCAGGCACATTATTATCTTCCTCTTTAATGATTTCTTGAGGTTTTGAAGAAAAACCACAGGTTGTAAAGCAGTTTTTTACTGCAAAGGGTGTTATATTTCGACAAGCTTTATCCACCATCCTCATTGCTTGAAGAACATTGATAGAAGAAATCGTATTTTGTTCCATATCAGCTATCATTTTTCTAACAACTTCTTTTCTGTACATTGTTTTAAAATTTTTAATTATACCCTGATGCAAAGGTTGAAGTTGTGATGTTGTATTTGGTGGAAGAAATTGTACTTTGACTGCCTTTAATGGTGGTATGTCCCCGTGTGCTGTGCAGTTGTCGATAAACAGAATAATTTTTCTATTTGAAGTTACCATTTGCTTATCTATGTTAATCAGCCATTTTTGAAAATGTTCGGTGGTCATCCATGCTTTTTTATTAGCTTCATAATCCATGGGCAGTGACTTTAGACCTGCAAAGCACCGAGGTTTTTTTGACTTGCCTATAATTAAAGGTTTCAGTTTTTCTGTGCCCGTAGAAGTTGCACAAAGCAGAATCGTAAGTCGTTCTTTGCTGTGCTTTCCTCCATGACATTTTTCATTTTTGAATGTTAACGTTTTGTCGGGAAGACATTTGAAAAATAGACCCGTTTCGTCAGCGTTAAAAACATCATTTGGATCATAATCATTCACTAAATTACGTAATTCGAATTTCCATTCTTGGCAGACTGATTTGCTTACGCTCGCACTTTCGCCGCACATTTTTTTAAAGGCTAAATCATGTCGTTTCTTAAAATTCTCTAACCAGCCATTGCGGGCTTTACAAATTTTTGATTTTCAGCGAATTAGCGAACTCTTCAGCTTTTTCTTTCAGTATGGGGCCACTAACACTGATGTTTTTGTTTCGACACTGTTTGAACCACGTAAACAAACATTGTTCTAAATTACGGAATTCAGCAATTTTTCGTCTTTTACATTGAAGACTTTCTCCTGATTCTTGTTTCTTCAAGATTTCAGCTTCTTTTTTAATGATAATTGATAATGTACTCTCATGTATTCCAAACTGAGCCGCAACTTCTTTTCTTTTCAATCCATTTTCACTGCTTCAATAGCTTTTAATTTATCAGCGTATGTGAGTGTTGTTAGTTTTCTTTTTGAACTCATTTTAAGCCAGTTTTATCACACAGTAGGTAAAGCGATGTTTCCAGGACAATGATCAAAAACTTATGATTCAAGCAAGCCGTTGTCTTAAAGCTAACCTCCGCCGCCGCAAAGCTTTAACCCTTTTACTGGTGGTGGCAATATGTGTGCCAAACAAAGTGACCTTAAAACCTGTTCATTAACTTTGGACCTTTCCACATAATGTTATCATTCATGAAAGCTATCGGAAAATTTATAAGTGGATCTGGGTTAACAAATATTCTTATAGATAGCGAAATTTTAGCAAGTGGTTCTATAAGTTCGTTTTTAAGCGGAAAACACTTCAATCGATGCAGAAAGATTCATCCCCTCCTCTCTCTTGCTTTACAGCTTTTACATTTGGAAAAGTTTTTACAACAAAATGACGAGGACCTGGAAAATATTAAAGAATACTTAAAAATATTTAATGAATAGCAGAATGATGACCCACAAATAAATAATGAAAATTTAAAAGCATTATGTAACAAATATGAAGAGTATAAAAATGAAACTTTAAATGGGACACATGGCAAAACACCTCAAATATATTTAATGTACACAAGATTAGGTGAATATTATCTTCAATTAGAATATAGTATTCGTGTAGGTAACTTCCAATTGTTTGTACGCACGTTACCGAAAATAACAAATATTTTTTTTTCAATGAATCACCATAATTATGCAAGATATATGTCTATTTATTGGAATAAGTTGATAAATATTGAAACTACACATCCCGGATTGCTTAATGATTGTCAAAAGAGTTTCTTGGGCATTCGAAGAACAATGAAACCGTTTTCAAGAATCCCAGTTGATTTAACACTAGAGCAAACAATCAATGCTGATGCTGCTTCCACAGCTTCTGGAATTATTAACATAATAAACTCGTTCTCTGCAAGGCAAAAATGGTCAATTACTCATTCACTACGTACAAGTATTATATCGAAAATGATTGAATTTTGTAATTTGAAATCAACAGATGATATAACAAAAGATTTAAAGAAGTCAACAATTAATAAATATACCAAAAACTTAGAAGTATTGATGCAACTAACAAAGCAGTACACTAACCCTTTTGCATTGGAACTGTCAGAAGATCATCTTTACAATATATCAAAAGGTCAATCTGTGAACGATGAAATATATAAGTTTTTATCATCAGTTGAAATTGAGGGTGAAAAACAACAAAAGAATTTCATTGCTGAGACTCGTATAACACCAGATAGGTTTGATAAAGCCATTACCAAAAATAAAATTATCAATTTTGAGTACAAGAATACGCAAAAAGTCAAAATTAACGGAAAAGTGAAAGAAGTGAAGATTCAAAGAGATGTTTTTGGTCGTCTACTTTATGCGTCACTAGAAAATAAAATTGACATAGAAAAAGCATTAAGCTATCCTCTAGCTCCTATTCCATTTTCACTCTGTCATACTAATGGAACAATTTGCAAGACCCCCAAATCTGTGATTATAAATGAATTACTACAATATCAAACTGAAATAGTAAATCCTCCAGATGCAGACATTCACTTAGTTGATGGATTCTATTTATTACATACGTTGAAGAATCTTCCTAGCGGATATGGTAAAATCTCGATGCATTTATTAAAGATACTTACATATAACAGAAAAGAAGTACACATTATATTTGACAAGTACAAAAAACCCAGTATTAAAGATTTTGAGCATGATCTGAGAGGTGAAGAGAACACACAGTATGACATAATACGTAGAGACAATAATCGTCCAGCAGATTTCTGCAAATTACTGAGGAGCAACAACTTCAAAGAAAAATTTGTAGAATTTTTAATTGAAGATTGGACAAGGGCTGAATTTATTTCTTTGATCACGGGAAAAACTATTAAACTTAAGTATGATCAATGTTACACTTATGAGGTGTCTACTGAAAATAAAATAAAAGAGTCATCGACCATAACCTCTCTTGTTATCATGAAGAAGCTGATACCAAAATTGTATACCACATTTGCCAAATAATACTAATTATCGTGTACAAATACATTGTACAGATTCTGATATACCAGTAATAATGTTGGCAAATTTTAAGTATTTAAAAGATCAAATTCAAATAATAATAAATTTAAGCACGGGTAAAAAAAGAATGTACCTAAACATAAATGAAATTTATGCCAAGCTTAAAGACCAATTATCTTGTTCACTCGCTATATGCCATATTTTTACAGGGAATGACTATAACCCTGCTTTCTTCCGTAAAGGAAAAAGAAGACCTTTTACTATTTTAAAGAATAATGAAAAATTCCAAACTGCTTTTATTTAACTTATACGAATGAAAAATACAACATTAACGATATCGAATGAAACAGTACAAATTATTGAAGAAATTATATGCAGAGTGTACTCATTAAAAACGAAAAATGATATAAACAAAGGACGGTATGAGCTGTTTGAAAAAGGGTATAAATCAAATAACCAAAACGAAGAAATTGTAAAACACAACATCGTAGGATATGATCCATCCAGTTTGCCGCCAACAAAACAAGAATTGTTACAACAGATTAAAAGAACGGCTTTTATCAGCGATGTATGGTGTAATGCACATATGCGGTGCCCCACAGAAAAATTGCCCGAAGACTATGGATGGGCAATAATTGATGGCAAATATCAATTTTACTGGTATGATGGTCCCCAAAGTCCATCTTTTCAAGAATTATCTTCAGCCACACAAGGTACTCCATTAATACTATTGATATTTATTGATTGATTATTCATTATTATAAATTATATTATTAAAATTTACTTAATTTTCTCATGTTACTACAGACTCGGACATCACGGATGAAGAAATGGAAACAGATGAAGATGACAGTGATGTTAGAAATGAAGATTTCTCAGATGCATCTGATGAAGATTAATATATGATATTTGTATAAAATTACATGTTTTTATATCTATTTTATTAAAAAATATTTTTTTTTAAATTAAAACAAATTTTTTTTACTGTATGTCATGTTATAAATAGGAAAACGATAAAATTGCAATCACTGTCAGACTAGCTATCCGTCCCTGCTTTTTTGTAGGACATTGTTTTATTTATGCAGAGAACCCACTAACCTATCATGTAACATTTTTGTCCTACAGTTAGTAATGAAAAAAATTGTCTTGTGGAATTAACAATTTCTAAGCGTAGGACCGGGATAACGTACCACAAAATTTGTACGACAACGTGATCATTACATTATATACATGTTAACGAAGTAAAAAAAAAAAATCAGCTGGTTAGTAATGATTTTTAATGACTTCGTAATCAATACATGTTGACAGGAGGGGACTCATTAATCAAACCTTACATTTTGTAGGACAAATATTTTTTCAAGTAATTTAGATAATTATCTTGAGATTAAAAAAAGAATCCCTCAGTTAGTAATAAAATTTTTGAAACTCATTAAATAAACATATTATGTCCTTGCTACCTCTGTTAGCTACCAGAATCGAGAATTTTCGCACAGGACATTGTTGGGCGTCTTATCAAAACGAAGCTATTTACGAAGATTCAGCTCGATAGTAATCAACGGCAAAAATAGCCCAGGGATCCTGGACTAATAGTCTAATGTTGTTAGCAACATTCGACAATATCAGTTAAATAACAAGAGTTCAGTCCGTAACACTTGACAGAAACTGTGAATTTTCCCATGTATATGATATGATGCCTTTCTAAATACATAATATTAGTTTTACTTCACTGACGGTCATATTTATTCAGTATTTGATATTTGAGCAATGAATTCTCTAAAAGTATTACATTGTGTGCAGTCATGAGAAATACACAAAGACCACTGGCCGAAGACGACGGTGGTAGTACTGCGGAGCGATTTGCGCGTACGTAGGACAAAACCGCCGCGTCGCACCGCACTGTATTGAATTCGCGTGTCACCGCATTTAATCGCCTAAGTAGGATGTAGCTTGAACGCGACTAACAATCCATTTAATAAATATAGTTAGTATTTACTTCAACTGTGATGATGCGTACATAATAAGTAAAGCGATATGTATTTGCATGGTTATTGTGTAAGTAATAAATAATTAACACGTTGACTGTCATGGGGGTCACCGGCACTCGACTTCGCTACAGCGCCGTGGGGGCCATCGGTGACCGGCGGCACGGTCAATACTAAAAGTATATAACTATAGTAAACATGGATACTGATCAATTTTTCAATAATACCATTATTACTATAATGTTACTCAGCAACCCAAGCACGATTGCTTAAAAAAGACAATCGTAATAATTGCCTTCAGCGCCGTAGGGGACACCGGTGACACCCACCACGGAAAATGTTTCAAACATGATTTTTAAATCATATTATTTGCTGGATATTACATCATAATATGCAATAGGCAGTCAGCGTGTTGAATACGTATTTTGAATATACTAATTTGTGTGTTAGAATCAAAAACGTATAATAAGCTTTTTGATAATATTTATGTAATATATATATTTATGTAATGTATGACATTGTATTTATGATATTGGTTGATTGTAGTGGACGTGATAGTATGTGGCAACGGATTACTGTGCCATCGCCGCGTCAAAATTTTGCTTCACCGGGAAATTGACTCGACAAATATGACCGCACTTGTGGTACGGGTCTAGACCGTACACCAACAGCCTACTGCTGCCGCCACTCCAACCGCTGGGCACTCGGAATATATTTAACAAAACGTATCGATAGGTATCGTGTATCACAGTTCGCGTTGCACTATAATATGCACATAAGCGTAGACAGTTTAATTAAAAATAGTTATATCGTTGTGGACGGAAGAAGGTTAGCATATAAACATATAATATGAATGTTTTTATCATAACAAGTGAACTATACTATGTTTTTACGTTCAAACTCATTATCTCGTATGCACAACATACTTCACAACAGCCCAAGGGGTGACAAATACTTTAACAACGAAAATGTTGGTAAAAACTGTGTACTGTGCAATAGAATGTTGGCACTTCGTATATGTTTACATCAATTGATATAGCACTGAGAAGTGACACTCAAAATCATGTAAATATAAGAAGTATCATCACAGAAAGACTCAAGACATTGAAGGTAATCTATTTTAGAAATTTAATAGTTACTATTTAACATTGATATTGCAGTGAGTGCCAGTGACTTTGCTTGAAATGAAATGATTTTTTTATCTTTTAGATATGTGCATTTTGCCATCTTCGTTGACTAAGACGTAATCGAGCTCCAAGGAGTTTTTCTGCACCATCTTCATCAAGAATTACTCTAACAGTAAGTAATCAATCACGATGTGCCAATTGTGGTATTCATTTCAATAGACAGAGACGACATATCTTTAATAATGATGCAATATAAATTTATTTAATGTAGAAGATGCTCACTACTGTCTTGGAACATCACAAAGATATTACCTGCCTGCCTGATTTAAGTACAAATAAAATGTCGAAAGAATATAATCCCCAATAAAACGAAGGAAGTTTAAAAGTAAAATATGTTTTTTCAGTTTTTAACAGAAACTATTCGCTTGGGTTTGGAAGTACTAGAACAGAACTTCATGAATAAAATCAAATTACAGAAAGACCAAATAAAACTACAGTTTCATAGTTGAAAAAAGGGTACACAGCCTTAAATGATATTGCCACTGCTAGGTTAGTCTACTTCGCCTACTTCCATAGCTTAATGTCTTATGGCATTCTGTTGTGGGGGACAGCAGCTGAGTACCATATTTTTATTACAAAAACGGGCAGTTTGAGCAATTTACAATATGAGACCTCGCGAATCCTTAAAGACCAAGTTGAAGGAGTACCCCCCCAATACATTCTTGACAATTTAATGTATGTCCGTAAGAACCTTGAAAATCTAGATTTCGTAAAAAAACCGGCACAATCTAAATACAAGAAATTGTGACAAACTGGTTGTCGCACGTTTTAGACTTAGTAAAACCAGTAACAGTTTTTTGGGAAATAGTGTTAGATTTTACAAAAAAGTCCCAAAGGATATTACCGATTTGCCGGATTGCGAATTTAAGCGCCATATCAAGCAGGTTTTGGTGTCAAAGGGCTATTATAGAGTGGATCAACATGTGAACGATGGTGATGTCTGGAATTGTCTCATCTCTGTGCATCCATTAAAAACGTTTGTGACATTTACCTAACATATTCTAAATATTATATATATTTCTTAAAAAGAAAAACAAGATCGAGTTTCTTGCCGGTTCTCGATGACTGGGTTGTTTTCCGAACCGGTGGTAGTTTTGACGTTCATAAGTGCCTTCTTAGGACCTAAATTGAATAAAGTGTTATTGATTTGCTTTGATATGAAAGCTGAAGCATTTTTTGATTTGATAAAAGAACAACGAGCAAACCTGAATATTTTATCATCAGGTTGCGAAAAAAACTTGCGATAGGCAACCGGACAATAGTCACAAAAAAATATAAGATGTTGATAAATATGACCTGCTTTTATAAGAATAACGATTCGCTTAATATGTATGTGAAATAATATTGATTTGCATTTTTAAATCAAGAAATAAAGTCTAATAATTCAAATATTTATATTCTGTTTTATATGTCAAATGAAACACCAATCACTGCGCGTGACGTCATACGTAAGTAAATGCTAGCGTTGTGGTGGTGAAGTTGTTCGTTTAGTTGACTTTTTATTTGAACACCGTATCAATAATCAATTATTATATTAGAAACCATTCAATTTGTGCTCCAACAAGTATAACAGAGGCTAAGAAAGGATTTTGTGCTTTTTAATATGGAACCTGGATATATGAAAGCCGACAGTAGAAATCTACCAAGAGTAGATATTATAATGGTTGGAAATTTCTTTGCCACTAATTTAGACTTTTGTGCAGCCGAATTTCGAAATGTTAAAACATCTGTGTAAGTATTTCAAAAATTCGTTTATTATAATTACGTGATATACTACACAATTATTGAAAATAACAAAATTTAACCTACAATCACAGGTTATGTAAAAAAAATGTTTTTAAAGATTTATTTCTTAATCTAAATGAGATACATTTATTTTATTTTAATGTTTTTTCAGATCGGCAAGACAATCCTACGGTGATGATGCCATAGGGTATGTGCAACTTCGACGTGAATCAAATATATGTACCATCAAATGCAAGGTATGCCCAGAACATAAAATTCGTGCTAAATCTTATGAAGCGACTATAATAATCGAAGAAAAGAATGGAAAAATCATTAGCGTTCAGTGCCATGATTGTGCTGCATCAATGGGAGGTTGCAAACATGCTGTGGCATTCCTGATGTGGGTCCACAGGAGAAGTGAAGAACCTTCTAGTACTGATATACAATGTTACTGGAAAAAATCGAAATTGGCTCAAGTTGGTACTAATGTTCGGTATATTACTGCCAAGGATCTGTCTGCTGGTAAAAAACCATGTTCAACACAGGTTATTGTACAAAATAACTTATTGACACAATTTCTTCAGGAAGCAATGAAACGAGATGTCAATACATGTGAAACATTGCGATACAATAACTGCAGAGTGAGAAGTTATGAAAAATTATCACTTCATTACTTAATAACAGATTATTGTGATATTGGAGATTGCAAGTTATTTTTAAATGTTATAGCAGAGTATTTTACACCAGAAAATATTAAAGGGGTTGAAGAGAAGACTCGGGCTCAATACAAAGATAAGCTTTGGCATGAACTTCGCTATGGACGCATTACTGCTTCAAAAGCTTATGAAGTAAGTAAATGTCAAACTGACAATGGGTTTTTGATAGCTGTAATTATGGGAGCGAAAATACCAGATACTAGAGCTATGAGGAGGGGTAGAGAATTGGAGACTAAAGTAAAAGCAGTGGTTGAAAATATACTAGGCAAGAAAGTGAAAGAGTGTGGTTTTATTTATTTCCCCACAATACCCTTTTATAGCTGGTTCGCCAGATGGCATTTGTGAAAATCAATTCTGTATTGAAATAAAATGTCCTGCAAGTGAAAAAACCTATAAGAATTATTTAAAAGATAACAATGTGACAGAAAAATATATGGCTCAAATTCAAATGCAAATGTTTGTGACTAATTTAAAAAAATGTTACTTTTGTGTTGCTGATTATGATTTTGAAAGCAGCAACCATGTTAAGCTCATTTTAATTAATTATAATGAAGAATTGGTAAAGCACTATATTTTATGCTTGTGTGAATTTTGGATGAAAAATGTGTACCCTATACTTCAAGAAAGTACAAAATAAAATGACTTGAAATATTCTTTTGTTTTATTTATTAAAATTCTTTTTCATTGAACAATACTATCTTGTAGGTTGATAAATGCACATGCTATTAACACACAATCATCAAGTACGCGAATCAGGTTTGAATTTAAAACCGAGTGTGACTTTAACATTGAAAACTCACGGATTCTTCGGATTACTCTTTCAATATGTATTCTTAAGCTTGCAATTTGCTTAGTTTTAAGTGCATCTTGCTTATCTAATTTTACACCTTTAGTTACACTGGGAGGTCTCAATAAATAACCTTGCTTTTGGATTAACACTTGCTCAATATGCTTGAATCCACGATCAGCCAAGACCCAACTTCCAGGCTCCAGTTGTCCTGAAAAGCCACAGGTTTCGAGAAGTAATGTGTCACTAATCCGTCCTCCATAGCCTGGTGATATATAATTTACTAACCCATTGGGGGTACTTGATATTAAATACTTAATAGTATTCCCCTTTTTATATTCAGACCATGTCAAAGCTTGGTTTAATGATTTAGCTGGTTTTTCTATTTCTATTTCAAAACAGTCTATAATGCAGCTGACTTTATTATAGCGATGTCTAAATGATATTGGTAGACATCTCTTAATGTTTTTAGTGTCCAGTTTTACAATAAATGGTTTGAGATTACTTGCAATTATTGGAACATTCTTTAGAAAAATTTTGCCAGCGTAAGATTCAGATATACCAAATTGATCAGCAAGTTCTGAAAATGCTGTATTTAACCTAATTTTTTTCAAACATAATAGAATGTGGTCAGTAAGAATATTAGTATTTTTACTAATTAAATCAACCAAAAAATAACAGTCTTTAGTTAATCCAATGTAGAAGCGTGGTTTTGCCTCAATTTTTATTTTCATATTGTTCAGAGCTTGTTGTGTTTCTCTTTGTTTTCTTATTCTAATTTCATCTTCATTTAAACTACTACTGTCTGATGATATATTAGACTGGAGTGGTTGTATAGAAAATGATGACGCTTGAAACAATGTAGATGTGGCATAACTGGACATATTACTATCAGACCCATCCTTAAATTTTCTGTTTATTTTAGAAATATTAGACATTGAGGCTCCCATAAGTTGTTCAACTTTGAAAGGAGATGTGGATATTGTAGATGACCAAATTTTAGATGGTGAAGTGGCAGTGTTTTTGGAATGATAATCAGTTTGTGTATATTTACTTCTGAAATATTTACTTTTAAAAATAACTTGAACACCTTTGTCTTGTGTTTTTGGCACAGGTTCCACTCTTACAAAGTCAGTCTGTATATCTAAAACAAAGATACAGGTTATTTAATATTAATAGTCAGTGTGAAATAGTGCTTATAAGACGAATTTAGTACATACCATGGGACAGAGTTGTAATCTCTTTAGTACTTTCTAATTTGTTATCTTCTAAGGCTTCTTGTATTAAGGCCAATCTCTGTCTTTTGACAACAGCAGGACTCGTACACCTCGTACTCGTTGATGGTATGCTTCTTTTTCTATCAGCTTGACAGTAGAATTTAGATGGAACGCATCCAGGTTTCATTACTATTTTTTTTACATAACCCATTACATGATAACGCATGTAATTTTCCATATCGTTTGGAAGCTACAACAAATTAGAAACATATACTGTAGTTGTACTACTATATAAATATACACTGCACTATATATATTTTCAGTGAATATATATATACCTACGTCGAAGTGATCCTCACAGAAGTAAACTGGTGAATTAGAAGAGATTGCATCGTCTTGTCGTCGTGCTAATTTCAACCACTTTTTTCTCGCGTCTGCTTTTCGTGGTACATCGATAAATAATTTATTTGGAGTAGCTATCGAAGTATTCCTACACTCAGGTACTACACACCAACGATATGTTTTTCGTTCCATTACAACTATGAAATTCACAATAAAAACAACACGCTAAGGAACTTTTGCAACAGATTTTGTTTACCTACAAATGACGTCACGCGGTTAGGGATCCCGTGTTGCAACGTTTACGCGGCAATTTAAAAATGTATATATTTAAACAGTATTTTATATACTCAAATGCTTTTATTTATGTAAAATCATATTTTTAGTGACTATATAAGTCCATCATGATTAATATTTAACACTTTTAAAAAAATTGTCCGGTTGCCTATTGCCCAAACTACCTAACTAATGTACCTTACTATTCGCGACAGAGTTATTTGTACAATTGCTCAGTAGTTAAAGGGAGCTCCAAATCTAAGTTAACACCGAGCACCGGGTTTGCATACTGTGGGACGAAAAACGCGTTTCATAGGGGATTAAACAAGATATCATCTGCGGTATATCCAGACTTGGCGTGGCCTGGCGTGCGACATGGAGCGCGCTACGAGTGCGAGAAGGATACGCTGTGTATCTAGTTTCAAATCACGTTTTTAGTTGTTTAGTGTATTATTTTTGATTTGTAATAAAGCACTTAAATGCTCTGAAGTTTTAGAATCTAAGTGTACTTTTATATATGTAATAGATATAATAATAAATTAGATAGTTCGGAAAACATTTCGTCGTGTAGGAGAAACGAGCACGACCCGCTTCGCCGTCTTGTCGAACGCTTTAAAGAACGCTATTCGCGGTACTACGTCACATTCGTTCTCAAGAAGTCTGCAAGACAACAAGTAACTATATATGAAGTGCATACTGCAAACAAAAGTGAAAAATAAAAGGGTCAATTTATAGTGAACAACGTATTCTTTACTCGCAAATCTAGAATCCGCAGTGCGGTAATGGCAAAAACAATAGGTTGTGGTCTGACCAGCACATAATTTGGTCTTTCGTCAACCGGGTCTACGTGCAGGAATCATCGAAAAATATTGAGAATTTCAACATAGAAACCGTTCTACAATGCCTGTAATAAGATCAACAGGAAGACAAGCTGAAACACCGGTCTCAACAAGTACTTCAACTATAGGGATGATGGAAGCTACTACGGCATCGACAACATAATTTATTGCGGGTACGTCTACCACTGTCACCTACGTCAAAGTCGACCAAACAAACTACCAGCGCGTCCGATCAACGAACAGTTACAGAAGCAACGCTGCCTAGCAAATCGCAAATTGCAAAATCTACGAATAGCCACGGGACACAAACACATCAGACAGAAAAATAATCTAAGACAAACAAAGCTCCGAAGTCAAGTTTAGCCAAGGTTAAAATATTGAAATTGAAGCTACACAAATAGTCAATGCAGCGTATACGGAGATAGAAGCAGAGCCTAGTGAAGACGAAAATTACGATGACATCGTCAACAGATACGGGAATCAATAATAATCAACGTATTCAAACATGGTTGAACACAACAGAGCTCATTGCAATCGATCGACGACTTTATCCAGCCGAAGTAACAGAAACAGCCCAGCCGCCGATAGAACCTACTCCAGTGATCCCTAACGTATCCTGTGGCAACAAGACTTCTATACTAGCGGGAGTCACTGCCGCACCACATACATCAGCATCGGATCCCGATCTTACAGCACCGACAGTTCACGATAGAAACACGAACCCAGTTATCAAACAGCAATCGATCATAAAACAGCAACAGACTAGTACAACCTGGATTGCCACTGTTGCAACACAGCAACCTCAGAGAATCGATCTATATGAACTGGCATCGAGCATTATGTATGCAATACAAAGCGCAACTCGGAACTACCAGTCTTCAAAGGGTTACATCAAGAGTAGTTAAGCTTCCGAGCAACTTATTACGAGTCCGCGCACCTAATTAGCGCAGTTGATAATATGTCACGGCTAAGAAGCAGCCTCCGAGAAACCGCCTAGGAAGCTTTACTAGGTTCGCTTAATACAAGTAACGACCCATCAAGAATTATACAAACCCTAGAGGTGCATTTCGCACGTCTGGAATCAATAGCCACTACAGAACTCGAACGCCTACGGACACTACCTAGGTTCACAGAATCACCGCGAGAACTGTGTACTTTTTCTACAAGGATAGAGAACGCTGTATCTACAATACAAGCTCTCGACTGTGCTCACTATCTATACAACCTAGAAGTAACCAGACAAATGTTAGATAAGCTAACACTGACGATGAAAATACAGTGGTATGAGTTCGCAGCAACACAACAAAGAAGCGAACTCGACCTTACGAAATTCAGTCGCTTCATAAGACGAGAGGCCAATTTATGCTGCCTGATCGCGCTTCCCGAACATATCGCCGACCGCTCAGTACCCCCGGTTTCTCAAAGATTGATCAAAACGTTGATTAACTAAAAGTGTTGTTAATTGAACGCCGTTGTCAAATTGATTCGAGTTTCTGAAACGTTGATTAGTGTAAAATTGACTAATCTGTGATCATTTTGATTTAACATAAACATTATTTTTAAGTATGGTCACATTGCCTTTATCATTCAATTTGTCATTCATTACTGATTCTCAACTAGTATATTGTATTACCTGTGTTCCTGTTTAGTTTGTTAGAAATAAAATTACTACTTTTATAATTATTATAAAAAAAGTTCGTTAATAAACGACGGCGAACATAATAATGGCTTTAAGAGGAAAAAATTTCACCGAGAGAGAAAAGTGTAAACTTTTGGAACTTGTTGAGAAGTAAGTATCAAAGAGCTATTTAAAATAACCAATGTTGTAAACTGGTTTACTAGTAGAAAATGTTTGTTTTGACATAGTGTATTGTGTGTTTATATTACAGTATACTTCATGTTTGTAGATTCAAGTATATCATTGAAAATAAGTGCACAAACGCAATCACAAGCTCTAAAAAAATGAAGCTTAGAAGGAGCTAACTCGGGAATTCAAATTCAAATTCAACTCAAAAATTCAAGTAAACTAAACTAAACTATTGGAAAAAATAATATACGACCAAGTTAATGCTGCTCTCAAGCATTCGTTTAGCAGCTCTCAACACGGGTTTATAAAAGGTCATTCTACAGTATCTAACTTGGCAGTTTTTAACGAATATTTGACAGATTCTATGGAGAAAGGATTTCAAGTAGATGTTATTTATACCGATTATAGTAAAGCTTTTGATCGTGTTGATCATGACATTCTACTCCATAAACTTTTTCAAATCGGTATCAGGGGTGACCTACTTAGATGGTTCTCATCATATCTTGAATATAGATCTCAAGCGGTAGTTGTCAACAATTATGTTTCGAGCTGGGTACCTGTTCACAGTGGCATACCACAGGGTTCCCTCTTAGGTCCTTTACTTTTCACTGTATTTATTAATGACATTCATACTTGTATAAAATTTGCCCGCTTGTTATGTTTTGCTGACGATATGAAAATATTCAAAGCTATTACATCGCAGCTAGATATACACCAAATTCAACAGGTCCTGCATAGCCTGGACGTGTATTGCACGAAAAATAAGCTCGATTTGAATCCATCGAAATGTTTCTCAGTTACTTTCACTCGTAAGACCAAGTTCCACATTTCTAAGTACTACCTGAAAGGCTTTGAACTACAAAGAGAAAATATCATTCGTGATCTGGGTGTTCTTCTCGATTCCAAATTACTTTTCGACAGCCATATTGACAATCTTGTACAAAAAGCCTTCAGGGCGCTAGGGTTTGTCATGCGAAACGTTAAATACTTTAATAACATAAAGACCTTAAAGATATTATATTGTGCTTATGTTCGTAGTAGCTTAGAATATGCATCGCAAATCTGGAATCCTAGATACCATTTATATGTAAATCGTTTAGAAAATATCCAGAGAAAATTCATTAAATATCTATGTTATCGTTTACATGATACCTACGATCCCAATAATTACAGTGAACTTTGTAGTAAGCACCATTTGTTGCCTCTTGTGAAGCGACGAGAAATAGCAGATATAACATACCTGCTCAAAATTACTACTAATATTGTAGATTGTCCCGAACTTCTAACGAAATTATTTATTAATGTTCCGATCAAACGTCTACGTACAAACCCCCCTCTGTCGCTGCCCACTGTTTCCACAAATTACCGGCAGAATTCATATTTATGGCGAGCTGGTCACTCCTTCAACACTATGAGCGAGATAGGTGATTTTGACCTATTTAATACTACCGTAAATAAAGCGATAACGTTTTTAACAAGGACGTTCTTTAATGATGGCGATTGCAAATAGTAATAGACTGTTAATATTCTTGAATATCTTCTTTTATTATAATGTTTACCTAATACCATATAATGCAAGTGATTGTATTCTGTTTTATATCGGCGAAGACTTATAAATGGCTTGATGTTTTCTATTCTAATAACTATGTATTGTATATTATAGCTGTTAGTTTTCCTAATAAATAAATAAATAAATTTAATAGTGCCGCTGAGGTTCCAAGAACTCAAAAGCAGCTGAATACGGCCTATTTAAATTTAAAAAGAACTACTCGCCAAAATATAGCAAATGAAAACGTAAATAAGATCCTCAAAACATTATTACTATTCATAACTGAACACAGAAACTTAATTTATACTTTTACCGACTTGCTTGGCAAGCTGCAGATCATAGGGAGACTATTTTTGTTATCGTTTATTTATCACTCACATGCATTACAATATCCCCTGTATAGGATTCATGTAAATCAAAAATTGTATTTCATATTTTTATTTTAAACTATTTCAGGTAAAAAAATAAAGTTCAATAGTCACAAATATTATTAATGATGGAGTAAGCATTAACATGCCTTTTAGGTAAGCTTTTTAATTATATTGACATATTCATTTCTATTTTAATATCCTCAGGTATCGTCGAAGACGAACAAAATACAATCACAATAGATTGTGAGGCAGGACCATCACAAAATATAATGTTAATTGATGAGGTATAGATTCATTCTTATTAAATGTGTATAGTCAAGAATTTATATAATAATATGTATTAAATGAATTTCTGCTAAATGTAATTGTTGTTTTTATATTAGATTTTGTTACAGAAGAATCATTCTTCTGTAGATGTAATATCTATGTCGAAGCGATTTAAAAAAAGACGAGATTGCTGATAAGGTCTGTATCTATATTTTAAATAAAATGGGGCATTGTTTCAATAGTTTTGGTTAAAAAATGCTTAATATTTCAGAAAGGTATTAAAGCAACAGGAGGTGGTACATATACACCAGTGCTCACTCCTATTGGGTCACAAATGTTGGCAATAATGGGTAACCAAATGAAACCATTATCAAACACGTGTAACAGTGCAACTACTTATAATATTGGTATGTATGTTCATAGTAATTATTATTTATTTGGTATCTACATAAACATTATAAGAAATTTTCTTTTACACATTTTGTTTATTTTCAGATCAAAATGTAACGTGTGAACTTTTACCTCATCAAGCAAAAATTAAGAGTACATCAAAAAGGGGAATCCAGAAAAAAAAGAAAGTGCATTGTAATGAAAGCAACGAGTTACTAAAGAAACAATATTACGTAAAAAAAATTAGAATGTGCAGTTGTGGTAAAAAGAAAGAAATTAGAATATAAATCAAACTTATTAGAATATAAGATGTGTGTAAAAAAAGTTATTAGATGTAGAACTCAAAATAAAAGAAAAGGAATATGAAAATTTAGTAAATAAATAAAATGAAGATAATGCTGTATTTTTGAAGTTATACTTCTTTTGGCGCGTTAGGGAAAAATGATGGGATTAAATTTTTACGATGCGCGCGCACACCGTCACGAAAAACCGACACCCTGAAGTTAGCTACAGTCAACATTTTGTTTCTTTGTATTTGTTGTTTGTATTTCTTTGTATTAAAACTTTCAATGTATTAAATACCTTTTTTCTATTGTTAGTGTCGTTTTTTCTACAAACGTAGAATAAGGCGAAAGATAAAATTTTTGAAAAGATTTTTATCTTTTTACGCCAAAGAAGTATAACGTCTAACGCGTGTACATAAGTACTCACACACACTTTTTATTATATTTACTGACCCTATTTTAACTATACATTATTCAAATACATAAATTATAATGAAATAAATATATATACTGTTTACAGTAATTCATTATTGTCTATTAAAATGTGTTAACAGTAGAGATTACCTCACAGAAGTGTCCTCATTTCATGATAAAGGTATTTCAATGTTTTCTGTTTGAAGGTTAGATTCTACATCAGAAATATCTACTTGATCATTATGATTTAATGCCAAATTATGTACACAACAGGCTACTATAGCATTCATGGTAGTATCGAGTTTTACTCGGAGGCCCATGGACAAACAAGGAAAACGTCTCTTCAAAATAACAAAGCACCTCTCAACAGTATTTCTTGTTCTTATGTGTGCTTGGTTATAAGCTTCCTCGCTTGATGCTGAGGGGCATAAAAACGGAGTCAATAAATAGGATCGACATGTGTTGGGGTCAGCTGATGAGGTTTCAGGCTTCAGAAGCAATAAAACATTGGTTGACTTCAGTAACTTCAGTGGACTGTATATTTTAACTTTTCACAATGTATATAATCGTATGTAACGAGCCGGTGACAATACATATTTTTCGCGGTTTAACACTACAATTATAGCCTTACAAGTAGCACATTATACGTGCCTTACTGCCGCACGTTCATCCATACATTTACATAATTCACATAAATTCACATTATATTTTTATTGATGGTTCCGTATAACATTAGACAAATAATAATAATAATCGTATTGGCGGTTATATTTGAATTGTTACATAAACGATATTTCTAAATATCACATAAGACATATAGAACACAGTAAATAAGAAATACGACAGTTTATCTGTACGTATTATGTAAACAAATTTATACACATAGACATAGTTTGTCTGTCTATACCAGACACATTAAACCTGCACATATATCGTGTTTCTTAGTATAATATGACATCCCATTACGCATAATGAGCATTAGTTTAGAGAAATACATATATAGACATGAGAACTCATCTGTTCGTAGTAAATAGAGAAACATTCATTAAACATTTATTTACAACATCTATTTCTAGCTCATCTGTCCGTAACAACATGGATAACCACTAACTCCAAGTAGGCAGTCACTATTATATTCCACTATCAAAATCTGCTCGAATATGAGAATCATTGAATATTGTAGTATTACTTATATTTAATAATTAAATAGGTTTTATATGTTGATTAAGCGGTTAAATATAAAATCTTAATATATGATGAAAGAATTTGAATATTACAAATTGTTTTGTTGATACTGTGAGTTACGTACAACTTAAGCGTGGTGGAAAAATGTGTATAGTGAAGGGTAAAATTTGCCCAGAAGACAAGGTGTATGTGAAATTGTATGCTATCTCAGTATTTGTGGGCTTAGACGAAGTTGTTATTTCTGCACAGTATCATGATTGCGTCGCTTCTAAAGGAGGCTACAAACACTCAAAAGCATTCCTCATGTAGATTCACCGGAGGAGTGAAGGGCCACTGTGTACAGCTGTGGCACGTTACTGGAAAAAGATCCAAACTGTCCAGGGTTGGAACTAACCTGAAGTATATGACTGCAAAGAAATTGTCAATTGGTGCACCAATCTTGCCATCGAATATACTGTGCTTGACAAATTTTGCAATTGGGAGAAAAAGAAAACTTAATAATTATGAGACATTATTCAAAATGTATCAATGCACCAGCTTCTGTTGAAATATAAAGAGAAATCCTGTGACACATTTTTAGAAAAAAATGTATTTTCTAAAGAAACTATTGTTAAAATAGAGATAGGGACCAGAGAACATCACCAAAGCAACATCTGGTATGAACTGCGTTATGGAAGAATCTCAGCATCTCGAGCTTATGACAAGGACCAGAGAACAGCACCAAAGCAACATCTATGAGTTTAGTAAATGTAAAAAGAATGTTGGATCACTTATAGCATTAATAATGGAAGGGAGTATTCCAGACAGATATATCATGAAGCGTGGTAGAATATTAGAAAGTGCGAAAAACTGTCAGTGTCACATTTGGTAAAAAAGTGAAGAAATGTGGACTCACGTTGTCTAGAGAGTACCCGATGATAGCAGGATTACCGGATGGAATCTGTGATGAAAGTATTATTGAAATAAAGTGTCCCACAAGTGCTAAAGCATATCAAAATTATTTGAAGAATGGAAAACCTACCGAAAAATTTAATACACAGATGCAGAAGCAAATGTATTTGACAGGAACACGAAAATGTTACTTTTGTGCAGCTGATAGTAACTACAGTACAAATAAGAAAGTGGAAATCGTATGACGTGTGACATTTAATGAAAAATCTATGTTTAATTTTTTTAAAACTTATAGTATCTCAGTGGAAAGAGAAAGCATATCTAATGTTGTACCGACGTATATTATAATATTTATTGAAATAAAATGCATAAATTGTAATTTAATTGTTTTATTTAATAAGAGAGTCTTGTAAATTTATAAGAGCACATGCAATCACAATAACTTCATCAAGAACTTTCACAAGATTTGTGTTTAGACATGCAGGAGCTTTAACATATTAAATTCTCTTAGACGTCTAATTACTCTCTCAATATGGATTCCTAAACGAGCTATTTTCCTTTTTTCTTTTACTTCACATTTAGACAACTTGACTCCAGTGATAAGACTTGAGGGTCGTAGAAGTTGTATGTTCTCCGTATGTAAGTTTTGTTCAACATGTTTGAAACCTCTGACTTCTATAACACACAAACCAGGCTGTAAACACTTCATACAATCACGAGATTTAGTAAGAAGTATCAGTTACTCTTCCTCCATAGCCTGGTGAAGTATAATTTACATTTGGTAAAAAAAAAATTTGGTGTACAAGACACTAGATATTTAATGGTGTTAGCTTTTTGTAATCAGTCGATGTCATATATAGCTTGACACTTTGTGATGGCTTTTGTATTTCAATTTCTAAACAATCTATTATACAACTTGTGTGTTGTCACTGCCGATTCAATAATAAAACGTTATTTGCGGGGAACGCGAGACGAATATTCCACGTACTCTATCGTAGATCGAGTCCACAGTCCTTTGCGACTAGATTGAGTAGTTTGATTTTACAACTCATTGAGATAACAACGAGAAGTCTTCATAAATGGTCAATAGTAGTGCTCTGATGGCTCGGGGACGCGGTCACTATATAAGAATCACGGTGTTTTCTTGCGACCACCCCGACCTCCGCTTCAAAATCCACCACCTTCATCGGATAGCTCGTGCATTATTGCACATCATCGAGGCCCCTTCAGGACATCACCGGCATCCGGCAGTCGTCTCCGAAGAGGGCTACCGGCGCCCTCGCTACCTTTGAGAGAACTACACCCGCCCATCCGGGGAACGTCGCCTCGCCTCAGCTCACCTCACCCCGCCTAACCGCGGGCCGGTGACGTACGAAGGCGAGAGATGTCGCTATATTAACAGGCGGCGGCCGCAACATCAGGAGTACAGCTCAGCGTGCTACCGATATCTCACCAGCCAGATCAATGTTAGGTAGAGAAATTAGAAACAGATTAAGTTTATTACGACGTCCACCTTTGAATGATACGTTTCTGAATAAAGGAAATAGGAAAACAAAATTTGAAATTCTGCAAAAGTTAATGGTTAAAAATTGTATAAAGGGTGATAATCCGCTGGATACAAGGTTTAATTATCGAGGAGTCTACACCTAAACTAACATACATAGTTATGTACGTTATAAATGGAAACGTCGTGTTAACGAAATTGTACCATGTTCCAATTCCTTAGATTGAAGATAGCAAATAGAGTTAAGGTAAAAATGTCAATTCTTTTATCAAAACGAAAGGTGGGGTAGAGTGGAAGGTTCCGAATAAGCCAAAGTTTATAGTGGCAACACTGAATCGCATCTTTCCTTTTCCGACTGGCTACTGTGATGGACTGTCATGTTTAATTGTACTCTCTGTTTAAAATACAGTAATTAATTAATTTACGGTGTTTCATTAATAATATACCACACCTTCTATTGTAACAGGTTGTTCTGAAGTGTTTATGCGCCTCATCTCTGTCTCTTTATTCCTACTTACAAGTATTAAACTACATACTAAATATTCTTAGTATCTAAATACACGATTTGAATACAAGTATATTTAAGAGTAGAAGGAATTCATTAAACATTATATAATGAAACTAAAATGCATAGAATCTCATTACTGTCGATCATCCTCTCAAGAACGAAAATACCTACCTAGTGACTTGAAAGTAAAGAAGCTGTAAAAATGTTTAAAGATGAAAATTCTCAATCTCCTGTAAAACAATCATACTTCCACCAAATTTTAATTGTGAATTTAGTTTCAGGTACCCCTAGCACTGACGTTCGCTCAACTTGTATTGCATTGAATAAAAGAATATAGAAAGAAAACGGTAGAGTCAAGAAAAATGTAATAATGACTGCACTTAGAGTGCATAAATTAAGAGCCAAGGCGTTCATCAAACTGCTGCAGGAGCAAAAAGACAATATGATAACCTTGTTTTTGACTGTCAGAAAAACAGTCCACTACCTCGAATTCCAGACCAAAGTGCTTAATACAGTCGCCAATTTTACTATTGCGCAAGGATACTCTAAGGACTAGCTTAATAAGGACACAGTCTTCGTGTACACGTGGACAGAAAAGGAATTTGGTAAAACAGCTAATCAAATTGCATCACCCGTCTATGATCCATTAAATAAAACGAATTTATCAGGCTACCGTCTTACTGTTAACACGCTTCGCTAGAAGGTTCTGCTGCTGAATTAATACAGTCAATTGAATGTTCTGCACCTAACTATGATGTGGTTTAGGATTCCCTGGTTGACCGTTGCGATAATAAAAGAGTTTTGACGGAAAACTATGTCACCGCGTTATTCAATTTAGAAAAGGTAACGAAGGAGTCTTCTATTAGCTTAAAAAATCAAATAGATAAAAACCAAAAATCTACAATCGTTGGAAATATTAGGTGAACCCACTAATTGTTGGGATACTCTTCTCATTCATATTATAACACATAAATTGGACCCTAAAACTTACCGTGAATGGGAAGAGTCAGTACAAGGGTGAGTTAAGTCGTGACCAAAATATTACATTTGCCATTTTTCTTACATTTATTAAGAATCGAGCTGTCTTGATTTAGACCATAGAACTAAGATTAGTTAGCTTCCAGAGTCTCGTGTTCGAATACTTCTGTTAAAGTTAATCCAAAAGTAAAAACTATTTGCGACTATCCTAATAAAAATATTCTCAACAACGATCGTTGTCCTAAATGTAATGGTGAGCATAAATTGAGTAGTTCCTTACAATTTCTGGCGCTCACTAATGAGTCGCGATTAAAGTTACTCCCCGATTTTAAAGTTTTTTAATTGTTTTGTTTGTGTATAAATCGCGAATTTATGCATGTACTCCAGAAAAACAAAGAATAGAAGAACTGCAAAGAGCTAAGAATGAAGCAAACCTAAAAAAAGAACAACGAAAATGCGCAAAAGATCTAAAAACTGCTAAATTTTTTAGGCATCACTGTTAATCCCATCAAGAAATTAAATAAAAGGACTATATCTATAAGGGCCATATCTATGGAATCAGACTCTTCAAACTCTTCTACTAATATTTTATCACAGAAATCATTCGATTCTGGAAGATCTATCATGGAATCATCTGATGATGATATTGTTAATACTCCCGCAGCTGCAGCAAATGATCTTCATGATGGTGATTATGTTATAAGAAGGGTAATTGACGAAGGAAAGAAGCAACCTTATAAACATTTTGTTGGGAAAATAGTTTAAAGTTACCCTGATAGCCAGAACGATTTTATATCTCTTTTTAAAGCTTAAACCGACTGGAACTTTTGTATTACCTGATATAAAAGACGAAACTTTTATATCAGGGATAGCTTTTATATACGTAACCACCGGCTGCAAACGTGTCGGAACCTGTTTTCCTTATTTCGCATCGTTTCTTGATTTTTGCTTTTGTAAGGGTCACAGCAGTGTTTTTGGTTAAAAAAAATTGTTGTGTAAAGACAATACTGTTATTGGTCTTTTAAAGTGAAATACCGTAATTAAAATTTCATCATGGCGAAAAGAAAGTCGCGTGTATGGATTTCTTTTGACAATTGGACAATGATTCCATTAAAGTCAAGTGTAACCAATGCCAAATGGTAATGTCTCGTGAAGGGCAGGGAAAAACAGCAAATAGTATGAACAACCATATTAAACATCCAACCCTGATACGTAAGTTAGGTTCTGCGATCAAATATACGACCAGGAAAGATTCCTCCAGTCGCAAATCCAAGCCGAAATACCTACAACAGTAGGTACCTACTCCGGAAACTTCAGTGTCATTAGAGGTCAGTTTATGTCAACATTGCGATAGATGCGTTGATTGCACTTGTTACATATCCATGTGCCACCTAGATCAATGACTATGCGTTCACCTAAATATATATCGAACGAGCGTAAAGATACTAATATCGAACCATAGTCACCTATCTAACTGTAATTCTATTGTAATTTAATTATATTACAATCTATCTTAAAGTGATGCATTTTTTTGCACGCTTCAACTGTAGCCTTCGTAATTGGCGCAGTCGGTAGGATACTGTTAAAATTATAGAGTCAGTGAATCGATCACGGGCAACGGCAGCCTCCTACAAGAGCTGCAACAGAGGGGGTATCCGAGCATCGATACTCGTAAGAGAACCAGACGTGCATATGTGAGTACCTAGATCTAACTAAAATTGCTCTCCTTTTTTTCTTTATACAAGTGTTCCTATAAACATTTAAGATTTTCCATTCACGGGAATCGAGGACTCCAAGGTTAGATGGGATACGTAGAATAGAGCGTGTAGATGCTAATAAATATTTACATCTGCCGGGGTTTTAAAATGTAATAGAACGGCTGCCGAACAAATAGACCAGATATATAAAGCCCTTATTAGCCCTGGTATTATTTCTTGCTTTCTGAAAATGTACGAGAAGGAAGGCATCCCTGAACATAGCATTCTTTTAGGCTCTCCGTTATATATATATATATATATATATATATCTACATAATAAGATATTATTTAAGAAGCTTCGCTATTATTCAGTAAGGCGCCGAAAGATAAATTTTGATTATTAAAAACAATTAGCTCCGTTTCGAAATTATCAGGAATTGTTATTTTTTCGTTTTCTAAGAGAAATCGAAAATGTAAAATTTCCAATCCAAGTGCCATCAGAGGATATAATCGCTTAGATCTGTTAAAATCCCTGTCAGAAATAAATGAATCGACAGAGACCCAGTTCCAATTATTCTACTTTCAATCGCAACGTCCGTAAGTCCACAGTCAGATATAAATTTACCGATCGCTTTAAAGTAAGCCAGCATGACGTGGAAGGGCCCCAAATGAAAAAATACATTGTCAAACAACGGCTTCTCGATTGACTGAATTTGCATCGCTACTGTAGCGATTGTTAAATCATATGTGACTTTCATTTCAGACTGTTTCACTTCTTTTTGTCTTTCTCTCACTGTCACGAGAACAACATTTTTAGCTGTTGAACATATCTTCTGTCTTGAAGTATTAATTAATGTCTTTAACAAATTTACTATTGCACCCAACCCACATAGGAGTGTTAGGAGTTTTCAACGAATGTGACAACATCCAAAGTATATTTATTTTTTTTACTTTTTGTAATGATGTAACAGAAATAGACCTTCGCTCATCTGAAGATGATAATAATGTTTCAGACAGTCTTACTTTTTTCGGAAAGGGTTGTAAGCCAGGAGCGACAGCTAGTATTGCGACGATAGTAGATGGGGTGCGGAGGTGAGGGCCAGAGGAACAACCCAGGGGATACCTGGAAGATATTTCTCGCCAATATATATAGGATAGTTTGGAATCGCAATTGGACCCGGTAGGTGTTCCTATAATCGGGTTTTAGGTTGTTAAGACTTTTCGCGTCTGGAAATAAAATTGGAACCAGTAATAACCGATTTGGTGCAGAAGAAGCTGCGCGGGTCAGCTAGTTACAAATAAAAGGGAAAGAAATTTTTATTTATTATTGATCACACTTTCATCGATAAAGCTGCAAATTTCATTAAAAGCTTCTTTATTTAATTGTAATTTTTTGTAGTAATTCGTTTCTGTTTTTTTTTCAAGTTCCCGTAATTTAATAAAATAATTCTTTCGGCAAATGCGATGATTATATAACGTCTACGAATTTTGTATTTTTTAGAAAGTTTATGTTTCTTGGATATATGTTGCGCCGTGAGAACTGGAATTACAAAAGCTAAAGAGGAAACTTCAAACGCAATCGATTAGTAATATCAAAAAATAGCAAAGGCACGAAGTACAAGAGATTTAATCAAACAAACAGACACAAGAACTACAGTGTCCGCAGAAAGTACTCGTACAATTAGCATTTTCACGGAAAATCGGCATTATTTCGGGCTTTATGAGGTTCGGGCAAGCAAAATAATACATGTCATTTTCTGATATTCCCTTATATCCGTAGAAAACATTCAATAACAAAAATAAATCCTCTCTGATGGAGAATAAAACAATAACATATCCTTATTCTGAGGGAACAAAAAGTATTCGTACAGTCGGCTTTTTTCCCGGAAAAGATTAGAAAGGGCATAGCCGGTTAAATATGGGAAATCTGCCCCCATGGCTTTTTTGACCCACACTTAGGGGATCGATTTGGCATCAAATAAAAATAATTCACACCAATTTTTAGCCCTTTAACTCAAACGACGTTCGAGATTTTCAAAAAAATCTGTTTTTTTTATTTTATTTTCATTTTTATACTGAAATTCGGAGTTCATCGATGGTGATTTTTTTTCTTATTCTTAGGAGTCTTAGACATAAAAATATCGTATAATCATGGTTTTACAACGAAAAGTCGATTTTTAACAAAGAATAGAAAATTAAAATCTTGTTTTTTTTTTAGGGTTTTTGAAATATGTCAATTACCAAAATTTGTCAAAACATGTATTTTACACCCCTCGACACTCAGGAATTTTTTCAGATTTTTTGAAGTGGTGGAACAATGTCAAAAAAATTAAAAACTCATTTTTTTCCTGAAATTCGGCGTTTTAACACACTTTTATTTTTTTTTTGCTGGAAAAAATACATAGAAAATTTCTTTTTTACCAGAAATTTATCTTTTCAAAAGATAAACATAATAAATCAGGAACATAAAGTATGTAAAAAGGCTATAAATAATTCAAAACACATTTGGAGGTGAATTTTATATTTTTCCAGACAACCGGGAATAATTTTGAATTAGGATACAACAAAAATAAAAATTTTAATAGAAACAATAACTTGATTAGTCTTCATCACTGTCTTCATTCACTACGACACTAACTTTCTCATCGATAAACAGACGACTAAGTATCTCAGCAGGTTTTACAATTTTAGCTAAATATCGAGCGTAAGATAAATAATAAATAATAGCAGCAATGTGTGAGCAACATCCAACAGTACGTCTACCATTTGCAGTCACAACAATATCGAGTTATTCCAGAGATATCATTCTTGTCTGGCTGATATTCAATAAAACAACGATATGTTTTTGAATTAATGTGTCGAGATCTGACTTCAAATTTTATAATATTAGGAGTGATCAGTAAGTAATGAAGCTTTAGCATTCCGTTTTCATCCATCATTTCAGCTAAGTACGATACCGCTTGAGACATTTGATATGATCCAGTAAAAAGAATTTTGAGTTCATGTTCAGTTAATTCAGGAAAATCAGTTAATAAATCTGAAGTTATTGCTGCAAAAGAAACTTTTCTTCTTGCCCAACGATTCGTTTCTACCTCCGAGGCTAAGATATTATCATGGTCTTTTTTTGAGTTCATGGCAGCAATAATTTTTTCAGAAAGGTCGAGATCAGAATCAAGTCTCGTACCAAATTCATTGTTCAAAAAACAAGCGATTCTGCAAAAAACACTCGTCTTTGGAAGCAATTTGTTGTCCAATTTATGATCTAAAAGCCTACACTTTTGTTTGATTATGCCATGAACTGCTTCAACAACCCAACGGACTTTAGTAACGAAACGGGATTGATTTGATTGATTTGTGGTCAGTTGATTACGTTTTCCTTTAAGGGCAGGCATTAGCACTTTGAAGCCTGATTCTTCTAAATGTGCTATTACATCCCGAAAACCACGATCAACTACAATGATGTCATCTTTTTTCAGCAACTTAATCAGACCATTTGGGTCATTTAAAATGACTTTCATTATTTCAGCATCGTTCATATTAGCTGTGTATGGCCCAAGCATTTCTATAACGAAACCATTCGTAGTGCATATCGTGAATGGTTTGCACAGAGGGACTTTCTTTTGACCAGAATATGATTTCCTCTGATATTCATTATTTGTACTTTTTTGATGACGAATATATGTACCATCGCAAATGAATATCAACTGGTCATCTCTTACTTGATACAACTTTTTAGCAGTATTTGAAGTATTGGCGAGTAATATCTCCCGGCTGATAGCATGTATTCCAAAACACTAAGGCAAAACATCTTTTTCAAACGAAGATATTACTTCATCACAATAGTCTGACACCATTTGATCTCGAGCTAAGCCAAAAACGGAAGATATCACTGCGTTTGAATTTCCAGTACGTAATTTGAATAAAAAAACAACAAGAGCTTGAAAAACATTACGATTGACTGATTTTCTCATTGACGTTAACATTTCACTAAGTTTTATCAATTCATCCCAGCTTAGACCCGTAAATACCTCTAACTGTTTTTCTGAAAACGAGTGATCTCCAATTTTATCAATTATGGACGAATCAGTACCAATAGCTAGCTGCCCAAGTAATTTTTCCAAATCATTTACTTCAAATACACTGGTATTAGAATGGATTCGGAAAGTGTTGATATCTTCATTATAGAACCGTTTTTTAATGATATGATCTTTACAACACCGATTTCCTTGGGGGATAAAGAGTCGTCTTTTGGAAAAGACTTGCTCACGTGCTTCAAATGGAACTATCGTGATATTTGTTGATGATCCGCAAAGGCAACAGTATTTGTGTGTCGATATGATTCGGGGAAAACCCAACTCTACAAATTCTAACTCTTCCTCCATTTTTTCTTGAATAACATATGAAGGATCTTCAGATGATACAGACGAAACGGTTGTGGATGATGATTGAGAAAAAATAGGCTGACTTTCGACATTCACTCGATCTGCAGATAAATCTTGAGTCTTTTTTGGCGTAGGTGGTCTTGTTAAAATAACTCGACACTTATTACAAAAGGTATCATTTATAAAGACACGCTTTCCAATTTTTTCTGTCGCATTATTAGCCTCATCAACTGTCGCAATATTTTTTTTAAAGCCAGATATTTTACGTAAATATACATTACAATTAACACATTTTTTCCCAAAATCCATTCTGAAATCAAGTTTAAATTATAGGTTACAAATTCGAAAATATATAAACAAATAAAATGTAAAGCTTTACTTACTTGAATAAATGTAAACAACTGATACGCTATGTAATAATAAAAACATATATCTTGTAAAATGAAAAGAGATTAACATCAACAATGATACTCCAATATTGTTCGATCGTGAAACTTAAATATAGTTTCAATATAAAAGCCCTGAATTAATTAACAACTGTTATTCAATACATACAATGAATTAATCATAAAGATTACTTTATTTTGAGGTTACCTGAACAAACAAAACCTTAATAGATATGATCGATAGGTTCCGGAAATCCCAGTAGATGGCGTTCCAAAGCACCAAGTTGGCGCTAATTTTGAAATACATAGTCGTTTCAGAGCAAAGAAAAGTTTTCTACGTACTTTTTATGTTTTTATGTTTAAGACTCCTAAGAATAAGAAAAAATATCACCATCGATGAACTCCGAATTTCAGCATAAAAATGAAATTAAAATAAAAAAAAACTGGTTTTTTTGAAAATCTCGGACGTCGTTTGAGTTAAAGGGCTAAAAATTGGTGTGAATTATTTTTATTTGATGCCAAATCGATCCCCTAAGTGTGGGTCAAAAAAGCCATGGGGGCAGATTTCCCATATTTATCCGGCTATGCCCTTTACATTGGATATGAATATATAGAAGGGTATGCGTGACGTTATTTATGTTGTAAATGAAATGTCCCACATGTCTGTAACAGCACTATAATATGATTCTGTGATACAATGGTCCCCCTACACAGGGGTAGTTAAAGTAATACGTGCCGGGCGGTGCTCTGTAAGCGACTGGCGAGCACTGCGCGTTAACTTACATTCACTCCCTGAAAATGCTGATACAGCGTCTCTTGCCCGTCGCTACAAATATTTAATATTTTGTAGGGTATCCTTTTGCCCCTATGACAGCTTCCAATCGCCTGGGCATAGATCCAACGAGGGTGGCACACAGGGAGAGGAGAATTCGGTCCCATTCTTCCTGAAGAGCCTTCTTGAGATCAGTTCTGTTAAACGGTTAAACGAAGTAAGAATAAAGAAAAGAAGAATCTCCTGCGTCTCAGAAAACAGGAAAAAATGTCATCGTAGAATACTTAAAAGCTAAGGAAAAATATGAAACTGCTGTAAAAAACAGTCAAAATACAGTTGGAAACAATTCTGTACTCAACAAGAAAAAGAAACATTCTGGGACAGTATATACAGAGTAATGAGAGAACCAGAACACCCCGACAAGAAGACTATATAATATAAAACTAAACGAAGACAACTTAAAACTATTTATTAGTATAAAGAAGAACAAAGAGTATTTAATAGAATACTGCGACAAACTGATTAAAAGAATAAAAATATTAAATAAATTAACAAAACTAAAGTCCTGGCTAGAGTACTAGCTTAGCATCGTTCTTAGCGTCACTGGTACATAAGCAGACCTTACTTTTACACGATACTATCGACGAAAGTCAAGCAAATGCTTACATTAGTCATAGTCAAGATTGTTGAAGACTTACGGTAGTACGTTCTAAGAACGGATTTAACATTTATTAACATAAACAGTGCCGCAATTCTTTATCTGTGGTACTTAGCTAGGCAATTAGACAATGACGTTTGATAAATAGATTTTGTTCAGTTTCTGAACATATGGTTTTAATTGTTTTTTTTCTATGTTTTTTTTCTATTTAATAGGTGCCATAGGTAAACATGTAAAAATTACACGTCCCCGTGGATTTGATCATTTAGAGGCATATCGAAATAGACATGAATGGTTCTCAGTGAATATTCTGGAAATTGTTGTTCCTGATGTGACAATACAGGATTTATTTGCAAGATGACTTGGAAGTGCTCACGATAGTCGGGTATTACGATATTCAAGAATACATCCAAGGTTATTAGCGGGAGAATTAAACGGAACTGGTGATGGCGGCTATGCTTGCACGCCAATCATGCTTACTCCTTTGCGAACACCGTCAACACCAGCAGAAGAGAAATACAACAAGGTGCAAATGAAAACGAAAAATGTAGTAGAGCGAACATTTGGGGTTTTAAAGAGACTTCCCTATTAACAAAGAGGACTTGTCTACAAACTACTTCTTGCAGTATTATTTTCGCGTGTTGTGTTCTGCATAACATTGCATTAAAATATGAGAATTATAATGATTATAAGGATTTTGAAGAAGTAAATATACAATCATTACAGCCACAATTATACAGAACTGCTCATGCAGCTGAGGGAACAGCGTTAAGAAGTGAGCTAATAAGATGTTTAATGTTGTTAATATTGGAGTGACTTATAATAGAAAAGTGCAACAATTATGCATTGATTAAATAAGTATATTCTAAAAATATATAATTTTATTATTTACAAAAAGCGGCAAACAAACACATGGGCCACCTAATTGGTCACAATCCTCAGAAGTGAAAGGGTGTAAATAGCACCAAAGATGATGCATCGCTCGCTTATTGATATTAGGTGTTATTTTTTTTGTGCCATTAAACTTCTATAAAATTTTTAGTAACTACATTGTATAAATGTATTAAAATAATATATAATATAGGTACATAGCATAGAATATCATCGCAGATAGAATTTTTTTCACTATGCCACCTACTCTGCCTTACTATAATGCCTCAAAGTTAATGAAATTAAAAACGTTAATATTTTTTTGTAATGCGTCATTTCATTTTTAACGTTTAAATTTTTAAAGACATTTCTTCTTCACAAAGATGAAATATTTTTTGTTTGTGCTCAATTTTCAATAAATGTTTTATTTTCCATATCGAACCACTCAGCTCTTTATTATTCCCCTGCATTATCCTCTGTTGAAATTTCATATGAAGTGGAACATATGGTTTCATCGCGACACACCTCTGAGGTATACTTAGGCTGGATGAAGTTACTCCATCTGCACACAGATCCATTGTATATGTGAATAGTATCGGCACGTCTGGTGTAACCTTGTTGTGGATACCAATCAGCTTTTCAAATTTCTGCTTTGTCTACAAATTTTTATTTGATCGATTTTTAACATGTTCCCAGTACTTTGAGCCAAGAGAAGAACTTCCAATAACGGCATCGCTGTCAATAATGTTGTTTATGGGTCATTCCATGTCAAATCGACAAATTTTTTACCTGACCCCCTTTGATTTCGCTGAAAATTTTCTATCTTTTTCTACCCCCCGAAAGTTATTTTTCAGATTTTTTTTTCCCGACTCAAAAAAAGTTATGAATTTTTGAAAAAAACCGCTCTTTTCTTTTTAAATTGCCAGAACTTTTTCAAAAATTGACTGTTTGGGAACTTTTTTTTTTCAAAATTTTTGTTTTTGCATGTAGTTTTCGAAAAAAAATATGAAAAAATTTTCAGAGTCCCAGATATATTAAATATTTTAGTTTTTTTGAAAAAACCGTAATTTTCTCAAAGTCCGACGGTTTTTTTGTTTTTTTTTTTGCTCTAAAAATACTTCAACTAATTCTGCAATGATCCCCGTTAATCAAAAGATGTGACGACAGTCGCTTCTAATTTTTTTTCTTGATTATAAAAAAACTTTTGTTGAATTTTTGCTGATTTTATATAACTTTGTTATGAATTTTTTTTTATTTCCTCGTGAAACCTCAAAAGTTGAAAAATAAAATTTTTTTGGAGAATTTCAAGTGATTATCGTCCAAGAAATTGTTATTTTAAAAAAAAAAAAAAAATTTCTCTCTTTGACGTTATTTTTTTACTCTTATGGACGTTTTTTTTTGGTACTGAAATATGACAACTTCAAAAATACAATGGGTTTAAAAGTTACCTCCAGTTGATACAATGTGATAATTTAAGAGCTATCGATTGTCGGTAAAAAAGATATCATCTACATTTCATTTAAATAATATGGAATCATTTAAAATCAGCAAAAATTCAACAAAAGTTTTTTTATAATCAAGAAAAAAAATTAGAAGCGACTGTCGTCACATCTTTTGATTAACGGGGATCATTGCAGAATTAGTTGAAGTATTTTTAGAGCAAAAAAAAAAAAAAACGGTCGGACTTTGAGAAAATTACGGTTTTTTCAAAAAAAACTAAAATATTTCATATATCTGGGACTCTGAAAATTTTTTCATATTTTTTTTTCAAAAACTACATTTAAAAACAAAAATTTTGAAAAAAAAAAGTTCCCAAACGGTCAATTTTTGTAAAAGTTCTGGCAATTTAAAAATAAAAGAGCGGTTTTTTTCAAAAATTCATAACTTTTTTTGAGTCGGGAAAAAAAATTTGAAAAAATTCTGAAAAATAACTTTCGGGGGATAGAAAAAGATAGAAAATTTTCAGCGAAATCAAAGGGGGTCAGGTAAAAAATTTGTCGATTTGACATGGAATGACCCTTATATATACACCATAACTAAAAGAATACGAACTGACCTCGTCACTGAGCTCAACCAGTCCTTGGAACTCGTATTTCTATGGGAAACAAGTAACCTGGCTGAGTTTAATGACAACAAAACACAGGTTTGCGTGTTTTCCTGTAAAAAATCCCTTTTTTCTCCTCTTCTCACTCTTCAGAATGACTTTCTTAGGGATGAATATCCGCTGCGACATTAACCTCAGGGATCACATAGGGAGAGTTATCTCAACAACATCTAAGAGATTGGGCATCCTGAATAGAATGCGACGATTTCTCACGCCCGCTCAGCGATACCGTCTTTATAAGGCACAAGTTAGGCCGTGCATGGAATACTGTTCGCATCTTTGGGATGAATCTGCTCAATACCTCCTTGATGCACTTTTGTCGTAGCGTTTGTTGCAGGTTGTAACGACGGGCTGTCCGTATTGTGAATGATGCAGACGTTACTAACAACCTTGAACCGCTTTAGTTGCGAAGAGACATTGCCTCACTGAGCGTGTTTTATCGTCTTTATCATGGCGTGTGTTCTGAAGAGCGGTTTAACCTCGTTCCATCTACTCCTTTCCACTACAGAACTACACGGGCGGGTACATGCCTTCACAGTTTCACATTAGTAACGATCCCGGCAAGAACGAAGAAATTCGAAAGCTCTTATTTTCGTCGTACTGTGAAGATGTGGAATCGCCTCCCAGCCAGTGTGTTGCCTTCCTCTTATGACATGGGTCCTTTAAACGAGGCGTGAAAAAGAACTTTTGCAGGTTGGCATGATAGCGATGACTGCCGTTGCTATTTAACAATGACAGTCGCCGTTATGTATAGATTGCACTGTACTTTCCATCAGGTACCGTGCAGTCATATTGCCGAACGAGTTTAAAAAAAAGTTAAAATTTTGACAGCTCAACAACGGGACGCGTTACTATTTCCTGATTACACATGTTGATTAGCTTACTATAATTATAAATATGTACGTGATAACGGTGAAATTGTTGAAAGGTTTCTAGAATTTATACCAAATATCGGCCATAAAGCTAAAGATATTGAGAATGCTTTGTTAAAATCTCTAGAAAATAATGGTTTGGATATAATGAACTGTCGTGGTCAATCTTATGATAATGCAAGTAATGTGTCCGGTATTTACTCAGGCCTTCAGAGACGAATGAAAACAATTAATCTTCTCGCAGATTACGTTCCTTGTGCAGCTCATTCTTTAAATTTAGTAGGATCATGTGCGGTTGAATCCGTCACAGAAACAGTCGATTTTTTTTCCACTTTGCAAGAACTATATAATTTCTTTACTATATCCACCCATCGTTGGGAAATCTTGGTGCAGCGTCCAAATTTAAGAATTAAGGGTCTTTCTCAAACTCATTGGTCTGCTCGACATGATGCCTGTTACGCGTTAGAGCTGAAAGCGAAGATGAAAAACCGACTACACGGTCTGAAGCTACGGGATTGCAGCGAAAGTTGCAGCATTTAGAAACAGCAATTCTAGTCATCGTTTGGAATGTAATTTTAGATCGATTTAATGCTGCTACTAAGAAGCTTCAAGAATCTCAAGCTGATTTATCATCCGTTGTGCAGGTCTATAGTTCTCTGGCTCTATTTTTCCAGGATATGAGAGACAGGCAATTTTCTGATTATGAAGAAAACGCCAAAACACTATCTGAAGTTCAAGATTATTATCGTTATGATACTCGTCGCAAAAAATTTAGAAAAATTCAGCCAGATGAGTCACAGGTATATGAAAACCTTCTTCTGGACAAGAAAATTTTCGCACAAATTTTTATTACCCTATTTTAGATACTCTGAGTGTGCAATTGGCCGGACGTAAAAGTGCATATGAAAAGCTTTACGAAAAATTTAATTTCTTTGATAATTTATCTGAAATAGATACAACCGAATTAAAAAATAAATTAGTCGACAAGTATCCTGACGATTTAGAAGAGACATTAGGCAACGAATGTATTCATTTGTATTAATAAAACTGCTTGTTTCGTGTTTCATGAACGACTGACTTTATTTCACATATTGCATAGATAATCCATAAAAGACCATAGACTATACAGGTTACCAGTCTACAATCCAACAAGAGAAAACTACTAAATACAATATATTTTGATATACTATTAATACCCCCACTATATCAAAATAAATCAACATCACTTTTGTTGTATTCCTAATAGTCTAAGATCCCGCTGTAGGATTGGTGTGCTCATCGACTTGTTGTTTAAAACCAAATTTTTATGTTTATTTATAATTAAGAGAATATATATTTACTAGGGTGCCTATCAAAATTTGGCCCCAATTATTTTTAATTGATTTTTGGTAAAAAATTTCGTTTATTTATTTTTTAAATAAAATAACGTCTACATCACGGTAATTAATATAAAGATTCTAAAAAATCACGGTTGCCGTTGCGCACCTGGCCGCACCTCTTCGCAGCCAGGTGTAAACAGGTATGATTTCGATACATTTATACGTTATACGTATACGTATAACCTATATTTATTAATTATATATCAAATTGAAGCTAATCTTTTTCTATTAATTATCATATATGGTTGCCTAATTAAATCTGGCCGCAAATAAGGGTTGCTGGCTGTTAAAGATGATAAATATTTAAGGTAGAAGTGAAATGGAATCCCAAAGTGTCAAAGTGTAAATACCGCAAGATTTTTATTATTTAAGAAAATGTACGCTTCAAAACAAAATAATGAAAAATTTATGAAGAGAATTAAAGGTTTGGACTCGACGCACATTCCACCGTGCTGGAAATCTTTGAAATAAAAATTGTTGCGGACAATCTTTGTTAATTCGATGTGGTTAAATGCCACTGAACCAGACTGCATCAAATTCAGCCCAGAAAATAATGGCTGGCTGGTACTAGATGGTTTTTTAAAACCAACATGGTTCCTGGGAGACTCAACTCCAACGCAAGTTAATAGTGTGCTATGTGAATCCACGAACAAAGCTTCCGATAATGACGACGATTCTGATATTTGTAGCGATGAAAGTGATAGCTCCGATGATAGTACAACTGAAAGCTCCGATGATTCAGATTTTTAAATAAGAGTTACGTAATTATAAGAATTATAAGATAATTTTTTTAATTTTTTAATTTGCTTAAATGTTTAATTAACATGTAACAGACAATTAAATACTTGAATAAAATCTAATAAAATTTTCAAATAATACTTTTGCATTAAAATTTTCTTTTACTTAAGTCACCTTGGTTTTATTTTTTAAATCAATATTAAATATCGACGTTCTAATTAGCAAATTGAACTCCATTTTAGAGACTCTTTTATTTGTACGAAAAAAATAATTACTTCAAAATTTATTACACAGCTCTCCAAAAAAAGATTTTTTTTTTGTTGCCCTGGATTTCTGTGAAAATTCTCATGTTTTCAAGTATCCAGATCAAGAATATATTTATGAAAGCACTGACTGTGCTCTTATTTTTATGATTTTCACAAATCTCATAATTTGAACAATAATCAGGTTTTCGTTCATAAAAATTGATTTTATCAGTCATGATTAGGCTTTTGCGTAACTTTTTTGCTCATATAAACATCACGTGATCCCTCCTCTTAGCGCTCCCCACCCTTTGCTCTGCAGAACAGCTGAGATCTCAGTTATTCGACAATACGAAGTACTTATACGGGAATCTAAATACGTTCTTATGAGTTTATATTCCTTTAATTACTGAATTTATATTTAAATATATATTTGTTTAAAAATTTATTGAAGTTATACTTCTTTAGGCGCGTTATGAAAAAATGATGAGAGTGAAATTTTAAGATCTGTGACACAAAATTAACAGTATGAAGCTGTCTGCAAACCGGCACTCTGAAGCTAGCTATAGTCAACATTTTCTCAAATGTGCATACTAGATGGCGCTAAATTTAATTATACTCAACCTGTAAGGTACAAATATAATGCAAATGTTTTTGAAGTTATACTTCTTTAGGCGCGTAGATTTTTATCTTGTTACGCCAAAGAAGTATAACTTCTAACGCGTGTACATAAGTACACACACACTTTTTTATATTTGTTTTGTCTTTTAAAATATGAGTTCGTCACGAAGAAAGTGTAAATATAGTTCTGATTTGTTCTGTTATATTTGCGGTGTTTATTTAACGAAAAAACAACAACGAAATATCACAGACTTTGTGAAGGAGGCTTACAATGAATATTTCGGTTTTAAAATAGACAAACTAGAAAAACCATGGGTTCCTCATAAAGTTTGTAAATTGTGCGTTGAGTCTTTGAGGTTATGGAAAAAAGGAGAACGTTCTGGATTAGACTTTGGTGTTCCGATGATCTGGATGGAGCCTACAAATCATTTCGATGATTGTTACTTTTGCGTTGTAGATGCTAAAGGTTTTAATCGCAATCAAACCTGGAGATATCCAGATTTACAGTCTACAAAATGTCCTGTACTACACAGTGAAAATCTTCCTCGGCCAATTTACGTTTCAAAAGTAGTACGAATGCCCTCAGAAACAATGATGTTACCAAAAAAAAAGAAAATTGCGATTTTATACATTCATCATCTTTGTCGTATTTCGTCGTATATTTTATAGGATGCATTTATGCCGGTTCCTATATTCACAAAACGATTGGTTTTGCTTACTAGCGATAGTAATTCATACGAGGCGTAAACCAAAAGTGTTCCTATAAAAAACGTTTCGTAAGATAAGTTACGTATTGTTTTCTACATACAGATGGGAGAGATACGAACAACGGATAGTAGGGGTAATGTATGGGGCTGAGGGTTTACAGTGTTTCTATAAACATTTTGATACAGCTACGAGCTGTCAAAGGTACTAGACGTTTGTGATTTGTTTACCGTCCGAAATCTATCGGTTGAGTACACATTCTCGTTGTGTTTTTGGTTTTGCTGTTTTTTTTTTGTTAATTAGGAACATAGTGTCTTAGAACGGATATTGTACTAGTATGTATATAATTTTCTTAGGTTTAAAGTAACATATAATTTACAATAGTATATTATGATATTTATCGTATCGTATTATGTTTTAGAAAAATAAATGTACGAAGAGACGAGGTTGCTTTACTTGTGGCCGTTATACGATGCAATCCAATTTTAGCGTGAAGACAAATGCCGCATCAAATAAAATTAAAGATGGAATGCATTGTTTATTATTTAACATTCTAACATATGTTGAAGGGACTACACTATTATTCTTATTTTGTTATACAACTAAACAATAAAATGAATACCCTTGTTCAACATCTAATAGCGAATTGTTATTAAGAAATAAATAGCTATTATATTGTTTTACATGTAAAAAGTATGCAGATGTTGAATCTCGGGTAGCCTGTTATTATGATGCAAAAAAGGACTAAAATAGAATTAGAAATTATGTTTCTTAGATTAAAATAAAGTTAGTGAAGAATATTTTGCTATCAATATTGTTAAAAACATAAGTGTGTTGAAATGCATCACCTGTAGTGCGTATGTTGTTAGTGTATAACGACTCTTGTTAATAAGCATATTAAGAAAGTAATCTGTAGTAATTTAATAATTTAGTAACCTTTGTATTGGAAAGTTTGAAGTTTTATAAAATAACATATTGCATTTGTTAGTGCAGTACATTAAAAAAACACAGAATTGTTTTATAATTTTATAAAATGTATTTAAATGTAACACAGGACTTTCAATCTGCATATGCAGATCATATATCACGTAAGTACTAAAAACATTTGAAAATATCGAACACAGCTGTCAAAGTTTGGTCTGCGTTTGTTTCTGTCGCGTTTCGTGCACTATGGCACAGAGGTCAAAAACAAAAAACGTATTTAAATAAAACTATATTCTCAACAATAAAAAAGTAACAAATCATTACAAAATGAATATGTTACATAAAATTTAACCATTTTTCAATTAATATACAAATTTATTGTAATTTATATTACAATTCAAAAACAAAATTGTGTGTAAAAACAAAACGTATCGAACGTGAAGGAGGGCGAATAACCGATAACCGTTCGTCGCAGGTAGTAGGCGTCAAAAGTTATTGGAACGTCTTTAACGACTCGTAACGATAATTCAGAAAACGAATAGTTACTGATGTCTATTAACGACTAGTTGAATATAGGAACCGGGCATTAGAGTATAGTTCTAATGATTATTATCGCTGTAAATTGTATCGCGGTAAAAGATAAGATCAATATTTATGTTTATAGGAATCTTCAGATCCCGTTGGGTGATCCGCTCCCAACCCGGCAGAGTTTGTCAACGTGGTCGATAATACATACACACTTATTATGTTACAGATCAGAAAGGACATTACCTCGCACCGCCCAGACTACACATATTGAGGATGGGAATCACATGTAAGAATTATTTTTTCTATTATGGATTCATTTCACTTAATAAAAATTATAGACTTTAAAAATGGAATAATAATAATTTGTATTCATATAAGACTTCTAACGTTCTTAAAATTTATGTTTCTACTATCCCGACAAAGTGTGGTTGCCCAAGGCAATCATGGTGTCGCTGTCGCAGGTCCTACCCAAGAACGTCCAGTAAACAGGAGAGGTGGGCCAAGGTATGACAGAGTTACGCCGATATGTCCGACTGATGAAGACGTTACGCCTGAGTTACGACGAATGCTTTTAGCATTGGAAAGGCAAAGAGAAAAGCGTGCCCAGCTGTCAAGGGATAGGCGTAACGTCACAGTGAGAGAGAACGTGAATGAATCTGTCACCGTTCAAAACGTATTCAACAAATGAGTTGTTTGGCCGTGATAACTCTGCTTTAGAGTTCGACTGGTTGCCGATGGGGTTTTTTCCTCACATGCCTTTCAGACGGCGAACGCTCCTGGTCCCCGCCAACCTACTGCATGTGCTTATGAAGCTATCGTTTTGGAAACAAATCGATATGTTTGTGAATTGAAATCGACATCCACTAGATGTACCAATATATAACGTGACACCAACGTAGACGAAGTTCTTACCGTCTTTGCATTTTATATGATGATCGGAATCATTCGAATTCCTACTATTAATTCGTGCTTTTCTAATAATCCTTTAATGAAGACCGATTTATTCAAGACGATTTTTACAAAAAGTCGTTTCTGGCTCTCGAATGGCGCCCTCCACTTTGTCAATAATGCTTTGCGTAAACAGCATTCGTCAAAATTGTTTCCTCTTAGTTCTATCCTAGATCATTAAAACCGTAAATTTTCAGAGTGGTACACTCATAACCGAGAGGTAACAAGTGACGAGTCCCTGACACCATGGAAATGTAAACTGTCTTTTAAGCAATATATAAGAACAAAGGCCGTGCGTTTTGTAATTAAAACCTACGAATTGTGCGAAGCGTCAACAGGTTACCTGTGGTCGCTCGTACCTCGTTTTTGTCAAGTATAGTGCCTAAAACAACTGAAGTTGTTGTAGGACTCATCAGACCCCTGCTTAACCAAGGTTACAGGGTGTTTATGGATAACAGGTTCAATTCACCCCTATTAGCTAGATTTTTAAAAAGGAACTATACCGATTGTGTGGGCACCTTACGAGCAAATCGGCAACACGTACCAGTCATTGTTAAACTACAAAAATTGCAACCCAGCCAATGCATTGCTCGCCATTGTGGTGACGCAGCCGTAATGGCATTCCAAGACAACAAAACCGTTTTTACCATTTCAACCCACCATGGTACGAAAGACATCGGGGTCCAGTATATACCAGGGAGGCGAGCATACTACAATTACAATATGTATATGGGTGGGGTGGATAGAAAGGAACAGATGCTAGAGCCATATTTAGTTGAAAGGAAAAAAATGGTATAAAAAATTGTTCAAGAGATTACTAAATGCCTCTATACTGAATACCCAAATTCACCAACAGAAGAAAACATTGATAAAGTGAAGAAAACTGTATTGGCCAATCGACGAATCACCGTTATTGAAGTTGCCGAGGATCTAAACGTATCAATTGGCTGGTACCATTCGATTTTAACCAATGATTTGGGCATGCGTCGGGTCGCCACGAAATTCGTGCCAAAATTGCTCAATTTCGACCAAAAACAGCGTCGCGTTAACATTGCTCAGGACATGTTGAACTCGATCCGTGACGACCGAAATGTACTCCTGAGGGTCATAACTGGTGACGAATCGTGGGTTTATGGTTACGACGGGGAAACTAACGCCCAATCATCCCAATGGAAGCTGCCGCATGAGCCAAAACCGAAAAAAGCGCGCCAAGTTCGGTCGAACGTAAAGGTTTTGCTCACAGTTTTCTTCGATTGCACTGGCGTGGTGCATCATGAGTTCTTGCCACAGGGTTGTACGGTCAATAAGGAATATTACCTGCAAGTTATGCGCAATTTGCGTGAAGCAATCCGCCGAAAACGCCCAGATTTGTGGAAGAACAAAAACTGGATTTTGCACCATAATAACGCTTCTGCATACACATCGTTGCTTGTGCGCGAATATTTGGCCAAAAACAACACACTTTAATGAGCCATTGTGATTAATGTATATAAACATGCAGTGAAGGGAGAATAGTTTATTATGAATTCGTCGAGTAACGGAGATAGTAGTCATGAAGACTCCGATCAGTTCACCGATAGCTTCGACGTCGACCGGGCGTACGGGAAAAAACTTGTCAGTACAGTTTCAACAAATTTCTCCCGCTACATAGAGCAACGACGAAGATTCGGATGTCGAACAAGAACAAACAAATCAAAACGGTTTAGAAGAGTTTCTACAGATGAAACCAAATTCACAGCAACAGCTTCAAGCGACGATAGATTTGGTGGAACAAGAACAATGTCAGGATTTCGGTCCGAATACGCAAGCTGTAGTAGAGGAAAATGAAATAGAAGCGAACAAGTCTATAATGAAGAAAATAAACAAGAAAAAGATAAAGAAAAGTCCATCGAAGAAACAAACTGCTCAGACGAAACAGACGAAGATTTATCCGGATCCCCAACCAGATTCTTTTCTCGGACTTTTGGAATTGATATGGACAACGAATATGTACCTTCAAGTGATGAAGAGACTGAAATTTGGGGAACAAGTTGCGATGAAGAAGAAAGATCTTCTTTTGAAAAGAGAGTTTATGAACCTGATATCATTATGGAAGACAATAT